>JARQOC010000005.1:199269661-199527449 GCA_033576535.1 Allobates femoralis | reverse complement strand
GTGGAATTTGTCACTGAGGAAGTGTCAATGCTAGTGGGGTCATTACATGCTGAAAATGTGTATTTTTTGCTATTGGTAATTTATCATCTGCAGTAATCCTGGGCATGCCATGGTTACGTAAACATAACCCAGTCATAGTCTGGCACCTGGGTGACATCGTGCACTGGAGCCCAAATTGTCAGGATCTGTATCTCGCTATCTGTAAACCAAGTGAAGGTCAAGCCTCCTCCCTTTGTACCATATGCCTTTAGAGATTTTGGGATGTATTTTCTATTCAGGAATCAGAGAAATTACCCCCTCACAGAGAGTATGATTGCACCATAGATTTGATACCTGATTCTCGTCTCCCAAAGGGGAGAATATTTAATCTCTCTGGTCCAGAACGTCAGGCCATGAAAGAGTTCATAGCAGACAGTCTGCGAAAAGGGTATATTAGACCGTCCACGTCACCAGTAGGGGCCGGTTTCTTTTTTGTGGGAAAGAAAGATGGCGCCCAGACCTTGCATTGATTACCGTGAACTAAACGCGATCACTGTGAAAAACCAGTATCCTCTTCCACTCATCCTGATCTTTATAATCAGCTGTTGGGAGCCAAATATTTCACCAAACTGGACCTCAGAGGAGCATATAACCTTGTCCGTATAAAAGAAGGCGATGAGTGGAAGACCGCATTTAACACGTCTCTCGGCCATTTTGAGTATCTCGTAATGCCGTTTGGGTTAAGTAACGCACCTGCAGTGTTTCAGAATTTTGTCAATGATATTTTCAGAGATATCAGTGGTGTATATGTGGTCGTTTATTTGGACGACATTCTGTTTTTTTCTCCTGGTCTTTGGTCGCACGTCCTACATGTCCGTACTGTACTCCAGAGACTCAGAGAGCATTCTTTATTCGCCAAATTAGAGAAATGTGTCTTCATGGAGGAGGAGATACATTTTTGGGGGTATATTATATCGGCCAAAGGTTTTCGCATGGATCCTTCTAAAATTAAACCCATTAAGGAATGGGTACAACCCAAGTCTCAGAAGGCACTGCAGCGATTCTTGGGTTTCGCTAACTATTATCGCAAATTTATTAAAGGGTTTTCAGAGATAGCCAAACCACTCACTGATTTGACACGTAAAGGGGCGGATGTGGTTAATTGGAAGCCTGAAGCAATTTATGCGTTTTCTAAGTTAAAAGAATGTTTCTCCTCTGACCCAATACTGGTTCAGCCTGACCTGGACCGCCCCTTCATTGTAGAGGTAGATGCCTCTGAAGTTGAGTGGGAGCAGTGCTATCACAAGGCACTGCATCCCTCACTCAGCTTCGTCCGTGTGCCTTCTTTTCCCGAAAATTTTAATCTACCGAGATGACTTATGACATAGGTAATCGGGAGTTGTTGGCAATCAAATGGGCCTTTAAGGAATGGCGCCACTTCCTCGAAGGGCCAAACATAAGATTAGCACTGACCACACAAACCTGACCTACTTGGAGTCAGCGAAAAGAATGAATCCTAGACAGGCTAGGTGGGCTTTGTTCTTCTCCAGATTTGATTTCGTTATCACTTTCCGACCGGGTACTAAAAATGTGAGGGCTGATGCCCTGTTCGAAGTTTTTGCCCCTTACAAGTTGAGGACGTGGAATCGACTCTCATTTTAGCAAAGGGGATTGTTGTTTCGGCTGTGTCTTTGGATCTTTTGGAAGAGATTCGTGGATCTCCAGAACAGGCCCCTGACACTACTCCTGCCCAGAAACTATTCGTCCCTGCCAAATTCCGCCTCCAAGTCCTTAAGGAATCTCATGATTCTGTCCTCGCAGGGCATCCTGGTATCAATAACACCATCAGACTTGTAACCAGGAATTTGTGGTGGCCAACCATAGTAAAGGACTGTAAGGAATATGTACTGGCTTGTGAAACCTGTGCTAGCGCTAAGTCTCCCCGCAACTGCCCTGCCGGGTTGCTCCAGTCCTTGACTACCCCAGAGGGTCCTTGGACTCATATCTCCATGGATTTTATTACTGACCTGCCACTCTCAGAAGCGGAAGACTTCTAGACAGATTCAGCAAGCAGTGTCATTTTGTTCCGCTGTCTGGTTACCTAATTCCGAGACCCTGAGTAAATTATTTATTAATCATTTGTGCGATTGCATGGTGTTCCTGTGAATATTGTTTCTGACAGGGCACCCAGTTCGTTTCTAAGTTTTGGAGGGCATTCTGTAAACGGATTGAAATTGACTATTCCTTTTTTCTGCCTATCACCTGAAACCAATGGTCAAACCGAGCGCAGTAATCAAGCTCTCGAACAGTATTTACGTTGTTATGTCTCTGAGCATCAATCCGATTGGGTGGAACACCTGCCACTTGCGGAATTCGCCATGAATAACCAGTACCAGGAGTCCATCAAGACCACCCCTTTTTACCGTAATCATGGCTGCACCCGCACTTTGGTTCATTTTCTTCTAGGCTTTCTGACGTCCCTGGGGTAGAAAGGTCCGTAGATCAGTTAAAGACTATCTGGTCTGAAGTGAACAAAAACTTGAAGGGGGCTCAGACTAGGCAGGCGTCTTCTGCTAATAAACGGCGCTCCAAGAGTCTGGACCTGGGAGTTGGGGACAAAGTTTGGTTGTCTACGAAAAATATCAAGCTCAAAGTGCCGTCTGCCAAACTAGGTCCCAGGTTTATTGGTCCGTATTAAATTATTGATGATTAACCCTGTAGCCTTTCATCTGAAGCTCCCTCAATCGTTCAAACTGCCCAATGTATTCCATAAATCCCTTCTCAAATTGTACCGATCCCCGATTCGTCCTGTCCAGTCCCCTCCTCCTCTGGTCTTGGTCGGGGGTGCAGTGGAATAAGAAGTTCAACGGATCCTTGATTCCCGCTTAGTGAGAGGATCCGTGCAGTATCTGGTACATTGGAAGGGCTATGGTCCGGAGGAGAGGTCCTAGGTGCCTGCCAGTAATATCCATGCCAAGGGTTTGATCAGGAATTTCATCTTCTTCATCCCAATAAACCGGGTTTTGTGGGTCCAGAGGCCCCTCGTAGAGGGGGGGGGTACTGTCACATCGCCATTCGACTCTGTGGCTGGTGTTCCTGCCTCGGCCGCTGGGAGGTGCCGGATTCCGTCGGCTGATGGTGCCGGTGATAGGAGGGTTTATCCTCATATGGACCTGCTCCTTCGACGTCGGCCTCTGTCGCTGAACGCCGCCGTGTTTCTCCTTTGAGTGATGTTGGTTGCAGAGTAGCGGGCCCTACAGAGGTGTCTGGTAGGCGCAGCCTTCGTTCTTCTGTCAGAAGTGGGGTGGTTGGTGCCAGTCGTGCATCACCATCTGGCCTGGTTCTAGGGGCGGTCCAGATGAGATCATCAGGCTGTGAGCTCCAGCCTATGAGAGGTAACCGCGCCCTTCAAATACATTGGAGCCTGTCTTGCAGGCTGCCAGATATAGTTTTGGTGCCCCAGTGAGATAGTGTGTGTGTTTAGTTTTGTCTCTGACCGTTGCCTGGATTTTCGACTCTGTTACTGTCTGACGATTTTGTACCTTCGCTGCCTTCTCGGTTTTGACTCGGACTCCTGACTACGTTCTTCGGATCCTGATTTTTTCCCTTCCTTACCACCTCCCTGCTTTGCTGCTCATTTAGGTAGCTACCCCCTGGGCTCCGCTGTAATTCCAGATCCTTGTATAGGGGTTAAGGGTCTCGGGGTTTCTCAGGGTGCTGCTTTACCAGCAGCTCAGCCTCACAGCGGATGGTCGTCACAAGTGTATTGCCTAGGGTGGTGTTTGTGAACACTTATCAGCCTTTCAACGGACCCTTACACGGGATTATCCGCAAGTACTGGCCTCTATTGGGGACAGCATATCCTAATATCCCTGAGTTCAAAAGCCCCCCACTAGAATGTTATAAACGTCCAAACAACCTGAAAGACCAACTAGTGAGGGCCGACATAGGTTAAAAAAAAAAATACAAGCAGGGTACATTCCATTGCTTGGGATGTGTTCATTGCTCCAACATCACCAAGGGTCAGCATTTCACACACCCTAGGATGGGGAAGGCGTACCCGATAAATGGCTTTTTTACTTGTGATTCCACATACATAGTGTATCTCATCAAATGCCCATGCGGTCTCGGTATGTTGGGGACACCCCCCAGCATGCCCAAGACCGCATAAGGAAACACAAATCCACAATTAGGTGCAAACACAACATGTTAACCCATTCCGCACCATTTCAACGAACACCAACACTCCGTGGCCCAGTTAACATACCAGATCATTGAGCAGGTTAATGTGGGTAGACGAGGTGGCAACAGGATCCAGAAATTAAAGGAGCAAGAATCTTACTGGATCCACCAGTTACAGACGCTCGCACCCTATGGTCTCAATAGGGAACATGACATATTACCTTCCAGCTAATTACAACTGTATAATCCCAACATGATTATTGATTTGTTCTTAGATCAGCCTTCACAGGTGTTTAGCCATAACCCAGTGTAAGTAACATGTGTAAGGGGGCCCAACTGGTAGTGATAAGCTAACAGTGTGACCTGGTCATCTATTAAAGTACATTATGTGTTATTGATGCTTATTTATAGGATACAGCAATTCACCTTACAGTAATAATGCTTTGATGGTGTTTCTAGGGTATATGATGGACAAACTGCAATAATCGCATGAGGTTAATTTATATGCCTACAGTATATACATAGTTCCCTTTGAACCAACCATCAGCTTATAGTGCTCCCACTTATGTTAAAGTTTTCCTGTCCCCTTGGTTGGAGTCTCCAATATAGCAGTGTTCTAGTCTTATACCTCTTATAAGGCCACCTTCCATATATGTTTATACCTGTACTGGTCAATAATGTTGCCCCATACCTAATAGTGCCAGTCACTAATACATTGTGTTTTTCCCAGCAGAGATACTGAAGTAGCGCAGAGGAAGGCGGGCTCCACGGTCACCTGACCAGCCACGATCTACATCACCACCGCGTCACTTCCGGCGCATGGGCAGTCACGGCCGCTTGCGTTCCACGCTGGACTGCTTCCTGCGTTCCAAGGGCAGGAAGCGGTGCTGGCGTGTCGGCGATTCCCAGCACCTGGGCACACACTATTTAATCCTTTAACACGAGCATTATGTAATCGCCACCCCAGCACACTGCACAGCTGCTCTGCACCAGGTAATTGCCACATTGCACACTGGACATTGGCCCTCACTATATGCTTTGTTTGCAGGCATATACACCCTTCCCTGAGCATCCCTTCCTATTGGGGCACTATTTAGAGTAAGGGCACTTTCCTCCTTATACTAAGGTACACATAATGACCTATATAGGTGCACCAATTCAATGGCATTGTTCAAAACTATCTTTTTATATTGACCTTTTGCCACCATTAACCCTTAGGTTTCTCTGATAGGGGCATACTATTAGAACGTATATATGTGTATCTACACTGCATGAGTAAGGTTTTTCTTTCCTTATGTCCTTAGTACTTATGTTTATTGGGTAACTTACCATTATTTTAATACTTTTATGCTACAACTGTGGCTATTTCTCTTTATTACCTTATATTCCCTGTGGTGATGCGAACCTATGTGTCCCCTGACCAGTGTACAGCACATGGGGGATTGTATATTTTGTTCTGTGGCAGCACTCACAGGGTTAACAGTAGTGAGATCTGAGCTAAGTGCTGATTGAAAGCACTCACGCCCACCTGTGATGGGATAGGAGATGATATGAGCTGCCCTGGGCGAGGAGTGGGTCAGAACAGGAGGAACTGCTGTGTGAAGCTAACAGCCTGGGACCTCCTCAGAGAGGACGTTCATAAGACTAGTGAGCGGATGGTGCAGAGAGAGAGTGGTTGTGTGCTGATAACACAGCCTAGCAGTGAGGATCTGGCCCTCACCAGTGGACCCGGCCAGGACAGAGCCTGTCGTAGGTACAGAGGTACTGTGTGTGTTGGATGAACAGAGTTGTACCGGCTGCGCCCCGGAACCTGGAGGTCTGTAATATACCTGAACTGTACCATTAAACTGTGTGTTGTGTGAACAGTTGCCTGCGTCACTGCCTTCCGTCGTGCCGATCCTAACCGCTACCTTACATGTGGTGGAGAATGCGGGCACAGCAACCTGGTTGCTAACGCAATGACTTGGTGAAAAAAAAAAAGGCAAACTCAGTTCACACATGCCAGTGGTGAAACCTGCTACGCTACAGTACAAACCAGCAGCCAGCATGGAGGACCTGCTTAAGCACCTGGTGCAAGCCCAGCAACAGCAGCAAATGCACCAGCAACAGCAGGTCGCACAACAGGAGACAAATCAGCTCTTGATCAGGCAAATGCAGCAGCAACAGGAGCATCAGCAGTGACAGTTGGATCTTCTGACGGAGGCAATCCGTTCAAGGCCAGCAGCCCCATCCCCGGGTCAAGGAGATGACAGCAGCATCCGGAAGGCGGTAAGGCGTGCAATGCAAAAGATGACTCCGGGGGATGATGTGGAAGCTTTCCTGGCGGTTTTTGAGAGGGTTGCATTGCGGGAGAAACTGCCGCCAGAGCAGTGGGCGGAAATGTTGGCGCCTTACTTAACCGGAGGGTCCAAAAAAGCCTACCTGGACCTCTGCACAGAGGACGCCATTGACTACGGGACACTGAAAGGTGAGATCCTTGCCAGAATGGGGGTTAATACATATGTAAGGGCTCAACGGGTAAGCCAGTGGTCCTTTAAGGAGGGTAAACCCGTCTGGTCTCAGGCCTATGACTTGTTGCATCTGGTAAAGAAGTGGCTGCAGCCTGAAAGCCTGAGCCCCGCACAAATGATAGAGAGGGTGGTTGTTGACCAGTTTGTGCGCACTCTGCCTGTCTCCATCCAACAGTGGGTGGGACAAGGTGACCCGGGTACCCTAGATCAGTTAGTGAGTGTGGTGGAGCGGCATGTGGCTACACAAGACTTGATTCGGGACTCTGGGACACTGCGTGCAGCACGGCGGACCGCATCCACCAAAGCGGCAGTTAGAGACCCCCAACTCGGGCCTATGCTGGGTTCAACCCCACCACAGGCAGAGAATATGCACCGCCCAGAAGGGAGACAGAAACCCGGGTCTCCTAAGCGGGGCACCGTAAATAATTTTTCCCTGCCATAAGGTGTTGGCGATGCCAGGAGTCAGGAAACGCAATGGCGCAGTGTCCCCTCAACACGGAGTCCATGGACTGTGGGTATACCCGCCGGATGTCCATGTTCGCCCAATCTGCCAGGGCAGGACGCTATGGGACTGGGTAAAAGGAGTGCTTTGTGCCAGGTTCGGCTCAATGGATATGAGGCTACGGCCCTGTTGGACACCGGGAGTTGTGTGACCCTTGTGTGTGCCTACTTGGCCTCTGAATCCCAACCCACCGGCCGTACGGTGTGAGTGCTTGGGGTCCATGGGGACCACCGTAGGTATCCGACAAGGAGGGTCACTATCACTACCCTGTCCGGACCGGTTCGACATGAAGTGGGGGTGGTGAACACACTGCTTTTCGATATGATTTTGGGGAGGGATTTTCCTCTGTTCTGGACTCTGTGGGAGAGGCAAACTAATCCTAAGGTAGTGAATGGTCCAGGCCCTGTGCCCAAAGATCCCGACTCTGGGACACCTGCCATAGGGATCAGCACTATAGGGAAAGAGTGTAATCCCGATAGGCGTTCTCTAGAGGTAAAGGCAGGAGGTTTCAGAGCGTACAACCCCCGCATACAGGTGCAGAAGCGCCAACCACAATGTCCCAAGACCCGTAGATGTACTCACGGTACAGACAGTGACTCCACTGTGGACTTAGGGCTACGGAACTCAGATGACCTGCCCAATCGTGTAGCAGACGACATAGCGTCAGCACTCCACATAGCCAAAGGGATAGGTGGACCGCGCTACCACACTGGCCGTTGGGGGAGACCTCCCACAGATATGCCTCTGAGACACTGAGTGACTGGGTCCGATTGGTCTTGGTACACAAGGAAACAGTTGGTGACGGTACGGGACCGCGTGTCAAACGCGGACGGCCCTGGTCGACGGTCCCCTCGACCGGTGGGCCCCAAGGATGGGGAGGCTCTGTCTCGAAGCCCCGGATCGTGGGCATGTGTTCAGCCCACGGGCTTGAACAAAGGGGGGAGGTATGTGGTGATGCGACCCCGATGTGTCCCCTGACCAGTGTACAGCACATGGGGGATTGTATCTTTTGCTCTGTGGCAGCACTCACAGGGTTAACAGTAGTGAGATCTGAGCTAAGTGCTGATTGAAAGCACTCATGCCCACCTGTGATGGGATAGGAGATGATATGAGCTGCCCTGGGCTGAGGAGTGGGTCAGAACAGGAGGAACTGCTGTGTGAAGCTAACACAGCCTGGGAGCTCTCTCAGAGAGGACGTTCATGAGACTAGTGAGCGGACGGTGCAGAGAGAGAGTGGTTGTGTGCTGATAACACAGCCTAGCAGTGAGGACCTGGCCCTCACCAGTGGACCCGGCCAGGACAGAGCCCATCCTAGGTACAGAGGTACTGTGTGTGTTGGATGAACAGAGTTGTACCGGCGGCGCCCCGGAACCTGGAGGTCTGTAATATACCTGAACTGTACCATTAAACTTTGTGTTGTGTGAACAGTTGCCTGGGTCACTGCCTTCCGTCGTGCCGATCCTAACCGCTACCTTACATCCCCTACAGACAACTGGAGGGTTCTGTCTATTAGATAGAGACACTAGCTCCCTGGCATGTAATCCAGGTAACAGAGTGCCACCAAATGTTTCCATACTTATCAGAAGTCTGGGTAGATTTTACCTTACACTGTTTACTACTTATAGAATCTTATCCTACAGCTAGCCCGTAGAGCCCGTAGAAGAGGAATTGTCCTTGAAACGGATACCGTTGCTTGCACTTCCCCTCCCTGCACACCCTCCCAGGTGGATGTATCCTAAAAATTGGATAAATAAATAGTTATGGAAACAAGATCCGTGAGTGCCGCTTTTCTTCCATAATAATTATCCTACAGCTAACATGTATGGGCTCAAGGCATATTAATACTAGCCGTCACACTGGGATCCCCAGACGGATGACACTCTTGACTCCTGGCCTAGCTCTTACCACATTCCTTATTGGGTAAGCCAGGCCATATTTTGTTTTCTTATGCTACATTTTGTGTCATTTTCTGTACCCTCCCCCCGCCTTTTTCCACCCCCCTTTTTTTTTTGCTCTTGGGGTACTCTACCCATACATCATCCGTGACTTATAACTTTCCACATTATGCTTCATGTAAACATTGTGGGTTTAATACATGGTTGAACAAACAATTATCTACTTATATAATCGGGAGTTTGGAATTCGGGCACTGTAGCCGAATCCCAGACTCCTTTGCGCGAGCCGCAGCCGCACTATCCTTCAAAAAAAAAAATGATGCTCACCTCTCCTCGAGCCCCTGCCGTCTCCCGCCGTCTTCCTGCAGGTTGCCGGTGGCTCCCGCAGGCTCGCAGTGTCTGCAGAGGTCGTCTACTGCAGTACAGGACCTGTGGTGTAGTCACAGTCACGTGACACCAGGTTACTCCATGGTAACTTGCGGTCACGTGACTGTGACATCACCACAGGTCCTGTACTGCAGTAGACGACCTCTGCAGACACTGCGAGCCTGCGGGAGCCACCAGCAGCCTGCAGGAAGACGGCGGGGGCTCGGGGTCAGGTGAGCATAAACTTTTTTTTTTTTAACCCCTGCCTTCCTGTTTGGAGACGTTTTACTGTACTGAGCATGCTCAGTACAGTAAAAGCCTCATCCAGCCTCACAGCCTCCTCCAGCCTCACAGCCTCCTCTATCCTCACAGCCTCCTCCTGCCTCACAGCCTCCTCTAGCCTCACAGCCTCCCCATCCTCACAGCCTCCTCCAGCCTCACAGCCTCCCCATCCTCACACCCTTCTCCAGCCTCACAGCCTCCTCCAGCCTCACAGCCTCCTCCTGCCTCACAGCCTCCACCAGCCTCACACCTTCTTCCTGCCTCACAGCCTCCTCCAGCCTCACAGCCTCCCCATCCTCACACCCTCCTCTAGCCTCACAGCCTCCTCCAGCCTCACACCCTCCTCCAGCCTCACACCCTCCTCCAGCCTCACAGCCTCCCCATCCTCACACCCTCCTCCAGCCTCACAGCCGCCTCCTGCCTTACAGCCTCCTCCAGCATCACAGCCTCCTCCAGCCTCACATCCTCACACCCTCCTCCAGCCTCACACCCTCCTCCAGCCTCACACCCTCCTCTAGCCTCCCCATCCTCACAGCCTCCTGCAGCCTCACAGCCTCCTCCTGCCTCACAGCCTCCTCCAGCCTCACAGCCTCCCCATCCTCACACCCTCCTCTAGCCTCACAGCCTCCTCCAGCCTCACACCCTCCTCCAGCCTCACACCCTCCTCCAGCCTCACAGCCTCCCCATCCTCACACCCTCCTCCAGCCTCACAGCCGCCTCCTGCCTTACAGCCTCCTCCAGCATCACAGCCTCCTCCAGCCTCACATCCTCACACCCTCCTCCAGCCTCACACCCTCCTCTAGCCTCCCCATCCTCACAGCCTCCTCCAGCCTCACAGCCTCCTGCAGCCTCACAGCCTCCTCCTGCCTCACAGCCTCCTCCAGCCTCACAGCCTCCCCATCCTCACACCCTTCTCCAGCCTCACAGCCTCCTCCAGCCTCACAGCCTCCTCCTGCCTCACAACCTCCACCAGCCTCACACCTTCTTCCTGCCTCACAGCCTCCTCCAGCCTCACAGCCTCCCCATCCTCACACCCTCCTCTAGCCTCACAGCCTCCTCCAGCCTCACACCCTCCTCCAGCCTCACACCCTCCTCCAGCCTCACAGCCTCCCCATCCTCACACCCTCCTCCAGCCTCACAGCCGCCTTCTGCCTTACAGCCTCCTCCAGCATCACAGCCTCCTCCAGCCTCACATCCTCACACCCTCCTCCAGCCTCACACCCTCCTCCAGCCTCACACCCTCCTCTAGCCTCCCCATCCTCACAGCCTCCTGCAGCCTCACAGCCTCCTCCTGCCTCACAGCCTCCTCCAGCCTCACAGCCTCCCCATCCTCACACCCTCCTCTAGCCTCACAGCCTCCTCCAGCCTCACACCCTCCTCCAGCCTCACACCCTCCTCCAGCCTCACAGCCTCCCCATCCTCACACCCTCCTCCAGCCTCACAGCCGCCTCCTGCCTTACAGCCTCCTCCAGCATCACAGCCTCCTCCAGCCTCACATCCTCACACCCTCCTCCAGCCTCACACCCTCCTCCAGCCTCACACCCTCCTCTAGCCTCCCCATCCTCACAGCCTCCTCCAGCCTCACAGCCTCCTCCAGCCTCACAGCCTCCTGCAGCCTCACAGCCTCCTCCTGCCTCACAGCCTCCTCCAGCCTCACAGCCTCCCCATCCTCACACCCTTCTCCAGCCTCACAGCCTCCTCCAGCCTCACAGCCTTCTCCTGCCTCACAGCCTCACACCTTCTTCCTGCCTCACAGCCTCCTCCAGCCTCACAGCCTCCCCATCCTCACACCCTCCTCTAGCCTCACAGCCTCCTCCAGCCTCACACCCTCCTCCAGCCTCACAGCCTCCCCATCCTCACACCCTCCTCCAGCCTCACAGCCGCCTCCTGCCTTACAGCCTCCTCCAGCATCACAGCCTCCTCCAGCCTCACATCCTCACACCTCCTCCAGCCTCACACCCTCCTCCAGCCTCACACCCTCCTCTAGCCTCCCCATCCTCACAGCCTCCTCCAGCCTCACAGCCTCCTGCAGCCTCACAGCCTCCTCCTGCCTCACAGCCTCCTCCAGCCTCACAGCCTCCTCCTGCCTCACAGCCTACTCCAGCCTCCCACAGCCTACTCCAGCCTCACAGCTTCCTCCAGCCTCACAGCCTCCCATCACTCACAACCTCCTCCAGCCTCACAGCCTCCTCCAGCCTCACCGCCTCCTCCAGCATCACAGCCTCCTCCAGCCTCACAGCCTCCTCCAGCCTCACAGCCTCACACCCTCCTCCAGCCTCACACCCTCCTCCAGCCTCACACCCTCCTCTAGCCTCCCCATCCTCACAGCCTCCTCCAGCCTCACAGCCTCCTTCCAGTCTCACAGCCTCACTGCCTCCTCCAGCCTCACTGCCTCCTCCAGCCTCACAGTCTCCTCCAGCCTCACAGCCTCCCCATCCTCACTGCCTCCTCCAGCCTCACTGCCTTCTCAAGCCTCACTGCCTCCTCCATCCTCACAGCCTCCTCCAGCCTCTCCACCCTCACAGCCTCCTCCATCCTTACAGCCTCCCCATCCCTCAGCCTCCTCCATCCTCACAGCCTCCTCCATCCTCACAGCCTCCTCCATCCTCACTGCATCCTCCGTCCTCACTGCCTCCTCCGTCCTCACAGCCTCCTCCGTCCTCACAGCCTCCTCCATCCTCAGCCGCACTACCGGACACCGCTGCCATCCTGCCAACCGTCGGCCCCGCTTCATCGCCACCGCCCTCGCACCCCCCACCAGCTCCACGCTGCCCGGATGCCGCCGGTGCCTTCCGCCCCTCGCCGCTCTCTCACCACTGGGGCCTCAGTCGCCATGCTGGTGGAGTAGCGGTCTACGGGCTGTGGCCGGGTGCCGGGACCCAATGACGTCGTCCTCTTGGCGGCAACAGCCAATGGGAGTGAGCGGACTGTGTCAGCCTCCAAAGCCTGACACGCCCCGCTCACTCCCATTGGCCGCGGATTGGGCGCTGTGTTGTACACACAAGACGCCCATCGCATTGGCCAGGACTTGGCGTCCTAGACCAATCGGATGGCCGTCCTGTCTTTACCACACACCGCCCAATCCGCTCCTTCCCCTCAGGTCACATGTGTGACCTGAGGGCAGGCACTGATCCCTCTCTGCATCACCCAACCCGCCGCAGAGGACAATGCCGTGTGACTGGGGCTGCGATCAGCCCCAGCACACAGCCACGTCCTGCTGCCGAGCGGTGAAGCCGCCGCTCCAGCCGCATCTCTCCTCACCCCTCCAGCCGGACCTCTCCTCACCCCTCCAGCTGAACCTCTCCTCACCCTTCAGCTGGACCTCTCCTCACCATTCCAGCCTCTGCTCTCCTCACCCCTCCAGCCTCTTCTCTCCTCACCCCTCCAGCCTCCCGCCACATCATACTCTGCTATCCACAGAGCCCCCTCTATACTCGGATACCCACAGAGCCGCCTGTATACTCTGCTACCCACACAGCCGCCTGTATACTCTGCTTCCCACAGAGCTGCCTCTATACTCTGCTACCCACAGACCCGCCTGTATACTCTGCTACCCACGGAGCCGCCTATATACTCTGCTACCCACAAAGCCGCCTGTACAATCTGCTACCCACAGACCCTTCTCTATACTCTGCTACCCACAGAGCCGCCTGTATAATCAGCTACCCACAAACCCGCCTGTATACTCTGCTACCCACAGAGCCCCCTGTATGCTTTCCTACCCACAGAGCCGCCTGTATACTCTGCTACCCACAGACCCGCCTGTATACTCTGCTACCCACAGAGCCCCATGTATGCTCTGCTAGCCACTCACCCGCCTGTATACACACAATTCATTTCACCGCGCTCCCGATGCAATTGCATCGGGCCTTTTTACTAGTGCTTTAATAATTGTCTGTTTTTGCACACAGATTTTGTCACTGGTTACTTGTTAGCAACTTGCTTTGCAGTATCCTTGTTAAGCACAATCGCATATAGGTATGGGTTGTTCTGTTATTTACCACATGTACTTTATGCATATGGATGTGTTCTCATTTTTTCAGCAGGTTTCTGTGATTTTTTTGTTTTCTTGTTACAAAAATAAGTATGTAATAACACGTGTATTATGTACCTGTTTTGACGCTATGTTTTTGACATTTCTTCATTTATCCAGTTAATTTCAGTATGTCTGATGAAGGTGTTACTTGAACTGAAAAAAAGACGAGGTGCTTTTCTACAAGACAAAAATAAAACACAGTTAACCAGTCCACACCGTTCTGCGTGTTTTCATCTTTTTCTATATTACTTCTGTTTGCCGGGGTTTCTACTATATTGAACTATTTTTTTTTCCCATGGCACCAGTATTACAGAGCAGCCAGGCCTTTAGACTTAATTAAGATAGGTGACCCTGGCTGCTGCATTAAGGAAAGAAGAAATAGAGTCAGCAAATGATCCACTGAAAGAGCAGTTAGTAAGATAAGAGAACCAGGAGAGAGCCATGTCTTTATGCTGTTGGAGTGCAGCATAAAGAGTGGAGATGGTGGTTCGACAGTGTCGAAAGGCTGTAGAGAGATCAAGAAGAATAAGCAGAGTGTGCGTTCACCATTACGTTTAGCCGTCAGAAGATCATTGATCACATTTAATGAGGGCAGTTTCTGTAGAAAGTAGGGGGCGGGAAACCAGACTTTAATGGGTCTAGAAGAGAGTGAGTGGAGAGGTAACAGGTGAGGCGGGAGTAGACCAGGCGCTCCAACAGTTTGGAGATGAAGGGGAGGTTGGAGACTGGTCTGTAGTTATTTGTGCAGGATAGGTCAAGAGAAGTTTTCTTTAATGGAGTAATGATAGAATGTTTGAAGGAGGAGGGGAAGATGCCAGAAGAGAGGGAGAGATTGAGAGATTTTAATTAGATGAGTGGTGACCACTGGAGAGAGAGACTGAAGTTGTGAGGGAATGGGGTCAGTGGTGCATGTAGTACGACGAGAGGAGGAGAGGAGCCTGGAGACGACTTCTTCTGTGACTGGGTCAAATGTGGAGAGTGAGCCAGAGGAGATGTAAGAGGGATGGGAGTAACAGCACTTTGAGGATGGGAGTTGATTTCCTGACAGATGTTTTCTATTTTCTTAGTGAAGCAAGAGGCCAGATCATCAGCACAAAGGTCAGTGATAGGGGCCTGCACTTTAGGATTGAGGAAAAAATGAAAGGTGTCAAAGAGTTTCTTTGGGTTGTTGGATAGTGAGGAGATCATGTTGGTGAAGTAGGTCTGTTTGGCAAGGTGAAGGGTATTCTAACTGGAAAAGAAAGGCACACAGTGTGTATACCTGTGAGACAATTTTCAAAGATAAAATTAGAATTGCTCACCTTTTACGGTTGTGAAAGTTACGATGTACAACTGTGTGATTTTTCCCAAAGAAGAGGTTGTTGGTTACCCTGAAACGCGTAGAAAATAAAATCACATTATTAGTAATTTTTTGGTCGAGAAGAATTTCTTACTATACTAACAGGAGCTCGGTCATATTCCAATTTCTATGGTTTTTATTGTTTTACGGCAAGGTGAAGGGCAGAGTTGTAAATTCTCAGCATAAATTTATAGTGAATGAAATTTTCTGGTGTGTGAGTTTTCCTCCATAGGGGTTCAGCACTTCTAGAACAACACTGTAAGAATCGAGTTTGTGATGTGAGCCGGGGCTGTTTTTCTCTGTGTTCAGACGTTTGGATGGTGAGGGGCGCTATTTAGTCCAGGGGGCTTCTGAGAGTGGCATTGCAGTGATTCACAGCCAGATCAGGACAGGAGAAGGAGGAAATTGGGAACAATGGTGAGAGAAGAGAGTCTGAGTGTATGAGGGTCAATGGCCTGTAGATTTCTGAATGTGTGATAGGTAGAAGTGTGCTGGGGTGGGCGAGGATTTGTGAGCGTGAATGAGAGAATGTTGTGATCAGAGAGAGGAAGAGGTGAATTATCTAAGGAGGAAGTTGAACAGAGCCGGAAAAAGACCAGGTCAAGGGTGTTACCAGCCTTTGTGTGTCTCAGAGGTTGAAAGTTGTGAGAGGCCAAGAGAGGTGGTTAGAGATAGGAGCTGGGATGCAGATGGGGAGGTGGGGCTGTTTATGGGGATGTTAAAGTCTCCCAGATTGAAGGTTGGTAATTCTGAGAACATGAAGTGTGTCAGCCACGTGGAAAAATAGTTGAGGAATTGGGTGGGTGACCCTGGGGGGTGGTATACCACTGCTACTCTGATAGGGAGGGGATGGAAGAGCCTAATGGTGTGGACCTCAAAAGAAGGGAATGAGAGTGATGGAGCTGGGGGGATGACCTGGAAAGTACATTGCAGGGACAGGAGTAAGCCAACTCTACCAACATGTCTGTTCCCAGGTCTCGGGAATGGGAGAAATGTAAGCCACCATGAGAAATAGCTGCAGGGGAAACCGTGTCTCAATCCTGGATCCAGGTTTCTGTGATGGCCAGCGAATTAAGAGAGTTAGTGAGAAAGTATTTGTGGATAAAGGGAAGCTTGTTGCATACAGACCGTGGATTCCAGAGAGCGCAGTTAAAAGAGGGAGATGAACATGTGCAATAATGGTAATAAGGTTAGTAGGGTTTCTATGTGAGGTGGGGGGAAGGGTTAAAGAAGGAAGAGGGTGGAGCAGGATTGGGAGAGATGATAGGAGCAGCAGTAAAAAGAGAAAGAGCAAATAGTTTTTGGATTTAGGACATTGTTTCTGATGCAATACTATGGAATATGATGGTCTGAGATTATTCAGTACAATGAAGAGAGTATGGGAGCTGAAGATAATAAAGGGGAGGAGAGAGGGGCTGATATGGATGAGGGGTGATGGAGGGGGATGGGGCAGTGAAAGTGGATGGCAAAAGCACATAGCAAAATAGATATGGAAATAAAGGACATAATTTAACCTCTTCAGGACCCAGCCAATTTTGACCCTAAAGACCTTGGCATTTTTGTCAATTCTGACCAGTGTCCCTTTATGAGGTAATAACTATGGAAAGCTTCAACATATCCTAGCGAATCTGGGATTGTTTTTCTGTGACATATTGGGCTTCATGTTAATAGTATATTTAGGTTGATAATTTTTGCATTTATTTGTGAAAAAAATCAAAAATTTGGCAAAAAGTTTGAAAATTTCGCAATTTTAAAATTTTGAATTTTTATTCTGCTAAACCAGAGAGTTATGTGACACAAAATAGTTAATAAATAACATTTCCCACATGTCTACTTTACATCAGCACAATTTTGAACATCAGTTCAAAGATCATCAGCAATTTCTAATTTTTCTAGCAAAATTTATGAAACCATTTTTTTTTTACTGACATCACATCACATTTGAAGTCCCTTTGAGGGATGTACATGACAGAAAACACCAAAAAGTGACACCATTCCAAAAACTGCATCCCTCAAGCTACTCAAAACTACATTCAAGAAGATTATTAACCCTTCAGGTGCTTAACAGGAACTAAAGCAACATGGAAGAAAAAAATGGACATTTTAATTTTTCAAACAAAAATGTTCTTTTAGCCTCAATTCTTTCATTTTCACATCGGCAACAGGATCAAATGGATCCTAAAATTTGTTGAGCAATTTCTCCTGAGTACACCGATACCTCATATGTGGTCATAAACCACTGTCTGGGCGCACGGCAGGGCTCAGAAGGGAAGGAGCGAAATTTGACTTTTGGAGCTAATTTTCCATTCAAAAAGTGAAATGGCACTCCTTCACTTCTGAGCCCTGCCGTGCACCCAAACAGTGGTTTATCACCACATATGAGGTATCAATGTACTCAGGAGAAATTGCCCAACAAATTTTAGGATGCATTTCATCCTTTTGCCCATGTGAAAATGAAAAAAGTTGTGAAAAAAGTACTTTTTCATTATTATGGGTCAATTTGTGAAATATCTGGGGGTTCAAAGTGCTCACCACCCATCTAGATAAGTTCCCTGGGAAGTCTAGTTTCCAAAATGCGGTCACTTGTGGGGGAGCTCCAATGTTTAGGCACACAGGGGCTCTGCAAATGCGACATGTTGTCCGCTAACAATTTGAATGGAAAATTAGCTTAAATTGTTAGTTGACACCATGTCGCGTTTGGAGAGCCCCTGTGTGCCTAAACATTGGAGTTCCCCCACAAGTGACCCCATTTTGGAAACTAGACTCCCCCAGGGAACTTATCTAGATGGGTGGTGAGCATTTGAACCCCCAAGTGCTTCACAAATTAATCTGTAAAAATGAAAAAGTGTTTTTTTTCCACAAACATTTTCTTTTTTTTGTTTTTACAGATTAATTTGTGAAGCATCTGGGGGGTTCAAAATGCTCACCACCCATCTACATAAGTTCCCTGGGGGGGTCTAGTTTCCAAAATGGGGTCACTTGTGGGAGAGCTCCAATGTTTAGGCACACAGGGGCTCTCCAAACGCGACATGCTGTCCCCTAACAATTTGAATGGAAAATTGGCTCAAATTGTTAGCGGACACTATGTCACGTTTGGAGAGCCCCTGTATGCCTAAACATTGGAGTTCCCCCACAAGTGTCCCCATTTTGGAAACTAGGCCCCCAGAGAATTTATCTAGATGCATAGTGAGCACTGTGAACCCCAGGTGAATGACAAATTAATTTGTAAAAATGAAAAAATAAATTTTTTGTGGAAAAAAAAAAGTACTTTTTCATTTTTACGGATCAATTTGTTAAGCACCTGGGGGTTCAAAGTGCTCACTATGCATCTAGAGAAGTTCCTTGGGGGGTCTAGTTTCCAAAATGGGGTCATTTGTGGGGGAGCTTCAATGTTTAGGCACACAGGGACTCTCCATACGCGACATGGTGTCCGCTAACAATTCCAATTGCTAGTGGACACCATGTCGCATATGCAGAGCCTCCATGTGCCTAAACATTGGAGCTCCCCCACTGGTGACCCTATTTTGGAAACTAGACCCCCCAAGGAATTTATCTAGATGAATAGTGAGCACTTTGAACCCCCAGGTGCTTCACAAATTGATCAGTCAAAATTAAAAAAGAAACTTTGTGTGAAAAAAAAATACTTTTTCCTTATTATGGATCAATATGTGAAGCACCTGGGGGTTCAAAGTCCTCACTATGCATCTAGATATGTTCCTTGGGGGTTCTAGTTTCTAAAAAAGGGGTCACTTGTGGGGTAGCTCCAATGTTCAGGCACACAGGGAGGGGATCTCCATACGCGATATGGTTTCCGCTTACAATTGGAGCTAAGTTTTCCATTGAAATTGTTAGCGGACACCATGTCGTGTATGGAGAACTCGTGTGCCACCAGCACAAGGGCAACTAGTAGAGTTGGGCTACAGCACCAGAAAATGGCACCTCTAATGAATGCGCTATTTTCTGGGGTGTCTGTGGGTTGCAATTTGTAGCGTGGGCACCCACGTTTGGGTCTCTCCACGCTGAGGATTCCAGCCCCCAGCTGCCAAGTTGTACCTGGCTGGCAACCAACAATATAGCGAAGGCCTTTTTTTTTTTTTAATATAATTCTAGAACTGATTTTAGAAAAAAAAAATGACGTGGGGCTCTGACATATTTTTGGTCCAGCAGGTACAACTTGGCAGCTATGGACTGCCAGCAACCCCCAGCTGCCTCGTTGTACCTGGCTGGCAACCAAAAATACAGCGAAGCCCATTTTTTTTTTTTTATTTCTAGAACTAATTCTAGAAAAAAAAATAACGTGGGGCTCTGCCATGTTTTTGGTCCAGCCAGGTACAACTTGGCAGCTACGGACTGCCAGCAACTCCCAGCCGCCTCGTTGTACCTGGCTGGCAACCAAAAATACAGCGTTCTGGCCCCCCATTCTGCGAATTGCAGCCTGCAGCCGCCCCAGAAAATGGCGCATTTATTGAAGCGCCATTTTCTGGCACTGTACCCAGGCTCTTCCAGTTGCCCTGGTGCCGGTGGCAAACTGGGTAATAAAGGGGTTAATGCCAGCTTTTTATTGGCAGCAGGCACTAAGCCCGCGATTCATAATGTCAGGCCAATGTTAGACCCGGCCAATAGGAATCTCTAGTAAATAGTCGAAAAAAAAAAACACAAACAAAATTCAGACTCCATCTTTATTATAAAGATCCGACGTAGTCCACAACGAAGGTCCCACGACGCTCGATCACCTCCAACGTAGTCCACAACGAAGGTCCCATGATGCTCGATCGCCTCTGCTCAATCCAGAGACTGCAGCAAGGGATCAAGTGTCCTCTTCCTACAGTCTCTGGGGTCAGAGTTATGGTGCACTGTATGGCAATGATCTGTCATACAGTGCACCATGACTATGATCCCAGAGACTACAAGTGGACACGTGATCCCTTGTTGCACACATCCATCCACCCATGCACTCATCATCCACACATGCACCCATCCATGCACACACACATCCATCCATGCACACATCCATCCATGCAACATCCACACATCTATCCACGCACACATCCATCCATGCACACATCCACACACATCTATCCATGCACACATCCACGCACGCATCCATGCACACACACATCCACACATACGCACGCATCCACACACACACACACATCCATGCATGCACACATCCCTCCATGCACGCACACATCCACGTATGCACACACATCTATCCATGCACGCATCCATGCAACATCAATCCATGCATGCACGCATCCACGCACACATCCACGTATGCACACATCCACGCATGCACACACATCTATCCATGCACACATCCACGCATGCATCCACGCACACACACATCCCTCCATGCACACATCCACGCATGCCCACATATCTATCCATGCACACATCCATCCATTTGCACATCCATTAATGCTCGCACACGTCCACACATCCATGCATGCATGCAACCACGCACGCACACATCCATGCATGTAACATCTATCCATGCACACATCCACGCATACACACATCCATCCACCCATGCATGCAACCATGCATCCACCCATGCATGCACCCACTCACCTATCCATCCACTCATGCACCCATGCATGCACCCACTCACTCATCCATCCATCCATTCATACTTACCTCATCCAGGAGGAAAAGCCCGGGAGAGGAGGAGGGGCCCACACCGGAGATGGACGGCGGCTGCAGCTTTCTCAGCCCCCTTCGTGATCGCACCAGGAGGGGGCTGAGGAAGCTGACAGGCGGGTGCAGCCCGCCGGCGGTAACTGGCATTTATGACTGTTACCGCCGGGTGGGGGGTTAGAAATGGATCGGGGGTGCCCTGGAGCAGGAGGGGGCTAGGAGGGGGAGGGCACCTGCCATCCCGCCCCTCCAGATCTGATTGGAGAGCTCCAATCAGATCTGGAGGGGGTTACTCGCTCTGATTGGCAGTCTCAATTTCAACTGCCAATCAGAGCGAGTTTAGCCACGGGGGGGCTAAGCCACCCCCCCGGGCTAAAGTATAGGTGCTTGCGCTCCTACAGCTCCGGTGACTTGTCACTGGCACTGTCACCGGAGCTGTAGGAGCGCAAACAACCCATGACGTTATAGAGACATCATGGGCCGGTAACGCACCGACTTTCATGACGTCTCTATAACGTCATGGTCGGGAAGGAGTTTAAAGGGAGAGTAAAAGAGTGTGGATAGTTTCAGTACAATGTTTTATCAGCAGGAAATTATTACTGCAAGACTGTGTGTCTGGTTCCAGGAAGTCCAGTTAATAAGGATAACCTCCGCCCCCACCACTGATTAGTAACTTGACGATTTACAGTGTACAAAGGCATCTATCAATCAGTGGTTTGGTTGGGGATATACACAGCTCAGCATTCATAGTACTCCTACATCTATACTAGAGAAAATAGAGATTTTATAAAAACCACACTAAGCAGTGCAGTTAGTGATACATCTTTGGAATCAGGTTTTCTGCAATCATCATGCTATTAGATGTCATAGCAAAAACGTTGTAACAGATTCCTTTAAGACAAAATCAGTCTAACATGCCATTTAATTTTTCTTTTAAACATATTTTAGAGTGGACAGAATAATATGTTTAGAAGGGTGCAGCCTCTCTCAATACATTTGCATAGAGTGAGGCCACACCCATTTAAATGGATTCTGGCTGGCAGTATGAATATCACACACTCGCCGTTCCTGGTGCTGACACTGGAGAATCCTCACAGCGCACAGGGCATGCAATGTGAGGTTTCACAAGTCTGCAGTTACATAGAATGACGAGTGACTGCAGGCTTGTCATTTTAGACCGGACAACCCCTTTAAGCTACTCAAAGACAGAAGATGAATATGATCTGCGCTGCTGTATAAAAGTGAATATAGACCAAATTCTTGATGAAAGTGGTGTTTATTTAAAGCGTTTCAAAGCCGTTCCAGCCTCTTCTTCTGCAATACACCATAATACAGACCTTTAAGTTGACACATGGATTTTGGCAAATTTATGGGGACTACAGAGACATCAGCAATGGATTTCGTTTACCTAGGATTGGCTATACTAAATACAAGTTGACAAGTTGACTATACCATCATTATAAACAGGCACCTGTACTTTGTTTCACCTCCACCTAATTGATAGATTTTAAGCTCTTATGAGCAGGGATGTCATTATTTTGCTCTAATTATTGTATCGTATTGTATTGTACTGTATTTTCTGTTAACTGTTTCTTATGATTGTTTAAATATATACCTCTGACTTGTGAAGCGCTGCGAAATATGTTGGCGCTATATAAATAAAGATTATTAGTATTATTATCATTATTATACAATGAGATCTACTGCTTAACTGTGAGCAAAATAAGGTACAAATATAGAAATATTTGTTAATTCACACACTCCTCTACACTGTAGTCTATATGCTTACATTATCTTTCAAAGACGATAAGAATGCCAAGAAAGAGATAAGCAGCATCTCTAACTTATAGCTGTGTAAAATGGAAGAACATATTAAAAAAAAAAACACAAACAATATGAAGAGCAATTTCTGTGAGTAAGAAAATGTATACATCTGAGTAGTTCCTGCGACACACACATGGGTTTCTGAAAGCCCCAGTTAAAAAAATAAGACTATTAAAGAAACTTTTAGAAACAATTCTGTAAATGCTGACTGGGGGTTGTTATAATCTAAGTGAATTTCATTCTTTGATGATCTACCCACTTTAATAATGTACTTTGATTAAAAATCACTCTATAACTTTTTTTCTTCTGATGACTATTCATTTGGGTCTCCCAGTAAGCTCAGGGGATTCTCAAACTGATCTTCATTCCATGTCAGGGTTTCTGTTATTCCACTGCTTCCTTCTCCGCCATGAAATAAAGTATCATCGGTGGTGGCGCTGAGGTCACTTACCACAGTCTCTATCACCACCATTCCCTCATGACGGCCTGTTTCAGTAGTGATGAAAAAGAAACGCCTGCAAGTTATCAAGCGGTCAGCATTGTTAATCCACATTGCTTCTGTCCCTGTTGTCTTGTCTACTGAAATGAAACATCATAAGGGGTCGGTGATAGAAGCAGGGCAAGTGACCGCAGCACAGCTACCACCCAGAAAGGAATCATTAGGGGGTAATGCTGCTGTTACCCTGCTTCTACCCTACCCTACCCTGCATAGAATATAGGTAGACATATAGTATGAAAATCACTTAATTGCAAACAATCCCAAAAGTACAAATGATCAATTGTAGGTAGTCACTGTTGTGTTTCATTACAAAGTATATAGATAATCAAGCAACACATTAGCTACTTGTCAATGTATGTTGATAATTTATTTGAAGATGATGACAGTCCAAATGATGTCATATCTTATCCTATAAAGTGAAGACTATATTAAGTGTCTCGACTCGTACACAATCATAGAACCAACATGTGACAATTTGCATTTTTAACTTTTGAAGAATATATATATATATATATAGATAGATAGATAGATAGATAGATAGATAGATAGATAGCAGATAATGCAATTAGTGAAGATACAGAGTTCAATATTTTGATACTTTATTAGAAATATACAGTTTACGCAATTTACAATATTTAATAAATGATCATGACAAGGACAGCGACATGCATTCCCCAGAAGCAATTCTCGTGTCAACCGCGCCATCTTGTGGGCAAACTCATAACTGTTATTCTTTGTACGTCTGGCAGTCATGTCCTAGAAAACATTGTGCATTACAAAATATTTGTTAGGAAACACAAAAAATTCTTCTTGTAGAAACTTTATTGCTTGTTAACAAAGATATACAGTATTTCAAATAAAAGACATGTTCAACAAAACAATTACGTTCCCACAGGCTTCAAAATAATAGAGGTATTTACAAGTAAATGGACCCTATTACAGGTCAGGGAAAGAGTAGTCAAGTATTCAAAGTAATACTGGCAAAGCAAATTCTATTAGTGGCTTTCATAGTGCTATCCACAGTTCTATTCTCCTGTTTAGGCAAAATAAATATATGGGCAGAAGACTGAGGCGGTCAGCGGAGAAGAAGAGATGGTCTTTATGGGTATAAGTGCCACATGTCAGTGTGGTCTGCTACCCTGCTATAATACAGAACAGTACAAATATCACAGATAGAAATAATAGAAACTGCAATAGAAGATCAAACAGAACAAAAATAAATAGTACATTACATATCTCTTTACCTGAGTAACCAAAGTAAGCAAATTACAAGGCAAGTAAGTAAACATAGTGACAATCTAGTATATGATGAGGAATGTCTGGTTCATCTCTGCGGGACTATAGATATTTTATGATGTAATAACAGATACTATAACTTTATAGGTAACCAATTAGTGCAAACTCATGAATTATCAGATGAATATTTGGCGCCAAAGGTGAAATAAGTAAACAAGCAGTGATAGTAACCAATACAGTTTAAAGGGAACCTTATTGCTCATTTATGCCCCCCAAGCTATCAATACCTTTCCCTGCAGCATCCTAGTACATTCCTAACCGTACTTGTCTGAGCTAAAAGTGTAGTTTAATAGTTGAAAAAAAGCATTTTATAACTTACATTTTCCCATGTTAATGAGGCAGCATCTAGACTGCATGGGTGTTATTTTGGATTTCCATCCTTGCCTTCCATCGTGGTTATCATGCCCTGGTGGGTGAGTAATTGGGTGTACTTGCTGGCTTCAGATTACACACTATGCATGCTCTGGAACTGACAAGTACACCCAATACTCCCTACAATGCACAGGACTGAAAATAGATGCGGCTGGTACGTCATACCTAGAAGCAGCCCATCACCGGGATGCGATATGCACGTATTGAAGGAAGGAATGGACACAGAAGAAACACCCACACATTCTAGTCTGTGCCTAATTAACATGGGAAAATGTAAGTTATAAAATGCTTTGTTTCAACTATTAAACTACATTTTGAGCTCAGACAGGGATGCTTAGGAATGTACTAGGAAGCTGCAGGGACAGGTAGTGATAGCTTGGGGAGCATAAAGTAGCTGACAAGTTCCCTTTAAATATGGAATTTCAATTTGGCAGTTTGTTCATGGAACGGTCGCCAATGAACGTCAGACGCAACATAGGCGTGGGTCAGTGTGCGCTCTATCCAATGATAGCTATATGCACAGACAGAAGATGTGCTACTGTGTAGACAGAGAACTTCTTCCCCCAAAAACATATCTTGTGCTATCAGGATTTGCCGTACATTATTTCCTGATGAACTGCTATACTAGAAAACAGCGAATATTAAATGGTGAAAATGTAGGTGACTTCTAATTAACGCAGATACTGATGATTATGCTAGGGAGTTGCAGGCCAGATAGCACAGAGTTATGTTGGCATCCTTCATTCCAGAGATCAACCAAAGTCTTAGGCTATGGCGGAGACAGACTGGGCAAGATGCGTGCGTTATAATCGCACAAGTATGGCATGCCTCACCTGGCACGACCGCCGGCTCTCCAGACAGGAGTGTGCAGCTACATAGAAGTACATGCAGCCGACACGCTCCCAGCAGCCGTGTCGGGCGAGTATATTGCATGCATCTTGCCCAGTGTGTCGCTGGCCTAAGAATAGAGATCCAATCTCCTAACTTGTCAGAAGATAAATACCTTAAGAGTGATGCCACACAGGACTGAATTGCTGCAGATTTTACATAAGTGAAATACAGTACAAAGCAGAAGTATTTGTAACCCCATTCTGCACTTATTTTCCAACTGAAAATATAAGCAAGATGTGAATTTCTAAGTCCAAATCATGCTCATTCTGTTCTGGATTTGTCATGAATTTTCACCGTTTTCAGATTTTACAGTATCACATGGATGAGGCCTAAAGGGCGTTATAACCAAAAGCTAAATGGTTGAATACAGTGTGTAACAGATAGCCACACACTTTTAAAAAATACATATCCAGTCATTTATCTAGCAGGAAGAGTCCTGGCAGACAAGCGATGGTTCAGCCAATCGATCGGAAAGTAGTTATCTTGCTCCAGACTTCTCCATACACAAAAGCACTTGCCCAGTTGAGCACTCCTGTGTCCTCTATGAAGGAGCCGCTGAAAGATTTCTATGTCGACAGCTTATCTCATGGAGAAAAAATAGATCAGCAGTCTGGAATCAAACATGGCGCGGTCTCCTCTCTCCTCATATTATGTATCAATGGAGAGTTGAGAGGCTCCATACTCAGACTGTTGTCCAACTCCTTTAATAAAGATGGTTAGGCTATCTTAATGTGTATGGAGACCTTTATTCTTGACCGTATCATCAGAAAAATCTAATTTCATTTCTATGATAAAATGTGGAAATTTATCATACAAAAGGAGTTTAATAATCTTTATTATGTTTTATTTTCTCAGTTCCTGTTGGCAATTACTATGATGTGATCAACCAACATATTCAGCAGGAATGTAATGATGTCATTACCCAAGATGTTAAGCAGGAATGCAAAACAACACAAAAATGTATCTATGACTAGATTTGTATATAGAAAATACCAAATATGAACTTTATGATTAGGACCTTTTTCAGGTTCTCTAACATACAGTCATAGCTGAAAGTGTCGGCAGCCTGAAAAATGAAGTATTTATCCCAGCAAAAGTGTTCCAGAAAATGAAGTATTTATCCCAGTAAATTAGAAAATTATTGTAATTACACTTGTTTTGTTATAAACATTTATTTCCTTTTTGTGTATTGGATCAAAAGAAAACTGAAAAAAGGCAAATTGGACATAATTTCATACAGAACCATAAAAATAGGCCAGACAAAATTGTTGGAACTTTTCCAAAATTGTGGGTAAATAACTTTTTCAACCATGTACTGATCATTCAAACTTGTCTGGGGCAACTAACAGGTGTGGGCAATATTAAAATCACACCTGAAACCAGATAAAAAGGGAAGAAGATGACTCAATCTCTGCATAATATGTCTGTCTGTGCCACACTAAGCATGGACAACAGAAAGAGGATAAAACAACTGTCTGAGGACTTGACAACAAAATTTGTGGAAAATATCAACAACCTCAAGATTATAAGTCCATCTCCAGAGATCTTGATATTCCTTTGTCCATGGTGCACACCATAATCAAGAGGTTTACACTGTAGCTAATCTCCCTGGACATGGGACAGCAAAGAAAAAAAATGGATGAAAGGATGCAATGCAGGATACTCCGGATAGTGGATAAGCAGCCCCAATTAAGTTCCAAAAATATTCAGGCTTAGGATGCATCAGAGACAGCGTAAACTATCGGTCAACATTTGAATGCAATGAAACACTATGGCAGGAGACCCAGGAGGAACCCCTCTGCTGGGAAAGAATCTTGTGGACAGATGACGCAAAGATAGAGCTTTTTGGTAAAGCACATCATTCTACTGCTTACGAAAATGTAATGAGGCCTACAAAGAAAACAACACAGTACATACAGTCAAATATGGTGGAGGTTCAAAGATATTTTGGGGTTGGTTTGCTGCCTCTGGCACTAGGTGCTTTGACTGTGTGCAAGGGATTATGAAATCTGAAAAATACCAAAGAATTTTGGGTTACAATAGAGTGCACAGTGTCAGAAAACTGGGTTTGCATCATAGGTCTTCCAGAAGAACAATGACTCCAAACATACTTCAAAAAGCCCTCAGAAATGGATTAAAACAAAGTGCTGGTGAGTTCTTAAGTGGTCAGCAATGAGTCCAGATCTAAAACGCCATTGATATTCTGAAAAAAGATCTTAAAATTGCTGTTAGGAGAAGGCAGCCTTACAATATGAGAGACATGGAGCAGTTTGAAAAGAAGAGTGGTCCAAAATTGCAGTTGAGAGGTGTAAGACGCTTGTTAATGATTATAGAAGCAATTCATTGCAATTATTTAATCCAAAGGGTGTGCAATCAAATATTAATGTTGAGGGTGCCAAGAATTTTGTCAGGACGATTTTTGGAGTTGTGTGTGAAATTATGTCCAATTTGCAATTTTATTTCTCTTTTTTTGTGTTGTTCCAATACACAGAAAGGAAGTAAAACTGTGTATAACGAAATATGTGCAACTGCAAAAATTTTCTGGGGGAAACACTCCATTTTCTGGAACAATTTTAAGGGTTCCAATACTTTTGGCCATGGCTGTATCTATTTTAGTGAATACTTCCATTCCCTATAATATACTAATTATGGGGTATCCTTTCTTATAACTCATTTTTTCATGGCTTGTTTTGAAAATGCATGAACAGGTTGACAACTAGGAGTGTCTCCATACTGTCTGGAGATGTCCAATCAGTGCTTGCGATGTAGAGGCTCGTCCCTTTGACAAGCCAAAAGTTAACGTCCAGTTGTCGATTCATAAAGATTCAGAAGGTACAGAAGAATTATAGGACAGAGTCTTAGGAAAAGATGGTCCAGAATTGTTATTCTGTAAGAAATTTATTCTAAAAGTGCATGTAAATGGGCCTCCTCCACTACCACCTTTAAGTGAATATTAGGAACCTACATATAAAAATGCCTTTAATAGAAGGTCTGGGACATATCTTATTGCTGTTATTAACATGGGCTGCTGTACACAACCTTCCTCCAGTCTACCACCTGATGCATGCCAATCGTACCATAGACATATAAAACCAATTTAGCAATTGCTTGTGGTTTTATGTGGGAAAACAGGTCATGGTTACAGGGGTTGTCTGGGATTAAATCTTCTTTTCCCATAGATTTCCAGCTGTAGAAAATTAGAAGCAGAGCTATACTCAATCTCCCTAAAACCTCTCCGCCACTGCTTGTATTTTCTTATAGACGGCATTGGAGGCATCATGCTCACAACACACGTGTCCCCTGTAACTAACCCTAAGCAATAAGTATACAGCCTCCCAATCTCTTAAGTATAAGCTGGAGACACAATGTACTGTACCCATTATTCCAGTGCTTCATTTCTACAGGATGGATTGTGTACTATACTGCAAGTCAAAGTATTAAGAAGAAAGGCTGAAGGTTTTATCTGGGGAACCCTTTAAAGCTCAGTAACTTTTTGTTTTCTATTTGAAGGATGATTTAATATTAGAGTCACATTTGTATTCCTCATAATACTATTAGATTTTATATAAACATCCTCTAGTGCATGTTAACATATATTAGCAGCATACAAAGGAATAATAAGGTGAAGCAATGGTTCAAAGGCTACATGGGATTGTAGAAATAAAATATAAAACAAACTAGTGGCAATGTAAGGAGTCATGCTTTATAAATCAACAATAGTACGTAAATCAGGGAGCATGTAGTAATCTCGTCCTCTTTCTTACTGACTTGTATCAGTTATAACACCGTCTCCCTTTGGGTTTCATAAAAAAGCCTTTCTCTTGTGCTCTTCTCTTTGGCCCCCTGTCACTATCTCATTCATAAGGCTGAAGTCACTAGAACACAGCGAGGCACGTTACCGCTGGAGCACCAATAGATGCAACACTAAGTGGAGAGCTTTGAGTAACTTGGCGGGGAGAATTTGCGCTTCAAGTACTTCAAAATGTAGAGGGGAAGACAGCTGACAACGGTGATGGCCGATACTTTCCACAGGAAGGCAAGTGTTGTAATAAAAGCAGCATCTGTGATGAGAAAAGAGAGTTTTTGTATCAGTTATTGATAAGTCAACACAATCAACATGAAGCATCATTACGACCAGCTGTTGACAGATTGCTGAATAAAAACTGGAGACTGAATGTCGGGAGTCTAGTACCTCGATATGGGGTCCTCCTCCTTCCTCTCCCTCGCTCCACATCTTTCCTACTCATATGCGACCTTCCTTCCCCTCCCCTTGCCCACAGGGCTGTTTGGCCCGTCCCTTTATCCTCCCCTCTCTTGATCCCCAGTCTATGTCTTTTCTCATTTCTCATCTTTGCTTTTTCTTTAAGTTTTTTTCTATTTGATAATTATAATAATTGCTTATTATTTCTTCACAAGCAATATGATTATTTGTATAAGTGGCTTTTAAGGCTGCTGATTTGTTAATTCTGCATTTCTTGTTCCTTGTTTATTCAAACTAAAAAATGACAAAATAAAGAATTATAAAAAAAAAACAAAAAACATGAAGCATCAAAATCAGAGTCGACACTAATGCGCCCTAGTTCTCAGGGCAATAAATTCATGTGATAAATCTGGTCTGCCATGATCGGTTTTCAGCTTCTTGGGTGTGCTTGGATGTCTAAAGGACCAGAAGCAATAATATAATCATAAGCATGCGATTGCAATAAATACGTGCAGGCATTGAAATAAGCAATGAATTTTAACCAAGTACATGGCAGGCGTACATATCATAGTGGTTGGTAGATTTCAGTTTGGTGCAGAAACAGAATGGAAAATCATGTGTGTTGTAGGCTGTGTTCTACAATGTCATGACAAAACAGCTCAGGTCATATATGTGCTTGTTATTATTCTTTTTATTTGCTACAAAAAATACCAAATCAATAAAAAAAATGTTAAATAAATAAGTGAAAATGGCATGTTGTGAGTGGCGATAGGCAGTATGTCAGAGAAACTAAGAGCAGACCATTGTGTCACAGGTGACAATTAAGGATCTGATTAAATGTACCAAAAAGGTGAATCGCTGTCAAGAAACCGCTGCCGGGAGAGTTTCTATTGATTATGATTCTCCGTTTTGTATGTTGGCACTTTCTACCCTGGATCACTGGTGTCCGTTGAAGCAGCTGCAGCCACATCAATTCTATTCTACCTGCTTTTACTATTGTCATTCCTAATTGGAAACTTTACCTTTTTAGATATAATAAAACAAAGAGATAAGCGGCACTCGTGCTTCTTGAGTAATTCCGGTGTTTATTTAACGTGCAGGCATAACACTGGAGCTGTGTTCGTGGGGAGGGGGAAGCTGAGGGCGACGGCTACCGTTTCGCGGGGATATCCGCTTCTACGGGCTCTACAAGGGGTCAGTGACGCCACCTCTATATAGGTGGTAACTACAAATTCCCCAGGTGAACATAATTAAAAAGCCACAATGGCTGAAACTTATCAAATTTACATGCAACACATATTAAAAGACTAACAGTGGAGCTACACAGAGATAAACTACATATTAGTGTAGAAAATAACAAGCAGATATGATGATATTAACTTACAATGATTGCTGCAGAGAAGCCGTGGTGGATAAGGCATGTCTAGTTGCAAAACTGGATTCAACGATTCACAAGACAAGCCTCAGACCTTATAAATGAATGCCGATTCACATAACATCACTGCACATTATCTCTATGCTAAACGGATTAGTTTCTGTTATTTGTTATTGTTATTCAGAAAATGGGAGATATTAGAGCGTAGATATAGAGCATAGAAATTAAAATAGTTCAATTATATTACTTTGATGTGATAAAACAAGGAAGTACACTATATTTACCAATGGCACTAATCTTAATGACATGGTATATAGCTGAGACCCGGTGTTCACTGGTAATAGTCTCAAGCGTTCTTTTATTATCCCATTTACTCTATATTTCCCCGTTATTAAAAGAGAAATGTGTGATGAGCGTGATCTCTAAGCACATATATTGAGGGACAGAGGAGTTGATTCCAGTCTATATATAATGAATTGTACCATATTTTCCTTTCACCAAAACCCTAATAATGAGAGACCATTCTATTATGCAAAATACCAAGTTGTAAAGAATAAAACTAACTGCCTCAGGATTTACAGGAACACAGACATGTCAATTTTATCATTCAGCCCATTTGGACCTAAAGCGTCTGTAGCTATTATCAATTTTGACTCAACCTGCAGAAGGTGCCTATTGAAGTCTCCTCCTCTAGGAGACAAAAAAGGGTTTTTTCTATTCCCATAAAAGTTAACACTTCTGGATTGCCAGAATGGCAGTCCCTGATGTGAGAGATTAAACGGGGACAACCTTTCCCTGAAGTTATAGAATTGTAGTGTTCCCTAAATCTGTTGAATAGGGGACGAACTGTCTTCCCTATATAGAAATGGGCACAAGGGCAGCAAACAGCATACACCACTCCTTTAGATCTGCAATTAATATGGGATTTTACGATAATAGTATTCCCATTCAAGGAGACCACTTTTCCAGGGGTGAACTGCCTACACCAAGGACAATTGCCGCATTTATAATTGCCTATCACAGGTTTGCTTGAAAGCCAACATGATTTAGTTTTAGGGGTGTCTTTCAACCGTTTTTTAACAATAAGGTCCCCTATGTTCCTACTCCGTCTATAAGTGACCACTGGGACTGATTTCTCTAGATTGATATTTTCCGTTTGGATAACATGCCAGTGTTTTCTAATGCAAGACGTGATAGGCGCAAACATTGGGCCAAATTTAAAGTTAAAAAAGAATTTTTTTCTTTCCAGAATATTGGCTGGCGTTACTCTGATTGTATGAGCCTCCACGTGCTGCATTATCCACTCTTTGTAGTGCCTGCATTAAAACATCCTCAGGATAGCCTCTTTGCAAAAATGCATCTTTTAGCTCCTTTACTTGCTTGAGATAACCCTCAGTGGTGTTATTGATCCTTCTGACACGTAAGAACTGGCTGTATGGAAGACCTGTCCTTGTGTGTAGAGGATGGGCACTGTGGTAATGGAGCAGGGCATTAGTTGCTGTCTTTTTCCTAAAGACTGACCTCACTACACTTCCATCTTTGATTTCTAAATGAACATCCAAAAAATCTAAGGAAGACCCACCGTACACGGAGGTGAAAAACATATTGAAGGTGTTCTTACTGTTCAGATACTCTACAAAACAATCAAAAGATGTCTTGTCTCCATCCCACACAACAAATACGTCGTCTACGTATCTCACGTAGTACTTTACGTACCTAATGTAGGGGTTGGAATCGGCGTATATCAAATCTCGTTCCAAAATGGCCAGATACAGATTAGCGAGGGTACATGCAACAGGGGTCCCCATTGCTGTTCCCACCTGCTGCATGTACCACTTATCCATGAAGGTGAAGGCATTGTGTGACAAAATAAAGTCCAAGGCCATACTCACAAATTCCACAACATCTGGGTCAGTTTCATTTTCTATTAAGATGTTTCTAATGATGTTAACTGCTGTTTGTTGGGGTATCCTGGTGTATAAACTTTCTACATCAATAGATGCTAGGGAATAACTTTCTTGCCAGGTTATTTCATCAAGACGTTTGATAAACTGTTGTGTGTCTCGTGTATACGAAGGAATGCTTTCAAGAAATGGGTGGAGAAACCAGTCAATGTATCTGGACAAAGGCTCAGTGAGTGAACCAACACCAGACACTATAGGTCTCCCTGGGGGATGCTTCTCATTCTTATGTATTTTGGGAATTTGGTACCAATGTGGTTTCAATGGAAAACTAGGAAACAATTTTTCTCCCTCATTTTTAGTTATGACTTTACGTTCTACAAAATTCCTCAGAAAGGATCTTAATTTTGACTGGATTTGAAGCGTGGGATCTGATGTAAGTGACTTATACGTCACGTGATCATCTAATTGCCTTAAACTTTCTTGAATATATGCCTCTTTTGAAATTAACACTATCCCACCACCCTTGTCTGCACTACGGAACACTACATCCTCCCAGTCGCTTAGTTCTTTTAAGGCTCTATGCTCTTCTGCTGACAGGTTTTTAAGGGGTTTGGGGTAAATTAAAGCTTTAATATCCCTTTCTACGAGCTCGGCAAAGAGGTCAATGCCATTACCCGGGCTGATAGGGGGCATATAATGAGAGGGGACTCCTCCTGTAAAGGGGGGTCTCTTCCATGAGTTTACATTCTGTGTCACTTCTTCATTGCGAGTGAGACTTAATAGTAAATCTATTTCAGACTGTGATTCATTCCCCACGGTATCTGTTACCATAAAGCCTAGAGGGCTTGTACTTCCTTGTTTTATCACATCAAAGTAATATAATTGAACTATTTTAATTTCTATGCTCTATATCTACGCTCTAATATCTCCCATTTTCTGAATAACAATAACAAATAACAGAAACTAATCCGTTTAGCATAGAGATAATGTGCAGTGATGTTATGTGAATCGGCATTCATTTATAAGGTCTGAGGCTTGTCTTGTGAATCGTTGAATCCAGTTTTGCAACTAGACATGCCTTATCCACCACGGCTTCTCTGCAGCAATCATTGTAAGTTAATATCATCATATCTGCTTGTTATTTTCTACACTAATATGTAGTTTATCTCTGTGTAGCTCCACTGTTAGTCTTTTAATATGTGTTGCATGTAAATTTGATAAGTTTCAGCCATTGTGGCTTTTTAATTATGTTCACCTGGGGAATTTGTAGATACCACCTATATAGAGGTGGCGTCACTGACCCCTTGTAGAGCCCGTAGAAGCGGATATCCCGCGAAACGGTAGCCGTCGCCCTCAGCTTCCCCCTCCCACGAACACAGCTCCAGTGTTATGCCTGCACGTTAAATAAACACCGGAATTACTCAAGAAGCACGAGTGCCGCTTATCTCTTTGTTTTACTATGTGCTCTTTGCTGAATAGCAGAGCAACGTGCTTCCACCCTCATCGCTTGGTTCCAGGAGGAAAATCAGGTCAGTGCCAGGTTATCTCTTGTACTCTGGACTTTTTAGATATAACCTTTAAGATTTCATCATGTTTCACTTTCTTATATTTCAATTAGGGGTCCTGACAGTCTTACGGTGATTTGCACACTAATTTTTTTCCTATCCTTGTGAACATACCTAGACACTGCTTTTTGCCAGAAAATTACATACATGACGTTGCTTAAAGCTCCTACACAATTTTTTGCAATGCTCTCTAATGCACGGGGTTTGTATAATTAAGCAAAGTAGAAAAAGACATAAAAGCTGGTCATACACAGGGCATAACTGTGAGTCGACAGCTATTTCTGGTAGAACACAAAGCAGATGGTCCCTAAGGCAAAATCCTCAATGGAGTCCCCAACTATCATACTCTGTAATAATTTTGGTCTTCTCCTATGGCCCAAAGGGACTTTTAAGACCCATTAGGCTGCAGAGTTCAGGTGTAACTGTACCTTATACACTATAGTTACACCTCTAAGATACACCATGAACCCAGCTTGGTCTAGCTAATCATGTTTATCTACTTCAATGTGGTGGGGGAATAAGCCACAGCCAGGCCCCTCATCAGCGGATTGTCCTCAAGCAGGGACAAAGGATCGGACATGTGGTAATTCATCCATACTCCCAAACCCACTTAAGGGAGTTCTCAGGGAATAGAAAAAATAAATAACTAAAGGGCATGTCATTAGATATAAAATCTTAGGGTGGGTTTACACGCTCAGATATCTGAAACGATATAGTTTAAACGTCAAGCTGACATCATTAAAAAGATATCCTTTTTGCATCATTGCGTGTAAACATCGGATATCTGAAGGAAAAATCCTTGGATCTTTCATCACAAATTTGAGGTCCTGAGCTCAAATCTATCGTTCATCATCCAATTAACGCTGCAGCAAACTGCAGCATCGGACAGTGTGACACTGTGATGAACAATCTCCTTCAGATTTCTCCTATTCCTGCCACTTTATAAGATCGTTCACTAAGATCTGCGGATCGACGCTGGCGCAATGCCAAATTAGAGATCATTAATGAGATCCATGCGTGTGACATCGCACGAACGATGTCGAAAAGATAGCGCTCACGTGACTTTTCTAAAGATATCGTTTCAGATAGCTGAGCGTGTAAACCCACCCTTAAAGAGATTCAATTAGCATATCAAAATTCTTTAGTCTAGGGACGTAATTATTACAGAATGAAAATAGCTGGTCTATAGTGCCAGAGACCTGTCTTGGAACGTTAGTACAGGTGCCTGTGAGCGTGTAGCTCTATCTCCTCCCTTCATATAGAAGATCTGCTTCTCTAATATTATTGTAGATACTAGAGATGCTCTAAAAAATGGCCTTTGTAACTTTTCTCCAATGGCTCTTTCTGAATGACAACTCATAGCAGAGACGTTTCCTACTGCACACGCTCACAGGCACCTCTAATAACATTCTAGAACCGGTTTCTATCAGTGTAACAAGACAGCGGCCAATTTAATTCTATAGTGATTACCCTACCTAGACAAAATGACTCTGATTTGATTTACATGTTATTAAATGTATTTAGGAATTTATTTATTACAATATATCCTTTTAGTTACTTATTTTTCAATTCCTGGAGAAACCCTTTAAAGACATATCAGAAACATTTCAAGAATTTAGGTGCTGATGGCCAGAACAGTGTCAAACACAAGTTATACGACAAGGAAGAGAAGAAAAATAACACAGGTGTGTTCAGCTCTTGAAGAATGCATGTATGAGAGCCTGACATGTTTAATTAGTGGTACTTCAGTTAATAAAATGCTAAGCCTTCTTTGTGAGCACATAGGGATTTTGTCTTAATGTACCTTCAGCGGTTAACATAACATAATCTTCCTTAGGCTGCCTTCACATTTGCGTATGGGAAGGCAGCGTATTGCTGCGTTCCCATACGCAGTCAAACGCATGCGCACTGCGTTCCTATGTTTAACATAGGAACGCATGGTGCCTGCGTTTGCTGCGTTCGGGTGCGGATGCGGACGATATCTGCTCCTTCCGGTGTCCAGCGTCCGCACCCGGGACGCAGCATGTTGGTTTTTTTTGTGCGCTTGGGGACCTTGGAAAATCAGCAAGCGTCCCCAAGCACACAAAAAATGCATTGGCTTCAATGGGTCCGCAGTGTTCTGCGCTTGACAGCGCAGGAGAACGCTGCAGACCCATTGAAAAATCTCCCGGTGGCCGGCGGTGATGTCACAGGAGATCACCAACGGCCACCGGGAGATCAGCTCAGCCTCTGCTGATCTCTTCCTCCCCGCCGCCGATAATCTGCTAGCGATGTTGGCGGGGAGAAACAGCTGATGTGACAGCTGTTTGAATCTTCCCGCGCCGACATCTCCTCTCGGTGTCGGCGCGGGAAGATTCAAACAGCTGTCAAATCAGCTGTTTCTCCCGCCGACATGTCCCGGAGCTTACTGGCGACAGGGAGGAGGAGATCTCCGGCGCTGATCTCCGCCCCCGGACACCGCTGATTGGCTGGCCAGCCTGCACAGTGATGTGTCCGCAGGCGGACATTCTCCGCTGCGGACACATCAAAATGGCCCTGCTTCACACTACGTTTGTGTCTGCATGCGATCAGCATGCAGACACAAACGCTAATGTGAAGCCAGCCTTACTCCTGTAAGTATAAGGATAACATGTCCTGCACTAGGAGAATAACCGGAATGATGCCACAACATATGGACAAATTGACATCACCTACCTAAGAAAGCTCCCAGTGAAACTCTACCAAGACCTAATAGAGATAAGGAAAGAGAAAGAAGCAAAGGCAAAAAGAGGTTACAGACATGCTATAAAGCAGATGCAGCACTGGGGTTAGCAATGTATGTGGCTTGAATGTCACCTTTCACTGAAAACGTACCTGTGACGTCATTTCCCTGTTACTCCTGCTTGTTTGCCTTAATTACTAGTATTTTAGCACAATACAAACCAGATTAACACTCCTTAGTTCCCAGAGTACAATTAAACAAGTTATCTACATGTCACTGGTAAGGATCATGTGATTCCAAAAACAAGAGGGCCATGACTTCTAAACAGGGCATACTTTGGTGAAATCTAGAACATGTGTTAGTTTGGTCTATAGACAATAGACAGTCACAGTAATAGCTTCCATTTTCAACGCTGCTGCACAAAAAGGAACACTGGAATCTTAGGCTACTTTCACACTACGATTTTTGAGGGAGGCGATGCTGTCCGATTCCGACAGAAAATAGGATGCCCGCCCTCCTGTCAACGCTCCCTCCGGGCTGATAAAAAAAAAAAAACAATGTATGCTCACCTGTCCCCGAGGCCCCCCGCCGTCTCCCGCACGGTCCCGCAGGCTCCCGGTGTCCTTGCGGTGTCCTCCCGGTGTCTCCCGTGTCTGCAGAGGTCTTCTTCTTCTGAACAGGACCTGCCGTGATGTCACAATAACGTGACCGCCTGTTAACATGGTGTAACCGGCGGTCACGTGACTGTGACGTCACGGCAGGTCCTGTTGAGAAGAAGACCTCTGCAGACACTGGGAGGACACCGCGAGGACATCGGGAGCCTGCGGTACTGTGTGGGAGACGACAGGGGCCTCGGGGACAGGTGAGCATACATATTTATTTTTTTTTAACCCCTGCTTTCCTAGTTAGGAGCAGTTTTACTGTACTGAGCATGCTCAGTATAGTAAAATCGGGTCCGAGGACACATCAGGTCAGGTCGGATGTGCACTAAATGGCATCCGATTTGGTCATATCCGATTTGGTCCGATTTTATTTTGGGTGCAAAAATCGGAGCATGCTCCGATTTTTGCACCGATAAAAAAAATCGGACAGAATCGGATCGGACCAAATCGGATGCCATTTAGTGCACATCCGATTGGGTCTGATGCCCATAGGGCTGCATGGGGGCCAAAATCGGTCCGATGCTGTCCGATTTTTATCGGACAGCATCGGAAAAGATAAAAGATGTTTTACTTTTCGTTGTTGAATAGGGTCCATCCATTTATATAGAGAAATAGGAGTGGAGCATAACATGCATGAAGGCTAAAAGCTGCAGAATGTTGGAATATGGTATCATAAAAAATAGTTTATGATTTGGTGCACAAATTACTGTATACAGAGGGGTCTGACTTGGCTCGTTGTTATATATTTCATACCAAGAATGAAATACTCCAGAATTTACAGTAAGAAGAATTGTGTTGAAGTCTGGACTCACCACTAATTTTAGCAATCTCCTCAATGGAGGTAGGGTGTGCTGCTCTACTGCTGGACGGCAGAAAACATATCAGTAGAAAATGAAGAGGAGCTAGCACATCCAATATGAAGTGAAAAATGAGTTTTCTTAATTCGTGCAATTGATTAAAATATTGCACGCATGGTTCCACACAGACCCCTGACACATTTCCGGTGCTTTGAACCCCTTTAATGGTAGAGATATCCTACCCTGGCAAGTAACCTGGAGAGAGAAGCAACATACTGAGTGGCGATGCAGTGTTTTAGGTTTTAACCCCTCACTTGCATCTTGCAGGGAGAATGGAGTACATTCTCACAACCAAACTCTCCACCACCCAGTAAATTTTTATGAGGGACTCGGAATATCAATCTATCATTAAGGAACATATACAAGTGTGGAGGAGAAAACACATAAACACTATGTAGCTTCTCTCCCCTAGTATGGCCAGTGCGCATGCGCTGACCGCCACGGTCATGTGATTGTGACGCGGCCGTAATGGGTGGAGTCCTGGAATCACATGACGTCTATGGGGATTTCCCCTCTTCCAGGACTCCGGTGGCCACGTTTGGAGTCACCGCTGATTAGCGGTGAGGTGGCGTTCATGTGCCAATATTGGCCACAGCTGTATGCAATAAGAAAGCTCTTAAAAACCAGACTCACACTGCACACTACACCACAGATCCCTGAGGAAAACAGAGAAACATGTGTCAGGGCTCCCTGACACTGTGTGCTTCTCCCTTCACTATATGGGTATGCAATGCACTTTATTGCCAAAGTGTGTCTATAGGGATTTGTGCAGACTATTTAGTACAGCCTATTCTGTCAGTTACTTGAATGCATTGTACATACAGTTGTGGCCAATCACAAAATAGTTGTTATTATTATCTTCATTTAATTTGTCTTAAATGAAAAACACAAAAGAGAATGAAGCAAAATGCAAAACATTGATCATTTCACACAAAACTCCAAAAATGGGCCAGACAAAAGTATTGGCCCCCTCAGCCTAATACTTGGTTGCACATCCTTTAGCCAAAATAACTGCGATCAACCACTTCCGGTAACCATCAATGAGTTTCTTACAATGCTCTGCTGGAATTTTAGACCATTCTTCTTTGGCAAACTGCTCCAGGTCCCTGATATTTGAAGGGTGCCTTCTCCAAACTGCCATTTTTAGATCTCTCCACAGGTGTTCTATGGGATTCAGGTCTGGACTTATTGCTGGCCACCTTAGAAGTACACAGTGCTTTCTCTCAAACCATTTTCTAGTGCTTTTTGAAGTGTGTTTTGAGTCATTGTCCTGCTGGAACACTCATGACCTCTGAGGGAGACCCAGCTTTCTCACACTGGGCCCTACATTATGCTGCAAAATTTGTTGGTAGCCTTCAGACTTCATAATGCCATGCACACGGTCTAGCAGTCCAGTGCCAGAGGCAGCAAAGCAACCCCAAAACATCAGGGAACCTCCGCCATGTTTGACTGTAGGGACCGTGTTCTTTTCTTTGAATGCCTCTTTTTTCTCCTGTAAACTCTATATTGATGCCTTTACCCAAAAAGCTCAACTTATGTCTCATCTGACCAGAGAAAATGCTTCCAAAACGTTTTAGGCTTTCTCAGGTAAGTTTTGGCAAACTCCAGCCTGGCTTTTTTATGTCTCGGGGTAAGAAGTGGGGTCTTCCTGGGTATCCTACTATACAGTCCCTTTTCATTCAGACGCTGACAGATAGTACCGGTTGACACTGTTGAACCCTCGGACTGCAGGGCAGCTTGAACTTGTTTGAATGTTAGTCGAGGTTCTTTATCCACCATCCGCACAATCTTGCGTTGAAATCTCTCGTCAATTTTTCTTTTCCGTCCACATCTAGGGAGGTTAGCCACAGTGCCATGGGCTTTAAACTTCTTGATGACACTGCACATGGTAGACACAAGGAACATTCAGGTCTTTGGAGATGGACTTGTAGCCTTGAGATTGCTCATGCTTCCTCACAATTTGGTTTCTCAAGTCCTCAGACAGTTCTTTGGTCTTCTTTCTTTTCTCCATGCTCAATGTGGTGCACACAAGGACACAGGACAGAGGTTGAGTCAACTTTAATCCATGTCAACTGACTGCAAGTGTGATTTAGTTATTGCCAACACCTGTTAGGTGCCACAGGTAAGTTACAGGTGCTGTTAATTACACAAATTAGAGAAGCATCACATGATTTTTCTAACAGTGCCAATACTTTTGTCTACCCCCTATTTATGTTTGGTGTGGAATTATATCCAATTTGGCTTTAGGACAATCCTTTTTGTGTTTTTTCATTGAAGACAAATTAAATGAAGATAATAATAACAAAGAATTTGTGATTGCAATCATTTTCAGGAAGAAACTGAGTATTATCTGACAGAATTGCAGGGTGTCAATACTTTTGGCCACACCTGTATGATTACACTGATAGTGTTGTGTTTGCATCAAGTCTGCATTTTTTCATCCAGTAACTATTGATACTTTGTGGTTGTTTACATTATACCCCTGTGTCTGCTGAAAATGTCAGTACCTTCCTTGTGTATAATACACGGATTGAAACTTGTCTGTCTGCTATAAGATTGTATTAAACATTTAAAATTACGTGCAAGCAAACAAGTGGTCGTATCCAATTTATCTAGGTGCATTTTTACATTTTCTTCGTGGATGTTACTATTATGTATATTATACAAAAAATAGAACTGTACCACTACTATAATGAACAAAACGAGCCCCTAAAGCAACTAACCATATGATGCCATATAAGGAAGACAAAAAAAGGCAGTAATTTCAGTATACTTGCTGTGATGGCAGGACTTTAATAGCCTAGCGGCCAGCTTGGGAGAGGCTTATTGTAACCAAAGCAGTGCCACTGGGATATTAAAAACCTGTCATCACAGCAAGTATACTGGAAGTGCTGCCTCTATTTGTAGCATATATTTATCTATCCATACAAAGTATCATTTTCATAGTTTAAACCATTTAATTGCTTTGTATTTAATAATCAATCCAATTTATCTCCCTTGTCTTTTTTTTTTTTTTTTTTTTTTTTAGAAATTTCCTCCCCTTTCAGGGCTTGTAACTTTTCATATAACATAGCAGATGAAATAAGTTTTAATCATATGCATGAATGAAGAAAACCAGTTTTCAACTTCATCTTGGAAGCACCAGCTCGTCTTCATTTTCTACTAATACTCCACTCTACGTACTCCAGAACCTACTTGGTATCAGAAAGAGTGGACAGTAAAGTAAAACTGTCATTATCCTATACACATTCTTTCAAACAATTAATGTAAATCTGCAGCAGACATGTGAGCTCAGACAGGAATGATAATATAACAAATGAACTACAATCTATAGCACACAATAAACTTACCAAAATACTCATTAAGGAAAGCAAGTGAAGCCACATAGCAGCCAAGGCTGAAAAATTCGGCTACAACCATTAGCCAGTGCCATGTTCTTATAGTTAAAGCAACCATTAGCAATTCTGTCAAAATCAAGGCAGTAAACGAGATGGCAACCACATGGACAAACTCAGACTCGAAAAGCAGGAGAGCGCCATACATTAATATGCCACCTAGAATAGAGAGATATGCAACAATAATTATACATTTAAAACAAGCATAAGCCCTCATCATAAGACAACACCCCATATACCAGTCTGAAATTTACCTTAAAGTAACAGAAAACTATGATATTAATTTCCTGACATATGATGTACTGGGTACGTCATATGTCGGATGCCTGCCTTTGATGTGAGCTCCCGCGGTGAGCTCACATCTCTTCCCCAACATCTCAGCTGACCTCAAAGAGATCAGGGATTCAAAGTGCCGTGGCAGGGATCGCGCCGTCGCTTGCCGAGATCGGAGGTCCAGCAATAAGATCGTGGGATCTCTGCGTATCATCTGATAGCCCGGGTTCCTGCGGTGACCCTGGAAGGTATTAGGGATCACTTCTTTTGGATGGATGGCAATTGTTGCCATCCACATGAAGTTATCACCTGTGCTATGCCCCGATGTGTTGCAGCTTATTGGGACATAGCACAAGCGATCGGACACTGCAGCACTATGGTGTCCTATGGGGCACTGTAAAATAGAGTATAAATTAAAAAATTAAGTTTGTAAAAATATGGAAAAAACCCGTAAGTTCAAATCACCCCCCTTTTACCCCATTCACAATAAAAGTAGTAAAAGCATAAAAAATACACATACTTGGTATCAAATGCCTAATGTATCAAAATATAAAATCAACTAATCAGATAGGTAAACTGTGGAATGGAAAAACAAGCCCAAATGCCAAAATTACATTTTTTGGTCACTGCAACTTTGTAATACAATGCAATAACAGGTGATCAAAAAAGCGCATCTACACAAAAATGGAGTCATTAGAAAAGTCAGCTCAAGCAGCAAAAAATATGCCGTTACACAGCCCCAGGTCCCGAAAAATGAGAACGCTACGGGTCGCTGAACATGGCGACAAAAGCGCAATTCTTATTTTTTCAAATTTCTTTTTTTTTTCACCACTTAGATAACAATAAAAGTATACGTTTGGTATCTATGAACTCGTACTGACCCGAGGCATCACACCATCACATCCGATTTCTACCTTATAGTGAACATGATGAATAAGAAACCCAAAAATCAAACGTAATTCAATTTTTTTTAGCAATTTCACTGCATTTGGATTTTTTTCCCCATTTTCCTGTACACTATATGGTAAAATGAATGATTTCTTCTGAACATACAACTCGTCCCACAAAAACCAAGCCTCATGTGTCTATATTTACGGAAAAATAAAAAACTTTTGGCTCTTGGAAGAAGGGGAGGGAAAAACTAAAACAAAAAAATGGAAAATCACCCAGGAGTAAAGTGGTTAGGTAACGGTCATATCACGTTTTATTCCAGAAATATATAAATACTAGATGGCGGCCCGATTCTAAAGAATCGGGTAGTCTAGAATCCATATATAGTTTACTTACTAATAGTTAGGGGAGTGCGGGGAAATGAATTGTGTGTATACAGGTGGCTCAGTGGGTAGCAGAGTATACGGTGGCTCAGTGGTTAGCAGTGAGTGCGGTGGCTCAGTGGTTAGCAGTGAGTGCGGTGGCTCAGTGGTTAGCAGTGAGTGCGGTGGCTCAGTGGTTAGCAGTGAGTGCGGTGGCTCAGTGGTTAGCAGTGAGTGCGGTGGCTCAGTGGTTAGCAGTGAGTGCCGTGGCTCAGTGGTTAGCAGTGAGTGCGGTGGCTCAGTGGTTAGCAGTGAGTGCGGTGGCTCAGTGGTTAGCAGTGAGTGCGGTGGCTCAGTGGTTAGCAGTGAGTGCGGTGGCTCAGTGGTTAGCAGTGAGTGCGGTGGCTCAGTGGTTAGCAGTGAGTGCCGTGGCTCAGTGGTTAGCAGTGAGTGCGGTGAGATTGGTCAGCACAGTGGCGTGGGCAGAGTGGGCAGGGCAGCGCCGTGGGCAGAGTGGTCAGCGCAGCGCCGTGGGCAGAGTGGTCAGCACACACATACATACATACACACACACACACACACACACAGACTCCGCTATAGTTAGCACCGACCCTGCATCTTCCCCCGCCGGCTGGATCCTGAGTTGACATGTCGCCGCCCGCGGACGACTGGATCCAATATGGCGTTTCGGGAAGTTTGGGGAGACTTCTTGGACGGTATATTGGATCCAGTAGTTTGGGGGTGGCGACATGTCGACTCAGGATCTAGGCGGCTGATGCAGGGCCGGTGGTAAGTATAGCGAAGTGTGTGTGTGTGTGTGTATGTGTGCGGACAAAGTGAGGGAAGTGCGGACAAAGTGAGGGAAGTGACTACATACACACATATAAACACATATGTACATTGCATATGGAGGGTGAAGATAGCGAGGCTGGAGGGGTGAGGAGGGGTGAGGAGAGCGGAGGCTGGAGGGGTGAGGAGAGGTGAGGACAGGGAGGCTGGAGGGGTGAGGAGAGGTGAGGACAGGGAGGCTGGAGGGTAAGGACAGGGACGTGAGGCAGAGGACATGGGAGGCTGGAGGGCAGCTAAGGGAGGCTGAGGGCAGAGGACAGGGAGGCTGGAGGGCAGAGGACAGGGGGAGGCTGGAGGGCAGAGGACAGGGGAGGCTGGAGGGCAGAGGACAGGGGAGGCTGGAGGGCAGAGGACAGGGGAGGGCGGAGGGCAGAGGACAGGGGAGGGCGGAGGGCAGAGGGGAGGCTGGAGGGGAGAGCGGAGGCTGGAGGGGAGAGCGGAGGCTGGAGGGGAGAGCGGAGGCTGGAGGGGAGAGCGGAGGCTGGAGGGGAGAGCGGAGGCTGGAGGGGAGAGGCTGGAGGGGAGGGTGGAGGGGAGGTGGAGGGGAGGGTGGAGGGGAGAGGCTGGAGGGAGGGTGGAGGGGAGAGGCTGGAGGGGAGAGCGGTGGCTGGAGGGGGGAGGGGAGGCGGGAGGGGAGAGGCTGGAGGGGAGAGCGGAGGCTGGAGGGAGGCTGGAGGGCGAGGCTGGAGGGGAGAGCGGAGGCTGGAGGGCAGAGGCTGGAGGGGAGAGCGGCTAGGAGAGCTGGAGGGACAGTGAGGCTGGAGGGGAGAGCGGAGGTGGAGGGCAGAGGCTGAGGGGAGGGGCTGAGGAGGGCGGAGGCTGGGGAGGGCGAGGGGAGTGGAGGCTGGAGGGAGAGGGAGGCTGGAGGGCGGAGGCTGGAGGGGAGAAGAGGGGAGCGAGAGGGGAGAGAGCGGAGGGGGAGGCTGGAGGGGAGAGCGGAGGCTGGAGGGAGAGCGGAGGCTGGAGGGAGGCGGAGGCTGGAGGGGAGAGCGAGGCGGGAGGGGAGAGGGAGGCGGAGGGGAGAGCGGAGGCGGGAGGGGAGAGGGCTGGAGGGGAGAGCGGAGGCTGGAGGGGAGAGCGGAGGCTGGAGGGGAGGAGGCGGGGAACGGAGCGGGAGGGGAGAGGCGAGGGAAGGGCGGGGAGAGGAGGGAGGGGGGGTGGAGGAGAGCGAGGCAGGGAGAGGGGAGGAAGGAGCGGAGGGAAGCGGAGGAGAGCGGCTAGGAGAGCGGGGGGGCGGAGGTGAGGGAGAGGAGCGGAGGAAGCGAGCTTGAGGAAGGGAGCTGGAGGGAGGGGAGGCGAGGCGGGAGGGGAGAGCGGAGGCGGAGGGAGGAGGCTGGAGGGAGAGCGGAGGCTGGAGGGCGGAGGCGGAGGGGAGGCGGAGGCTGGAGGGGAGGAGGCTGGAGGGGAGAGCGGAGGCTGGAGGGGAGCGGAGGGGAGAGCGGAGGCGGAGGGGAGGCGGAGGCTGGAGGGGAGGGGAGGGTGGAGGGGAGAGGGAGGCTGGAGGGGCGGAGGGGAGGGAGGGAGGCTGGAGGGGAGGGGAGTGGAGGGGAGAGCAGAGGGGGGAGCGGGGGGGGAGGCAGGGAGGGAGAGCTGGAGGAGCGGGGAGGGAGGCGAGCTGGGAGACGAGGTGAGGGGAGACGGAGGCGGAGGGGAGACGAGGGGGGAGAGGGAGGCGGGAGGGGAGAGGGGCGGAGGAGAGCGAGGCTGGAGGGGAGGCGGAGGGGAGGGGAGGCGGAGGCGGAGGGAGAGGGAGGCGGGAGGGGGGTGGAGGGGAAGCGGGCTGGAGGGGAGAGCGGAGGCTGGGGGCGGAGGTGAGGGAGAGAGGCTGAGGGAGAGCGGAGGCTGGAGGGGAGAGCGGAGGCTGGAGGCGGAGCGGAGGGGAGAGCGGAGGCTGAGGAGAGCGGAGGTGGAGGGGGAGCGAGGCTGGGGGGAGGGAGGCTGGAGGGAGACGGAGGCTGAGGGGAGAGGTAGGCTGGAGGGGAGAGGAGGCTGGAGGGGAGAGGGAGCTGGAGGGGAGGCGGAGGGAGCGGGGTAGGGGAGAGGCTGGGAGGGTGAGAGCGGGAGGCTGGAGGGGAGAGCGGAGGCTGGAGGACGGAGGCTGGAGGGAGACGGAGGCTGGAGGGAGCGGAGGCTGGAGGGGAGAGAGGCTGGAGGGGAGGTGAGGGAAGGGGAGGCTGAGGGAGAGCGGTGGCTGGAGGGGAGAGCGGAGGCTGGGAGGGGGAGGCTGGAGGGGAGACGAGCTGGAGAGGCTGGAGGGGAGAGCGGAGGCTGGAGGGAGGAGGCAGAGGGAGGCGAGGCTGGAGGGGAGAGCGTGAGGCGGAGGGAGGCTGAGGGGAGAGTGGAGGCTGGAGGGGAGCGGAGGCGGAGGGGAGGGGAGGGAGGGAGGCGGAGGGGAGAGCGGAGGCGGAGGGAGGAGCGGAGGCTGGAGGGGAGAGGCGGAGGCGAGCGGGGGAGGGGAGGCTGGAGGGGAAGCGGAGAGCGGAGGGAGGCGTGGGCGAGGGCGGAGGCTGGGAGGGGAGCTGGAGGGGAGAGCGAGGCTGGAGGGGAGAGCGGAGCTGGAGAGGGAGGCTGGAGGGGAGCGAGCGGGGAGGCTGGAGGGGAGAGCGGAGGCTGGAGGGGGAGCGGAGGCTGAGGGAGAGCGGAGAGCTGGAGGGAGAGCGGAGCTGGAGGGGAGAGGGAGGCTGGAGGGGAGAGCTGAGGGGAGGGAAGCGGGGAGAGGGAGAGGGAGGCTGAGAGGCGGGAGGGAGGAGGCTGGAGGGGAGGGGAGGAGAAGCGGAGCAGGCGAGGGGAGGAGACGGAGGCTGGAGGGGGAGAGACGGAGGCTGGAGGGGAGACGGAGGCTGGAGGGAGAGGAGTGGGGCTGGAGGGGAGATAGCGGTAGGCTGGAGGGAGGGCTGGAGGGGAGAGCGGTGGCTGGAGGGAGAGCGGAGGCTGGAGGGGGAGGCTGGAGGGGAGAGCGGAGGCTGGAGGGTGGGCTGAGGGGAGAGCGGAGGCTGGAGGGGAGGCGGAGGCTAGAGGGGAGAGCGGAGGCTAGAGGGAGAGCGGAGGCTGGAGGGGAGAGCGGAGGCTGGGGGGAGCGGAGGCTGGAGGCGGAGGCTTGAGGGAGAGTGGAGGCTGGAGGGGAGAGTGGAGGCGTGGGGAGAGCGGAGGCGGGAGGGAGGCTGGAGGGCTGGGGAGGCTGGAGAGCAGGGGAGGTGGAGAGCAGGGGAGGCTGGAGGGGAGGCTGAAGAGGCGGGAGGCGGAGAGGCAGGGAGGCTGGAGAGGCAGGGAGGCTGGAGAGCAGGGGAGGCTGGAGGGCATGGGGAGGCTGGAGGGCAGGGGAGGCTGGGTCATGGAGGCTGCAGGCAGGGAGGCTGGAGGCAGAGGCTAGCTGGGTGGGTGCAGACTCACCGCGGTCCGGCCGGCGTGCGGCTGGTGTAGGAGGAGAGGAGGGGCGGGCAGAAGTGCAGGACAGGAAGTCCCGTCCTCCCTCCTCTTCGGGCGCGCGGGGGGCGGCTGGCAGCACGGGGTCCCCCAGGGGGTGGGGGCAATGGGCTCCTCATGGCTTGGGGCACGGGGCGCTCGGCCCCCCTGCCCCCCGCTAGGTACGGTGGTGGGTGGAGGGGAGAGGCTGGAGGGCGGACGGAAGTTCCGAGAGCGGAACATTCCTCCGCCGCTCCTTGTAGCCGGGGGACCGCGCAGTGGTGACACATCAGGAGCATGGGTCGAGACCATCACGGAAGTAATATTCCGGAAGTGGCCTTCGGCTTTTATTATATAGGAAGCAACTTTGTAATATATCTGATCAGAGAAATCTGCTTCTCTCTCCTACAGGACTGATCTTTCACTTCATTTCTAGAGTAAAATCTGTATTCAGCGAAGGCAGATCTATTTCTTACTGAGATAGGAGATGTCAGTTGGTGCTTCTAAGGGTACCGTCACACGTCACGATATCGCAAACGATATAGTCTGAAAAGTCACGTGATAGAGATCGCATGAACGATTCAGCGATATCGCTTGTGCGGTGTCACAAGCAAAGATGTCGTTTACGATCTTCAATTTGGAAACGCGCCAGTGATCGTTGGCAGTACTGTGCGATCAAGAGCAGCCATTGTAGGAATAGGTGAAATCATCAATAAGATCGTTACACAGGTGTCACATTGCACGATGCAGCAGATCGTATGGTCGGAAATCGTCAAATTCCTGAACATGTTCAGAAATCTGCGATGAACGATACGACGTATTATCGTCGTCGTATGTAAGAGTCACACGCTACGATATCGTTTGGACATCGTAGCCACACCTCAAAAAACAGGTCGTTTCTGCAATATCGTTTGCGATATCGTGACGTGTGACGGTACCCTAAGATTCTATGGGATGGAGAAGAGGAGGAGGCAGACACAGACCCTCTGTTGCAAGTTCACCAACTGCCAGTACGTATTCATTGATATCACATTTTACCTGTGAATTGTGAATTTCTAGAAAGAATGAATAGCCTTGTGCAGAGGGGAAAAAAAGAAGATTTCTGTAGTACAATACATAAAAAAAGTTTCTTATTTTCACTTCTAATATAATAATAATAATAAAAAAACATTATTTGTATAGCGCCAACATATTCCGCAGCGCTTTACAGTACAATGGTACATATAAGAAAAATATACGATACAGAATGGTAGGTAATACAGAACAGTAGTTACATACAATAAACATAGAATCGACATAGGAAATACAATAAAAAGGCAAAAAATAAAGGTGACCCTGTTCGAAGGAGCTTACAATTTAAGAGGGGATGGCAACACAAAGTACAGGGGCTTACAACAATGAATATCTTAAGTCTAAATGACTGTTAGGGAGAAGGATAGGCCGCCCTGAAGAGGTGTGTTTTTAGGGAGCGTCTGAAGCTATGCAAGTTATTGATGGTCCTAATTTCTTGGGGTAGAGCATTCCAGAGGATTGGTGCAGCTCGAGAGTAGTCTTGGAGTCGGGAATGGGAGGTTCGGATTAATGCCAATGTAAGTCTGAGGTCGCATTCAGAGCGAAGGGGACGGGTGGGGTGGTAGACAGAGATGAGGGTGGAGAGGTAAGGAGGTGCCGCACCATGAATAGGTTTGTGGGTGACAGCGAGCAATATGAATTGGATTCTATAGTGTACGGGTAGCCAATGCAGTGACTGGCACAGAGCAGAAACATCTGAGTAATGGTTTGCTAGATAGGTGATCCTGACTGCTGCATTGAGGATAGACTGGAGAGGGGAAAGCTTGCTGTGGGGGAGGCCAGCTAATAAAGAATTACAGTAGTCAAGGCGGGAATGGATCAGGGCCACGGTGAAGGTTTTAGTTGTTTCCATGGTGAGGAAAGGGCGAATTCTGGAGATATTTTTTAGGTGCAAGCGACAGGAGCGGGCGAGAGATTGTATATATGGGGTGAAGGAGAGATCAGCGTCCATCAGAACACAGAGACAGCGAGCCTCCTGACTAGGCGTTATCGTAGTGCTGCACACTGATAGAGAGATGTCAGGTTTAGGGAGGTTGGCAGAGGGTGGGAGCAGAAGAAGTTCAGTTTTGGAAAGGTTGAGTTTCAGATAGAGAGCGGACATGATTGGAGACTGCGGTTAGACTGTCATTGGTGTTCTGTATTAGAGCAGGAGTAAGGTCAGGGGATGAAGTGTATAGTTGTGTGTCATCAGCGTAAAGATGGTACTGGAAGCCAAATCTGCTGATGGTCTGTCCAATTGGGGCTGTGTAGAGAGAGAAGAGAAGAGGTCCAAGGACTGAACCCTGAGGGACCCCAATAGTGAGAGGAAGAGGGGATGAAGTGGAGCCAGAGAATGATACACTGAAAGAGCGGTCACAAAGATAGGAAGAGAACCAGGAGAGAGCCGTGTCCTTGATGCCAATGGAGTGTAGCATAGAAAGTAGGAGATGGTGGTCAACAGTGTCAAAAGCTGCAGAGAGGTCAAGAAGGATAAGGAGAGAGTGGTCACCATTTTGTTTTGCTGTCAGAAGGTCATTGGCCACTTTAATAAGGGCAGTTTCTGTAGCGTGTAAGGGGCGGAAGCCAGACGGTAATGGATCTAAAAGAGAGTGAGTGGCGAGGTAACAGGTGAGGCGGGTGTGGGCCAAGCACTCCAGGAGTTTTGAGATGAAGGGGAGATTGGAGATAGGTCTGTAGATATTTGTGCAGGATTGGTCGAGGGACGTTTTCTTTAGTAGTGGAGTAATAATAGAGTGTTTGAAGGAGGAGGGGAAGATGCCAGTAGAGAGGGAGAGATTGAAGATTGTGGTTAAGTGAGTGGTGACCACTGGAGAGAGGATCAGTAGTAGGTGTGAGGGAATGGGGTCAGTGGTGCATGTAGTGAAACGTGAGGACGAGAGGAGCCTGGAGACTTCTTCTTCTGTGTCTGAATCAAAAATGGAGAGTGAGCCAGAGGGGATGTGGGGACAGATGAGAGTAGAAACACTTGAAGGTTGGAAGCTGATTTCCTGACGGATGTTTTCTATTTTTTCTGTGAAGTAATAGGCCAGATCATCAGCACAGAGGTCAGTGATGGGGGCCTGCACTTTCGGACTGAGGAGAGAGTGAAAGGTGTCAAAGAGTTTCTTTGAGTTGTTGGATAGTGAGGAGACCAGGGTGGTGAAGTAGGTCTGTTTGGCAAGGTGAAGGGCAGAGTTGTAGGTTTTGAGCATGAATTTAAAATGGATAAAGTCTTCTGGTGAGCGAGTTTTCCTCCATAGGCATTCCTAGAGCATCGCTGGAGGAATAGGGTTTGTGATGTGAGCCATGGCTGTTTTACTCTGTGTTTGGAGGTTCTGAGGGTGAGGGGCGCTACTTGGTCCAGGGTACTTTTGAGAGTCTCATTGTAGTAATTCACAGCCAGATTGGGCAGGAGAAGGAGGAGATTGGGGACAGTGATGAGAGAGGAGAGTCTGTGAATGTATGAGGATTGATGGCCTGTAGATTTCTGAATGTGTGATAGGTCGGACTATGCTGTGATGGGTGAGGGTTTGTGAGTGTGAAGGAGAGAATGTTGTGGTCGGAGAGAAGAGGTGAGTTGTCTAAGAAAGAGGTAGAGCAGAGTCGGGTAAAGACCAGGTCGAGCATGTTGCCATCCTTGTGTGTCTCAGAGGTTGAGAGCTGTGAGAGGCCAAGTGACGTGGTTAGAGATAGGAGCTGGGATGCAGATGTGGAGTTGGGGCTGTTTATGGGGATGTTAAAGTCTCCCAGGATGAGGGTTGGTAATTCTGAGGACATGAAGTGCGGCAGCCACGCGGAGAAGTGGTCGAGGAAGTGGGTGGGTGAACCTGGGGGGCGGTATGCCACTGCTACTCTGAGGGGGAGGGGACGGAACAGCCTAATGGTGTGAACCTCAAAAGAAAGGAATGAGAGTGATGGAGCGGGGGGGGGGGATGACCTGGAAAGTACATTGTGGGGACAGGAGTAAGCCAACTCCACCACCACGTCGGTTTCCAGGTCTCGGGGAGTGGGAGAAGTGTAAACCGCCGTAGGAGATAGCAGCAGGGGAAGCAGTGTTTGAGTCCTGGATCCAGGTTTCAGTATATAAATATATAAGTACTAGCTGTACTTCCCGGCTACGCCCGGGTTAATAAATAACTGATGTTAGCTATAACAAAATAGAATTTGAATATGTCATATTAATGACCTGTAGGAAAATAGAAGCGGAGCTGTGATTGGTTGCTATAGGCAGCCTGATAAATCTCCAGCCAACAGTAAACCCTCCCCCCGACCGGGCAGTATATGTTACCTCACACATACACATAATAGACAGCTCATGTGACTGACGTCTGTCTTAATTCCCTATATCCTTAACTCGTAACTGAGTGGGATATTGACTAAAAGGGCCACTTAGTATGGTGGTTATGGTGGTCTCCTCAGGGATTCCACCGCAGGGCTAGGACCTTCCCTGGAGGGATATCTGGCTAGTCCTGTGTTTGAGACTCTTAATCGACGGACTCCATTTGCATATTCAAATTTCCAGGGGGCAATGCATCATGGATTTCACTGTGTTTGAGCGCTTTAGCCGGCTGCCTGCAGTGTTTTCCTTGACCGGTCTCCCTGAGATCGTTGAGTGCTTTGTGATATTAATTCCCTATATGGCACATGTGTTGCACATTGGCTGTTTTTAATCAGATGTTTATTTTTGGAAATTAAAGATAGCACACGTATGAGGCGAGTTGTGTGAGGCTCATACGCTATGGCCCCTTAGCAACCCGATGTTTACTGTAGCAGCAGTGTGCGCTGCTATGCGGGGTTCTATGGAGCCCTGCTTAGCAGCACTATGTGCTGCTAAGGTAAATATCGGATTGCTAAGGGGGCCGCAGTTCCGGAAATGATGCGTTCAGAGTCATTACCACAGGAAGGCTGCATAGCAGAGCGGAGAGAGCCAGGCTGGGGGGCGAAATTTAATTTCAAGATCACGCCCATGGGGGCATGATAAAGGATGCTGAAGGCTGCAAACCAACACGCTCAGGGGAACTATTGCATATAGCCCCTGCTTCATTATCATCCTAATTAGTAAGTATAAAAATGTTTTTAAGCAGATTGAAAGCAAGCATTTAGCAGAGAGAGGGATAGTTATAATGGTAATAGGAAGGTGCAGGGACATGTATTGATAGGTTAGGTGGCTTTTCAGAGGTGACAGGTTCCCTTTAATAAGGTGATATATATAGAAGATCCAGCACCGCTTGTTGAACTCTGTTTGTATCCTCCTCAGCTCCAATGCTGGCCATGCCTTGGCCCACTGCAAAACCAGGAAAATAAGGTGGAATCCAGATCAACATGGAAGATTTTTTTCTTTTTATATTTCCAATAAAAAGTGCAATACAGAAAAGATTACATGGTCAGCGTAACCTGAGTCGATGCATTTTGGGCGCAACGTACGCTCTTACTCATGACTGTGAATAAAGTCATACCTGTATATCTGCAATTCAGTGTTATTCCAGAGAATATGCCATGGTTTTCTAGTATGTAAATGAGCTGTTCCAGGCTAAGGGATGGACATAGATCTGCATGAGAATCTGCCCCAGGGCTAAAAATATATATAGGGGGAGTTACCAGTGTCAGATATGTAATGTTCGCTCTCGGCTCCCCTGATCTCACTATATTGTTCTGTGTGATTATTACTGACACATCTACAGGTTCATCTTACCTTCCATCTCACAGGCAGACAGGGTTGCAATACTGTTGTAGTACAGCAGAGCTATGAGAGCTGTTTGTAAGAAGACAAAGTTAATTTCTACTGTCTTTGGTAGTTACATGTCTCACACTGGTAACCCCCCTTTTATTAAAAATAAGTTGTAGAGGTAGATTCTCAGGCAGATCAGTGGCCGGACCATAGCCTAAAACAGCTCATTTACATATAAAAAACATTGATTTCTCTGGAATAGGACATTGGATATCAATGTATCATTTTATTGAGTATCCTATGATCTACATGCCCATATAGACGGCATAGGAAGGTTGATCCTACTGACAGATGTCCTTTAACCCCTTCATGACCAATGGCTTATATATAAGCCCTTGGCCATGTACCTAGCTCTGATGCAAGCTCACATGCTGAGCTTGCATCATCTCCCACACATCCCAGCTGAGATGTGTAGCTAACCGATTGGATCAGCAATCTGATCAGTGTTGTTAAACTTTTGCTGTCAATTACTTATAGCGTGATCCAAAGCACCCCCCGGAGGGGATCGCGCCAGAGTCAGAGGACACCTGATGCGATCATGGGACCTCCATCTGTTACCTTGACAGCCCGGGGTCATCTGATGACCATGGATGGTGTCTGTAATCACTTTCTGTGGATGCCTGGTGAGGCTCGGCATCCACAGAAAGTGATGATTTCTGCTATGCAGAGAGATGCTGAAGCATCTCTCTGCATAGCAGAAGAAATCGGACTGTGCAGCACTGAGATGCCCCAGGGGCAAAAGAAAAATTAAAAAAAGGTTTTTAAAGGTATGAAAAAAAACATAAAAGTTCAAATCACCCCCCCCTTTTGTCCCACTGAAAAAAAACTATTAAAAAGGTAAAAAATTACACATATGGTATTGCAGCATTCAGACATGACTGATCTATCAAAATATAAAATCAATTAATCAGATCTGTAGACCGCGTAATGGAAAAAAAAAGTCCAAAGGCTAAAATTACGTTTTTTTGGTCACGGCAACATTGGAATAAAATACAATAATGGGTGATCAAAACAACGCATCTACCCAAAAGCGGTATCATTATAAACGTCAGATCAAGATGCAAAACATAAGTTGTCACACAGTCCCAGATCTAAAAAAAAAAATGAGAAAGCTACGGGTCGTAAAATACGGCACAAAAGTGCAATTCTTTTTCCTTAAAAATTTCAAAGATGGGGGGCGTGTCCTGGCACTGACTATGCAGGACGCATAAGACCGGAGCTCCGGCATTAGCACCCAGATAAAGGCGACTAACACAGTCCACAGCCTCGCAACAACGGCACACGGGACCTCATCTGCTGCAGATCGCTGAGAGGAACAGGAGGATGCCCAGATCGTCGCTGAGAATCAAGGAGAGACCGCCAAAGGTGACGGACTACTTCTCCCCTGGCCCTGCTGCAGCTCCCAGCCCTAAAATGGCGCCCGCAGAGTTCCAGGCGCGCTCTCCCCGGGCCTCATACAGCCCCAGATCTGGAGGAGAGGAGCGGGAGGACAGCACCCCGGTCACCCTGGGCACACTGAAGGGCCTGCTAGACACACTCCGCAGGTCCCTTCAGGCAGACATGCGAGCCTGCATAGGGGAACTTAAAGAGGAAATGGCCGCCATGGGGGAGCGCACGCAGCACATTGAAGCTAAGATGGCGGAGTTCGCCACAGCACATAATGAGCTGGCAGACAGCTACCAAGAGGTGGATCAGGACATTAAAACATTAAAGGCAGTGACCTGGGATCTGGAGGACAAACTGAGAAAGAACAACATGAAAATCAGAGGCATTCCTGAAGTGGAGGGGGAAGAAGATATCAAAGGTACTGCTCACACATTTCTCTGCACTATGCTTCCTGATTACCCAGCCTCTGATCTACTCCCAGAAAGAGTATACAGGATCCCCAGACCCCCTAATATCAGACAGGATCTGCCCAGGGACGTTCTTGTGTGCCTCACATCTTACAAACCACGAGACATGATTTTGCAAAAGCTGAGACAACATCCCCTAAATTCAGGGGAATACAAAGGCTGGCAGGTGTATCCAGATCTATGCCAGGGTACGCTGGCAAGGAGAAGAGACTTCGCTCCTTACTGCAAAATCCTCCGGGATAGAGGGATCCAATACTCCTGGGGCACCCCAGTAAATGTTGCCTTCCGGTACAAGGGCAGCAGACACATTTTCACTTCACCATCCAAACTTAAAACGGCCCTCGGACACTGGAATCTACAACGATCTTCCACTTCTTCATCACCTTCATCTCCAGCGGTGACACCTAGGAAACAACGCCGAAGCCATGACAACTCCCCTAACCCCCAAGAGGCTAAGGACTAACTCTTATCGACTCACTTGGGACTGCTGATGACGTATATTTCAATTGTCCAGACCAATCTTCCGGTTGTTTGGGCTGTGAAGTGTAGGGCAGTAGGTCACCTTTTCATCTAAGTGACCCCTCTCCACCTCGGCTGAGGCTTGGGGAGGAAAGAAGCCCACACAGTCTTCCCCGCATCCTGACCCTGTCCTATTTCCAGGAAGGGACCAGGAGGACCTTGGTATAAGTATTTGTTATTTGTTCTGTGTTTTCCACTCCTCTCCACTTCTTTTGTTTTTTTTTCTTTCCCTCCTGATTCTCTCTCCCTGGACAGGTCTGTCCTGTCTCAGTTTTTTCCTAACATCCCTACATCTCTTGGTCTTCTAATAGGTCATATTATTTACTGTTTATTTACAAATTGACTGTTTCACATGATGAGTATCACAGTAACATCGTTTAATGTTAATGGTCTCAATGTTCCTAGCAAGAGAGCAATTTTATGGCAATACCTTAAAAAATCACAGAGTGATGTTGTGTTTTTGCAGGAGACGCACTTGCTGAAAAAGGATCACCCTAGGCTAGCCTCGGCGTTCTACCCGAACCAGTTTCTGGCCGGAGGACTCACTAAAAAGTCTGGGGTTGCCATTCTGATCCACAAGTGCGTCTCCTTTCAATTGATTGAAGAAGTAAGTGATCCGGAGGGCAGATACATTATATTACTATGCCTAATTAACAACACGCCCTACACACTCGCCTCCATTTATGGCCCAAATGTAGGGCAGGTGCGCTACATGAAATCCTTTCTAGCTAATGTTACAGCACGGGCACGAGGAAGTAAGATCATAGCGGGTGACTTTAATATTCCGATGAGCAAACGTTTGGATTGCTCAAAACCAAATATCTACAGATCAGAGTTGGGCCACGTAGTCACTGAACATCATCTGCATGATATTTGGAGGTATATGCATACAGACGAAAAAGACTTCACATTTTACTCTCACCGACATAAAACACAGAGCAGACTCGACTACTTTTTGATAGACGACTCTCTATTGCCAAAATGTCTAGACTCAAACATAGGATCTATCACATGGTCAGATCACGCCCCAGTGGTCCTCAAGATAGCCGACTCTGCCGCATTGCGACCCTCGGCTAGCTGGAGAATTAATGAACAACACTTAACCCTCCCCTCTAATGTGGAGAAACTCTCAGGGGCTATCAAACTCTATTTTGAGGAAAACTCTACAGCTGACATGCCACCAGACATCTTATGGTTCGCTCATAAGGCGGTCCTCAGAGGCTTGCTCATCAAAATAGCGGCCATCTCTAAAAAACAATATGACCACTCTCTAAATATGATCCTGGGGAAAATTAAATCCCTGGAGGCGATACAGCGGTCCTCTAGGTCCAATGTGGAACCCCCCGACTTGCTGAGTGCTAGACGAGATCTCCGCTCTTTGCTGCTTGTCCGAGCGGAACACCAACTTAAGAAAGCTAAGGCAAAATTCTACGGCATGGGAGACAGGGCCGGAAAATTGCTGGCTAGGAGAGTCAAGAAAAGAGAGACCCAAACAAAAATCCCTTACCTTGTGAGAAAAGATGGCACGACAATTCGCAATCCGATAGCAATAGCAGACGAATTTAAATCTTATTATCATTCACTTTATAATTTACGGGAGTCTGAGTTAACTCCTCAGCCCACGCCTGACTCTATTAGATCCTTTTAGGACCGTGCTAAGCTCCCGACCCTCTCTGAGAACAACTTCAAAACCTTAACTCCCCTTTCACTGAAAGGGAAGTACAGGAGGTCATAGCCTCCGCAAAAAAAAGCACCACACCCGGACCTGATGGGTTCGCATTTCAATACTACTCTTGTTTTGCACAACTCCTATCCAAACCTTTATTGAACCTTTTTAATTTTTGGAGACAAAAAGGAGAAATACGACAGGAGGGGCTAGAGGCAATTATAGCAACTCTCCCCAAACCGGGCAAGACCCCTGACTCACCAGCCAATTTTCGTCCAATTGCCCTCTTGAATTGTGACGTGAAGTTGTATGCAAAACTTCTTGCCAACAGGTTACAGGAGGTGTTACCTTCTTTGGTGGGACTAGAACAAGTGGGCTTCATCCCCGGGAGGCAGGCTAGCGACGGAACACGGAGGTTGGTTGATTTACTGGAGATCATGGAGAGGCGGGGAGCTCCCAGTGCACTCCTTTCATTAGATGCCGAAAAGGCGTTCGATCGGGTGCACTGGGGGTACCTTCGGGAGGTACTCCAGAGATTTGGAGTGACCGGTGAGTTCCAGAGAGCCATCATGGCCCTGTACTCCTCTCCATGCGCCTCAGTCAAAGCTTCAGGGTTTCGGTCCTCTGTACTCAATATTACCAATGGAACCAGGCAGGGGTGCCCCCTCTCCCCGCTAATTTTTGCCTTGATTATGGAACCCTTGGCAGCGGTGGTGAGGGGGGACCCTGAAATTCGGGGCGTCGAGGTGGGACCTGTGGAGCATAAGATAGGGCTATACGCTGATGATGTGATCTTTGTGTGCACGCGGCTCCCCTCGACAGTCCCGAAAATACTGGATGTTCTGGAGGACTTCTCACGAGCATCTTATTACAAATTAAATATGTCCAAATCCTCCCTCTATCCCATTAACATCCCCGAGCCCGAACAGAAGCTAATTAAAGAACGTTTCCCATTTGCGTGGGAGGGGGAGGGATTTACCTATTTGGGTCTCTATATAACCAAATCGAATTTTATGGTTCGACGTAACTGTGAATCATTACTCAAAACTATACAAACAGAAATGGAGAGTCATTCAGGCCTTCTGCTGTCATGGATGGCTAGAATCCAATTAGTCAAAATGACTTATCTACCTAAAATATTATACTTGCTGAGATGTCTCCCCCTATCTATCCCGGGAAAATTTCTGAGGGCATTTCAGAGAACACTAGGCCGATTTATTTGGCAGGGGAAACCTCACCGAATAGCCACTGAGGTCCTAACATTGCATGTTTCGGCGGGAGGACTGGGAGTCCCGGATGTCCAGTCATATTACAAAGCTGTGCACATTGAGGCAGCTAGGAGCTGGTGGTCTCAGGAACAGACTTCCCTATGGCTCCAGATTGAGTCCTTCTTTGCTCCAAGGCAATCTACTCGTCTGTTGTTGGAAATGAACCTTCTACAGCAGTTTCGGGTATTGGGGGCACTCTCTACGATGCATGCTTTGTTGGGAGTCTGGTCGCGAGAAAGTGGGGACCTTCTCCTCTTTCTACATCGTTACATCACACTTGAGGCAGTGGAATGTTCGGTGGGCTCCTTATCCCTTCAGCTCTGGAGGTCGAAGGGAATTCAGTTTTTGAACCAAATAGAAGAGGGAAATAGTCTGAGACCATTCTCATTTTTGGTAGACAACTTCAACATTCATAAACGGGATTTCTTTAAATATCTACAAATCCGACATTTCCTGGCCTCTGTCTCCTTGCCGATTCCGACTCACGAACTGTTCGACAATCCTCTCCAGGCGAACTTCAAGTCGGGGGGCACGGGCACTGGGGGCATCTCCGTTGCCTACAAGGCTCTACTAGGCCAACGATCTAGACAGAAACTTAGGTACATGACCAGATGGGAGGGAAGTCTGGCGTTTGAGGCTCCTTTGGAGGCCTGGCAGAAAGCAGCCACTCACGTTTCCCCCTTCTCGTCATGTATAAACCATTTAGAACAGGCAAAGAAGATTCAACTTCACTGGTACCTGACCCCGGACAGAATAGCTAGGTTTGGGGGTAATAGATCCCATACCTCTGGGCAGTGCTGGCGTGCCTGCTCTGGAGTGGGTTCCTCCGCTCACATCTGGTGGGACTGCCCTAACATAACCCCATTTTGGAAAGAAGTCGAAAATTTGATTTGCTCATTATCAGGACTTCCCTGCAGTTGGAGGCCCCGGTTGCCCTTTTGGGCCTGGGACTGGATACAATCCCCAAGATCTTACGTCCCATTGTAACAAATATCCTAGTTGCAGCTAGGCTGTGTGTTGCTGCCCATTGGAGATCCCCGGACACTCCGAATAGAGCTGAATTAATCAATCGAATAAACCTGCACTTTCAACATGAGCTCTTATTGGCACATGATCTCACTAAAAGGAATAAAATTCTGTGGTGGTGGGACCCCTGGGTCCACTCTCTGTTTAACACTGTAAGCACTTCTGGTTAGTTACCTTGCCTAGGTTAAGACAAGTATTATATTCTCTTATCTGTATTATATCATTGTGAAGAGATTTTGTTCACTACTCACAAGCTAGGATAACCTTAGAAAATGTATGGAAAAATGTGAATTTTCCCTTTTGACTTCCCTCCCTTCTTCTAATCCCCGAACTCCACCCCTTCCACTCCCTTCCCCTTCTTTATTCTGTTATTTTACATGATTAATACCTCAAATGTTATTTTCTTCTAAATTATTGTTTGACAAAATAAATAAAAATCTATTGGTTTGACTAAATCTGAGAGTAAACTTCTGCTACATCTCTTTACGGCGGCGAAATGCATGATATCTCTCCACTGGAAGAAGAGGGCTCCACCCTCATTATCTGATTGGTATACACGAATAAAAGATATTCGATTGATGGAACACCTGACTGCCACACTCCATAATTCAATGGACAAATTTATCCGAACGTGGCAGATGTGGGACCTTTCTGTGGATTCACTACAGCTGTAATAAAAAGAGGACGCAAGCTGACATTAATAGTTCTTGGTAATAAGAGGTGCACTTTGTACATTTGACTGCATTGCCATGTTATGTGTTATATTTCCATTGTTAAGAAAAATGAATAAAAATTAAAGTTGAAAAAAAAAAAATCTATTGGTTTAAAAAAAAAAAAAAAAAAAAAAAAATTTCAAAGATTTTTCATCACTTAGATAAAAGTAAAAGTATACATGTTCGGAATCTACGAACTTAAACCGACCAGAGGCATCATACCGACAAGTCTGTGTTACCATATATAGAACATGCCAAAAAACACAAAAAATGAACGTGTAATTGCACTTTTTTTTGCAATTTCACCGCAGTTGGATTCTTTTCCCATTTGTTTTTGTTTTTTTTGAACCATCATTTTTATTGTTTAACAGTTAACAAGTATACATACATCATGACATATCTTGTATGATAGGATCTTTCAATGTCTTAAATATATAGAAGTATATTACATCACAGTTTATCACTTTTGTGTATATACATTGGTAGTATAATATCAAACATTTAGAGAAATATAATTCCCCTTATACCCACCCATCTCCCTTCCTAGCTAGCCTTACAACAGTTTTTGTGGTTGTTCATTGAGTTCATATATATCTATTTTGGGGGTCTATCATTAGATAGCGCATTTGAGCCTGCCTAGTGTATCTCCTAGATCTTCCCTGGCGTACCAAGTAGATGATCTATGGGGTGTCATAAGGGTCTTAATTTCAGCATCTGTAAATTCTTGTTCAATGAACCACCTCCATTTGTGGAAGAATTTTGATGTTAACTTGCTGGGATTTTGTAGTGCATCCAAGGATTCAATTGTGAGAACAGCACGCAGTGAAGACTTGACCTGTGATCAGGTGGTCTATCATTTAGCCAAGACTGCAATAGAAGTCTCTTTGCAGTGATAGCGATATAGTGGAACAGTATGTGCAGCTGCCCTTTCCCCTTCAAGTCTCCTTTATAGTGGAAAAGCCACATAATTGGGTTCAATCTGTCTAATTCCTTGCAGAGACCTCTTGTCCATCGTTCCACCCTTTCCAGAACAGTTTCCCATTTGTTTTACCATAAACAAATTATGTTATCCAAAAGTGCAACTCGTCCCGCAAAAACCAAGCCCTGATATGTCTATATTGACGCAAAAATAAAAAAGTTATAGCTCTTGAGGAGGGAAAAACAAAAAACTGAAAACCGAAAATTGCCCGAGGGTGAAGGGGTTAACTCTCAATAAACTCCTTAAAAATACTCATCCCATTACAATGAGTAGTAATAATCGTGGGCAGTCTTAAAGAGTATCGTAGTGATGCCACAGTAAACAGGAAAGAAATATATTCAGTTTTCCTGCCCTCTGCTCCTAATATCTAGACTGGCAAAACTGCAGGCAACGTGAGAACAAAATGCTAATATTTTTAGGGATTTAGCTGTAATTGAAAGAGCACTAATTTCAGGTGACATGCATCAATAAAAGACCAAACACCCATCATGCATTGCAACCTGGCAAGGGCTACTCCCAGACTATCGATTTACCTGATAAAAAGAAAGCAATATATGACTCTTGATAAAATTTTAAGCTGGCGGAAGCAAACCTGGAGGAAATACACTCAAGACAGACAACAATCCTATCGCGTAGCTGAATGAGTCCTTCTTACCTTGGTATACGCTGATTAAAACCCAGATGAGGAAGGTTTTAAAAGACAAAGATCTTCCCTGTGAAGAAAGAACGGTAATGTTAAATAAATGGTATTCCCTAAATACAAGTAAATGGTTTATTCAGACGTTCATCATAGATTCCATAATCTACAACTATAACTTATGACAAAAAACACTGTATAAGAAAGATATCTGATTTGTTATCATATGTGCTGGCTTTAAAATGAAAACCACAAGGATGTGGATAAAACTGTTAAAAGACGCTACTGAACTTGGAGGAAATTGAGCTTTAAAGAAATAATATTTAAAAGGAACCTATCAGTAACAGACCTTCACATAAGTAGTGTAAAATATTGCCATTTTGATGAAATACGGCTTTTATCAATATACGAATTAGGTTTGTAAATGCACCAGACAACATACCAACGCACTTGCAGTTTATGGCTCTTTCTACTTTTCCTTGGGGGGCACCACTCCCTACTTCTTGATTGACAGTAGAAAGCAAGATTGACTTCATACTGAGGAGCCTCTGTACCGAATGTCAATTAAGACGTGTGGATGCAACTGGCCTGGAAAAGCAAATAGTGTCATAGACTGCAACTGCACTGATATGGGCACCTGTGTACTTGTGAACCCAAGAGGCATATCAATAAAAGCGGAATTTCACTCACGTTTTGAAGGTATTCAGGGCCAGCACTCCTTCCCAGAGTGACACCTCCTCCTCCGGAGGTCTTTTGCGCGTAGCAGTCCACGGCTCACACGGCCGAACGGGGTGGTGAGGATGTTCTCCCTGCTACTTCGCGGCCGACCGTCCCGATGCTCACTTCCAGTGCCGCTCATTAGACACATAAATATTCGGGAAACAGAAAGAAGCAGCACACAGGACTTATCAATTCAGATCAGCGGTTTTATTGTGCCCAAGTGCACATAGCAGGGTGTGGGTAGCGGGTGGGAGGACGGGGGGTGGTGGTACAACGGCGCTTTGTTCCATAAGGCGCTTCGAGTGGGTACAATCCTCCCGATTGTACCCGCTGAAGCACCATTAGCGGCGCAAAACGCCGTTGTACCGCCACCCCCCATCCTCCCACCCGCTACCCACACCCTGCTATGTGCACTTGGGCACAATAAAACCACTGATCTGAATTGATAAGTCCTGTGTGCGGCTTCTTTCTGTTTCCGAAAAACCTGAATTTCACGCCTGGATAGGCTTCTTGCATAATGACACTGACCTATCCAGCATTACCTCTGCAGGCTCCTTTTAAAAATGAAATTTACTCCCTTATGTTATCTGATTTTTAAATGTCCTTTAATTGTTTTATTCATGTCATTAAAACTTATGTAAAAAGCTAGTTCATGTGTACTAATAGCGCTCTTTCACTCATACTTGCAAACAAAAGAGACTATGTCTGCTATAGGACTGGCCAAGAATAATGGGGGCATTTTCTATGCAGGATCCCTCTCTCCAAAGAGTGTTGCAACCTCAGAAGAGAAGGAAATCACATACCAATCCTGCTGCTCTTCTAAAAGAAATAGAGGTAATTGAAAGCGTGGATGTAAGATGGGAGGTAGTGCCATTTTCATGTTTATTCTATTTCATTGTTGGATTTCACCATCCACTACTTCTATAAAGGCTGCATTTACATTTGCACTGTGACTTTTTGTATTCTGCCAGATACTGAACTGAGCTTCTGATACAGATCTGAATACAACCAATCTTGGTTTTCTTCATTCTACTTCTAGGAAACCATTTTTCTCTGTTGAATAGTCAAAAATTAAAACCTGATACAAACACTTAACGCTGATATATAACCTATGTTCACTATGTGTCGTGAACTCCGTGTATAACAGAAGTTTGACTCTGCTTTCACCAAACATTCTGATCAACGGACAGGAATTTATTTTTTTAAGGGGAACTCCGGGGAGAGAAAACTTTTTAGTACAGTTCCTGCCCTCCAACATGATAAAGCAGGGCTCTACACTGCAGTTCTAGGATCTATAGATCGCTTATAAATTGATAAAATCAAACCTGTTCCTCAGCTCTGACCCCACCCAAATTTAGACAGAGAATTATTGGCATTGGAACAGCTATCATTTAAAGGTAGAAGAGAGCAGGAGGAGTGTTGGGTGGCGTGGATACTGGGAACTTGGCAGGATCATCCTTCATTCAAGCCCTTCTCACACTTGCTGGTATAGGGAGGAGGGCGTGGCAAGGGGGTGTGGGTGCCACCCCATGGTCATAATACAATCCAGCCCCTGATATGCCATCCTGTGTGCTGTGACCGGCGGTCCTAGGCTTAAAATAGCAATTATGCCACCAAGCAGATACAAATACACACTGTGATCCTCTGCTGTATGATGACGCATAATGTGTACTGTTATTGTGAGGCTGGGCGCACAGGCAAAGCACTATACTGATTGATTCATCTCTGCATGGTCTCCCTTACCCCATAGGACCATGGTTTCTTCCTGTTCCCCTATAATTTTCCATGGATTATCATCATCACTCCTCAGTGACAGGCAAAGCAAGGCATCATGAGTCTACCTTATCTGTTACTCAAACGTTATAGTACACACCTTTATTATCACGTAATATCTATTAAAAGGTAAAAAATGCTATTTTAATGTTCCCAATTATAGACTGTTTTATATGATATCAATTAAATCTAGGAATATATATGCAATATTATGGTTTATTCTGTTTATCAATCCTTGTGAAGGCATTTTCTGTTTGTGTTATGGTCTTGTGCCCAAGCAGTTTTAGGCTTACGTGGACACCTCAGGTCCATGTGTAAAAAACTGCAACATGCAGTACGTATATGCTTGTTATGCAGTTATGCATCTGAAAAATACAGTTCCAGGAAAGTGATTGAAATTCTTAAAATGTCATGGTAATGCTGCTGTTTATTTTTCCTTGCAGATATAAACCTACAAAGAAATGTTTCAGTTCTGCAGTATGTCAGTTCTTGTATTTTAATTTTGCATTCTTCTCTCATCATTCTGTTTGGTGACATGATTGTCATTTTAAGCCCGGACCACTGTCATACTGGATGGTATATCAGGGGCAGGATTGTAGTGTGACCATGAGGCCAGTGGCCACATCCCCTGCCATGCCCCTTCTCCATACATTAGTGTGAGAGGGCTGGAATGTAGGATGATCCTGCAGCTCCCAGCATGCATGCCCCAACATACCTACTGCTTTCTGCTCCTGTATGAAGCTGCCAGGCTGAAGATACTCAGTTCCATGAAGGGGGAAGGTCAGAGCAGAAGAGCAGGTATGATATTATCAATTTATAAGAGATCTATAGATCCTGGAACTGCAGTGTACAGCTCTGCTTCATCATGAAGCAGGGCAGGAATTGTACTAAAATGTTTTTGCTCCCCGGAGTTCCCCTTTAATGCCAATTATAGAGAAATATATGAGGGAGGTCCAAAAAGACAGCAAATAAACATGATAACATCTATGTTCTACAAACTTTAAAAGTCTTATTTCCTTTATTATATGTTAGAATTGATCATTTTTATGTTTTTATTATTCATGTTTTTTTATTAGTTCTTATTTCTTTGTAACATTTTTCTCTTATTGTGAATTTACTCTATGTACATTCTCTGTGTATGTAATGTAGTGTGTATTAATATACTCACCTTCTACTATCTTCTCCTGTGTCCAGCACCGTTCTGCTGCTCTTTCCAGTGATATCAACGCACTTCAGACTACCCGGCTCTCTCTGTGCTCTATGTGAGAACTGGGATCTCTTTTACAAATGTGAGCCTATGGTGCTTCCTTCTGACACTCCATAGACTTACACTGTAAAAGCCACTTCTGGGTCACATGCCGCGATCTGGAAAGACTGAAGAGTAGTAACGTTACATGACTGGAACAATGCTGGATACCACCGGAGAAGACAGAGTGAGTATATGAACCACATACTCCACTACCCTACATACACAGATTTAATAAAATAAAAAATAAAAACTTCCTGGAAGAAATTCTTTAATGTTCCATTCTTGCATTACCCTGTAATGAGAACCTCAAACCGCTCACCTTTGTGAGGTCTTTATAAAGCTCTGGGTACAGCAATGCTGTTTCAGGCTTCACATCTTGATCCAGTACTAATGAGAAAACTGGAAACATTGTATAGATGGTCGCATACCTTCGAAAAAAAAGAAATAATTTAAACAAAGGAACCAAATTCTATTAAGTTTAATATATGCGATTTGAGACTAAAATAGAAGAAATGGCAATGGTCACAAGAACAGTAAAATATAGAGCACGCTAGGCAATCTAAGGCTTGAAACAGAACATATGTCATGGTGTATCCACGTGGCAGAGGATCCCTGCTGGGGAGGCAGCAAGGAGAACTGAGGGGGTAAGTTGCAATTTATGAATTACCGCATTTCTCCAACATTCCTGATGAGATACAATTACTACACAAACATGTACGGCAAATGATTATTTCACGACTCTTCCATCAGTCGTTCACATGTCTGTTACTTGGCTGCTTCATCATTACTGTCAATGAGAAAACCACCATGTACCTGGGTCGGATACACAGCTGAATAGAACCCCTCCAGTGTCAATTACTTTCATTTGCCCGAAAATATCTGTTGTTTTTTTCAAGGACATTATTTTTTGCTCCCTCACCATGTTAACTATTAGTGCATGAATAATATGGGAAAAACTAATTATAACATTTTCCTTTAGACATAATTAAAAGGCAACCAACTGATCTTGGCCCTGATGTAATCAAACAAAAATAGTTTTGTTACCAAGTTGTCACCAACTAAATACTAGTTTTAACTTACCCTACCATTAGGAATCCCTGGTACAAAGGAACAGATGCGAAATAGAAGACTGAGGAAAACACAGCCTTAAAAGGAAGCGAGAAATGAAAAATGAGTAAATTTACCATTTTCAACTTCAAGTCATGGACTGTCAACTATCCAATATTTTACATTATGGTCAATGTTTAAAATGAGATGGAATTGAATAAGATAGATGAGATCATATACAAGCTACATGCATGCTAGTAAGGAACCACAAAACTGAGACTTTCACCAGAGACATCGGAGATTTAGCAATTGCCTGATTTGTGTATACTGTACAGGCATACCAATGTGCGCCTAAAGAGGAGCCAATGCTTTAATAAACTTGGAAATTTTATGACTCCTCCAAGCCATATCATTTTTCACACTTGGAAACCTATTCAAACAGAAGCAAACAGATTTGAGGCATACCATGTAAAGCCCCGTCACACCTAGCGAGATCGCTGTTATGTCGCAGGTTTTGTGATGCAACAGCGACCTTGCCAGTGATCTTGCTATGTTTGATAAGTAGCAGCGACCAGGCCCCCGCTGTGAGATTACCAATCGTGTCGAAATGGCGTGGTCCATTTTTTGATCGTCGGGTTCTCGCTGGCCAGCATGCATCGGTGTGTTTGACGCCTTAACAACGACCTTGTTGGCGACTCAGAACTCAGCCACATAGGTCTGAGTTGTCAGACTAGCTGCTGTGTGACTGGGTCCCAACGACCGCCGAGGTCGTTATACAGGTCGCCGTATCGTTACTGCGTTGTTCAGTAGATCTGACTGTTTGACATCTCACCAGCGTCCACGTAGTGACGTTCCAGCGATCCTTACCAGGTCGTATCATTGTCGGATCGCTGGAGCGTCGCCAAGTGTGACGGGACCCTAAGCCACTGTGATTGTGCCATATATTGTTTTAGAAAAGATCATAAAACAGTTAAAGGGGTTGTTCAGGACTTACACATTGATGACTATGGGTAAGTGTGTGAGTGTGGGGGGAGAGGGTTCTGACACTCAGCACTCCCACCAATAATCTGTTTGCAGCTGCTGTGGCCAGACATATGCAATGTACAGAGCCGAAGATCAACAACTCTGGATGATCTCATATGCCTCAACTGCTTGGTGAGGATGCCAGGTACCACCCTGATATTAGTGCCATATCCTAAGGATGGATCATCAATATAGAAGTCTTGGATGATACTTTTTATGATGGGGGTTGTGCAATCTCTTCCCTGCTTGTTTTGACACAAGGTTTCCTCTGCATCTACAGGTGCATCTCAATGAATTAGAATATCCTCAAAAAGTTAATTTATCTCAGTAATTCAATACAAAAAGTGCAATGCATATATTATCTAGAGTCATTACAAACAGAGTGATCTATTTCAAGTGTTTATTTATGTTAATATTGATGATTATGGCTTACAGCCAATGAAAACCCAAAGGTCATTATCTCAGAAAAGTAAAGTAGGGAGGATGAAGGATCTGAGAGATAAAATATTACCTAAATAGGTATCAGTGGCTTCACCTTGTGTGGTTGTGAGAGTCACAACCACTATAAAAGCATATCACGGCTGCTGCAGTCCCCAATGTAGTGCATATAGAGTAGGGAGGATAAAGGGTTAAAAATCACACTGCCATATTCCAAGAGACATCAAAGGGTCAATATAATATTGATTTATTAGTCAATTAGCGTTTCAGGGCTCCCTGGCCACTTCCTCAATACAAATCAATACAAATCAATATGATATTACCATGTTTCAGGGTGTTTAAGGGAGCCCTGAAATGTGCTAACTAATAAATCAATATTATATTCACCCTATGATGTCTCATGGAATACGGCAGCGCACTTTTTAACCCTTCATCCTCCCTACTTCAAATTGTTGAGATAATGACCTTTGGGTTTCCATTGGCTGTAAGCCATAATCATCAACAATTACAGAAATAAACACATGAAATAGATTCACTCTGTTTGTAATGACTCTATATAATATATGAAGCTTTGGGAAAGGAAGGTGTGCCACAGTCCGCGCTGCCAGAATCTTCCGCTTGTAAATAATGCAAGTAGCCGATGTCCAAATCAAACCTCTCTTTTATTTCTCCAACGCGTTTCAACGCCCTCCCGGCGTCTTCCTCAGGGATCCCTGAGGATCAGGGATCCCTGAGGAAGACGCCGGGAGGGCGTTGAAACGCGTTGGAGAAATAAAAGAGAGGTTTGATTTGGACATCGGCTACTTGCATTATTTACAAGCGGAAGATTCTGGCAGCGCGGACTGTGGCACACCTTCCTTTCCCAAAGCTTCAGATTTCGTCTCCCTGTGTGGAGACCGGTGGAAGTCCAGCAGCAGCCATCAGGATACTTATCCTATCAGGTCTACTAACCAGTTGTGGGTGTCACAACTGGGATAGGTGAGTGACCATTCTTTCTCACCTTCTTTGATTTAGTGTCTAGTGATAAGGGCACTATTGCGCCTCTTGTCCCCCCCTCCTTTTTCTATATAATATATGGATTTCAACTTTTGTACTGAATTACTGAAAAATATTATCTTTTTGACGAAATTCTAATTCACTGAGCTGCACCTGTATCTGTTGTCTAGCAAGTATCATGCATGTGTACAATCAATCAGGGCAGCAGCATCAATAAGGGCATATTATAAATACTTAGGGGTTGTCCTCTTTTCAATGTCCCAAAACTGCTTAATAAAATTATATTAAAAAATTAGACTTCGTTCTCAGACTGGTGTCACTCCTCTGCTCCAAGCACCGGTCATCTTGTGGTGTTATGCCATGTGAGTGCTGCAATCTATCAGCGGCTGAAGTGCACAGTGCTTGGAGCACAGCAGTGACACAAGCCCGGGAGGGGAGTATGCTTTTTTTTTAAATATTTTTAATTTTTCCAGGAAGATTAAGGTACATTGAAAAAGTAATGGTGAACTAGTATTGCATGCCTTTAAGACTTTCAGGTTACTAGATTGCACAAGTCACATCAATTCAGACAACTCCCTTTATATAACTGCCTACTTAGAGATGCAGCAGGGGTCAGTATGACAATAACATGGTATAATATCAGTGATTAGGGAAACCTGCATACTTATGATGCACTAACTGCACTTGTTCTTTGACTTGTAAGGCTGGCTTCACACTGCAGTGTTTTCACTGATCAGTGTCCATCCAGTTTGTGTGCCAAAACCAGGAGTGTCTCCAAAACTCAGAACAGGTGTCAATCTTTCAATTATACTTTTTCTCTGCAAGTTCCTCTCCTGGTTCCTCTCCGAGTTTTGGCACGCAAACTGGATGGACACTGATCAGTGAAAAAACTGCAGTGTGAAGCCAGCCTTACGCCAGCTTCACATTGCGGGTCACATCCGATCCGAGGCTGTCCGTGTAAACCGGACAGCCCTGGACCAGATTTTGGCCCCATAGTATCCTAAGGGGCTGGATAGAAGCCGGATGGCAGCTCTCTGCCATCTGGTTTCTATCTGTCCGGGACAATCCGGGAGAATTAAGAATTCTCTCACGGACACAAAAACGTTGCTTGCAGCGTTTTTGTGTCCAAGAGGAAAATATCTCCTCTGATTGGCTACTCCCGGATTCTCCCAGATTCGGGGCAATCCTGGAACCGGACACCTGCACGTCGCAGTTGTTTCAGGACCGCGGCTAGCTCCCTGCCAGCTGCGGTCTTGATTTATCAGCAGCGGCAGCTGCGTCTGGGTGCACACCGGACTGGAGGGCAGATTAGCCCTCCGGTTCTGTGTGCTGATCCGATCCGGGGCTGTCAGGTTCACCCTGTCAGCCTCGGATCGGATCTGACCCGCAATGTGAAGCCAGCCTAAGAAATACTAGGATTGGGAAATTATCCATAATAATACCAATAACATTAATGGAATAATACAATAATGTCTCTCAGCTATGGTCTAGACTCTAAAGTTTCATTATGGATCACAGACTGCCATAAATCAGTTTGCAAATTGTTGATAGAGGGTCAGGCCAGGAAGCAAAAGTTAATTTGCTACAGGGCTAGTGAAGGTTAATAATTCACTTTAACCTTCCCACTGGATAATACATTACATTTTATAACAGAAGGGGCTTCCAATTATTCTATCAAATAAACACATGCAAGTTACCTGCATAGTGGAAATAATAAGGCCTCTGTGGATGACAAATTGCCCCAATGCCGCAGATCTTTTATAGCTGTTTCGACCATGCACCATTAGTAATCTGCCTATATGTTTAAACTGGGTAATAGAAAAATCAGCTGCAAGAGACGCTTGTTTCCCCTCCTACAAGAGAAATATGAAAAGTGTTACAAACGGAATACATATATTAAGACTTCAGAAAACCTACAAGTACATTAGCACAAAGCTCCTTTTGGATTCTTTCATCCTAAACTTGACCAAGTCAATATTGTCTAATATTAACCCCTTGTGATAGAGCCATTTTGACCCTAATTTAGCAATTCTGACCAGTGTTCCTTTAGGCCACGTGGACACGCTGAGTACTTGATGAGTTTTTTACCTCAGGATTTGTAGCCAAAACCAGGAGTGGTGATAAATACAGAAGTGGTGCAGGTGTTTCTATTAGACTTTTCCTCTGATTGCTCCACTCTTGGTTTTGTCTACAAATCCTGAGGTAAAAAACTCATCAAATACTCAGCGTGTGCACGTGGCCTTATGAGGTTATAACTCTGGAATGCTTCAACGGATCCTAGTGATTCTAAGATTGTCTTTTCGTGACATATTGGACTTCATGTTACTTGTAATTTTAGGATGAGATTTTTCACGTGTTTGTGAAAAAATCTTAAAATCGATCAAAAATGTAGCACTTTTCAATTTTTTTATTTTTATGCCCTTGAACCAGACCTGACCATCACAGTGGTGTCCTCATGCAGGGAAGTGAGCATATAGACAGCCATCCTGGCCCACAGTCCACTGTACTTGCAGCGTGGAGGGATTTGTATAGGGATACTAATGTATTAGTGTACATGTGGTAACCATTCTCTAGAAATGAGGTCATTAGCTTCCAGACAATTTTAACTGTAATGACAACTGTTTGGGGCAGTTTGGAGGGTTGAAATTGTGGTGCCTACCCTCATAAATATGAAAGATGCACGTGTACTCACTTGTCCTTTCACACACTTGTACAATTTGATGCCATACTTGGTGCATTTGAAGGAGATAAATGGCCAAAATGACGGGCGACCCTTGAAACTCATCAAGGATCAACAGCAACATTTTATTCACGGGTATAAAAATTTAGGGACGCTTTACAAGTCGCGATATCGCAACGCAACATCGATAAAAAGTCACGTGGTGTGGCTGTTGCAGTTGTTATCGTTCATGCGTTGTGTCGTGTAAATGGGCAATGCAACGTGAAAACAACCTAACTACGATATTGCAAGAAGATTGTGCAAGCCCTTCAACCGTACGATATTGTACATGTGATGTGGCATGATCGTGCTGTGTGACAGCGCAACTACGATTTGGAGTGCAACTTCTCCTATTCACTCCAATGTGAAATGGTCGTTCCCTGGGTTGCTCATACTCAGCGTGGGAAATGGGCGTACACCACCGTAGTTGCGTTGCCTGACGATATCTCCCTGTGTGACATCTACTATGCGATCTTGGACAAGTGCCAAAAACGTGCGGCTTCCGTGAGATCGTATGCAATATCGTAACGATATTGCGACGTGTAAAGCGGCCATTAGAAACAAATCTTTTAGGAGGAAAATTAGGGATCTCAATTTATTTATCCGATCATATTTTGGGTCATTTCTTGGAGGCACTTGGAAATTGTCGCTAAAATGGAATAACCTCAATAGGGTCTCATAATGGGATTAGATCATGTCAGCTGCAAATACAGGGATGCTGTGGACAGTTTATGTTGTCCAGTAGGAGCAGAGACTGTTTTTTTTATACTAACCCTATATTTAGGGTAATGCCTCCAAATTGTTTTCATTTCTTGGACAGTTTTGGGGATTTTGACAAGGGAATAAATGGATGTGGAATGTTGCAATACATATTGAAGGGTATATACAATTATTTGGTGGGCAATCAATTGAAGGACTTCTGGGGAAAGCAAAACATTTGGAAAACCTCAAAACAGGATAAAATTGGTGACTTCTATATATATACTGGGGGTTGCAAAAAACGGGGGAATTAGAGGGGAAAAGGATGGGTTGGCCCTGCCGCTGATGTTTTAAGCAGTGAGGACTGACTCCACTACCATTTAATTGTGAGATCCTGTGGAAAAAAACAAATTTGTCACCATCTGAAAACAGTTCTACCTCAGAGGAGAATTAAAGGGAACCTGTCACGTGGTTTATGTCCCCCCAGTTATCACTGTCTGCACCTGCAGCTTTATAATACTATACTAATCATCCCTGTCTGAGCTCAGAGTGTAATGTGAAAGGTGAAAAAAGCATTTATACACATATTTCAGTCTACACCGTGGAGGAGGGAGACTGTCTGGCAGGATAATAATTAACTCACTATTAACTTGCATGGCTAAAGGACCTGTGTGATGTAACGATCATGTGACCATAGTGGGTGAGCTAAGCAACCAAACTTATTATGTTCTATGAGAACTTAGCTCCGCCTATTATAGTCACATGGTTATGGCATCACATCAGGTCTCCCAACTGGTTCTAACATAAGGCTGAAATGTTAACTATTACCCTGCCAAACAGTCTCAGTCCTCCAAGCTGGAGACTTAGTGCCTCATTACATAAGAAAATGTAAGTGCATAAATGCTTTTTTTTCTCCTTTCGCATTACAGTATGAGCTCAGACGGGGATGATTAGACTGGTATTATAAAGCTCCAGCTACAGACAGTGATAGCTGGGGAGGAATAAACTAGCTGACAGGTTCCCTTTAAGTAACTATCCCAGAACTGCCGGAGGCAAGCTGCATGTTCACTTGCTCTGCGGTAAACATTATTTGTGCCATTATATTCTATTTTCCTGCCTAGTTAAACCAAAACCAAGTTAACACTAGTATTTTTGTTATTTTTTTTTTTTATAGCCCTAACGCTAACCCTACCCCTAGCCTAAGAAAGAAAAAGAAAATTTATAAGAGCAAAAAAGCCCGAAAATTCTAGCTAGGGGGATGACACGATGTTGGAGTGAGGGGTAGGGGGGAGGGAGTTTAATCAAGGCGGTTATAAGGATATTGGGAAGGATTTATGGAGATTTATTAGAATTTTTTTTTCTTCACTAGCGTCACTTGTAGTCTCTCTCATCTCTTTCAGATCAGCTACATTATGTAGAATACACAGGTACTAGATACAGGGTGCAGTATACACAAGTACTATATACAGGGTGCAGTATGTACAGAGGGTGCAATATTATACAATGTGTATACTGGACAATGTATATAATGCTTGTGTATACTGCACCCTGTATCTAGTACCTATGTATAATACACAGGTACTAGATACAGGCTGCAGTATACACAGGTACTATATACAGGGTTCAGTATGTACAGAGGGTGCAATATTATACAATGTGTATACTGGACCATGTAAATAATGCTTGTGTATATTGCATCCTGTATATAGTACCTATGTATAATACACAGGTACTAGATACAGGGTGCAGTATATACAGGGGTGTGCACTATACATATTTCTCATGATATATTGATCTATTGTCAATAGACCAATATATTATGAGTGAATATGAGGATGAATACATCAATGCAGATTCAATCAGATGGCCACTAACAGCAGCTAGGATATCATGGATAGGATATGGATACTTACAGAACAGCAGGCACTGCACTTTGCAGCAGGCAGGGAGTGGGGGACTCAGACTGGCCTTCTCCTGTCACTCAGCGGCTGCCAGCCTCTCACAGACACAACAGACAGAGTAATGGATGGCACCGCCTGGTCCTGTCTTCACTGTTCTCCGCTCTGGAGGGTTCAGTCAGAGGCGTGCTGACATAACACGCTGTACATGACACTCCTCTGAACCCTGTCTGAACCCTGGCTCATCCAATCCTGGTGTGCTGCCGGGTGCCATAGCAATGCTGCTGCTTCCCGAGTCCCTGTCAGCCGCTGACGCCGCCTGCTGGGTGCTGTCAGGTGAGGGCGGCCGCTCTCCCGAGCTACCGGCATGATAATTTCACTTTCAGGGCGGCTGGTTGGCCCTGAACTGTTGCTAATCAACCGGCCTGGGGGGCAAATGCATCCCTGCCACCCGGCCCAGTTCGCCCCTGTCTGACATGTTTGAACATGTCAGATGAGAGAGAAATTAGGAGTAAAATTTCAGCAGGTGAACAAAGCATGTGCCCAACATTTTACAGGAGGAAGCAGGAGGGAATCAGGGAGGGGGATGACTTTACCATACTGAGGAGGACATTTCTCTCTCATTTGACATGTTGATCATGTCACATGAGAGAAAAATTATTTTTAAAATAATATTCAATTTTTTGATTATGTGATTGCCTTATCCATTCAACAACATCGATTATGACTGGGGACAAGAAAAACCATCCTGGATCGTGGTCTCAGCTGTCACTGGTAGCTAGAAAAAAAGATTTTCCAATGAGGGGTGGAAGACGTTCTATAACCTTATTCCTGAGCGTTGTTAAATAGTGGCAATGAGGAATAAAACTCCTTAACTTCCGCCTTTAAAAGGCGTATTGCCAGTCATTAAGAGGTTAATCCGCCCATGTCAGATGGGGGTCTATGTTAACAAATGCATTGTTTTATAATTATCTAGAAGCACTTTGGTGACAAGTAAACATTGTGTAGGGTATTTGCACTATCATCAATATATATAAAACCATGGAAGTGCAAAAATTTAGATTTTATGTAAAACATAAGATTGGTCATGGGTTTTGAAGAAGCTTTCACTCCACACTGGGCAGTCCAGGGTTGGGGTGCCTAATAAACCTCGTTAGGAAACAGTTGTGGGCAGGGTTGGGATTCAAATTTTAAACCAACAAGTTCCTTGTTTGTGCTAGAAAATGCTCATGTTAAGTCATTCCCATTTTATTAACCATACCCATTTTGAAGCACTTTCCTCAACCATAAAATACAAGTAACGGTATCTAGAAATTAAGGTGCTTTCTCCTTCTTACCTCACCTATACCTTCATATACAATCTCATTGCCTCCTGTCAGGTCCATGTTGTTTTAGTCACTATTAGTCACTTCTTATTATGGTGAATTGTACTAAAGGGTTTTCTATAAGTTTTGAAAATTAGTACCAGAGAAACAGTACTAAAATTGGAAAGCATGACCTCTTTTCCATCTGTCAACTCAACTGTCTACTGCACCTAATCTCTGACCACAGCCACAGGCAACATATATACAATATACCCCACACTGTTACCAGACCCTATATTACCACCACATAGGTACTGAATAATACCACATGCAATGGACAGATATTGCCATACCATGACCAGGCCACATATTACCACCAGAGTGATGGAATAATACCACATAAAAGGGAGAAATACAACCACACCATAGCCGCACCACATAATGACTGAATAATGCTACATAGAATGGATAGATACTACCATACCATCACCAGACCACATATTACCACCAGTGTGATGGAATAATAGCACAAACAAGGGAGAATACCACCATACCATGTCTAGATGACATATCACTACCACAGTGACTGAATACTAAAATACTGATTACTAATAAAAAACCACAATACTATACACACTAACATTAACATCAGTGCCATTATACACAAGAGCTCTGTATATAGTTTATAGTGTACAGGTAATACAGTCATCACCGATGACAAACACAGAAGCTCTGTATATAGTGTATAGGTAGTCCTCAAAAGTAAAATATATTACAGCAGTAATAATGTCCTTCAATTGGACCCTATAGTAATTGCATCCCCCACTTGTTACCATAAACCAATAATCTATGTTCCTAATTCTGGCCCCCATATAGTAATAGTGTCACCCATCCTTCCTATAATAATGTCTGCGTTCTCCCTGTCCTATGCCACTTCCTATATTAATGCCCACCTCACCCATCATCCTGGGCCCCTTCCTATAATAATGTCTTACCCCCGCCTCTTCCTGGGCCCCTTCCTAAAATAATATGCCTCTCCAGTACAGGGCCCCTTTCTTTAATATGCATCAACCTGCATCCTGGGCTTATTTCTCTAATAATTTGCTGCTAACCTGTCCTGGGCCCCTTCCTATAATAATGTACTCGTCCTGTCCTGGGCCCTTTCCTATACTAATGTGCTCCTCCCACCCTGAGCCCCTTCCAGTAGACATGTCCCTGGTCCTGCTGCTACAAGCCAACACATTTCATATAATGAGGCTAGGGAAAACTGCTTTGAACCACACACAATCAATTTTCACAAGTGCCATCTTGCTTACCTTATTTCTGTGCACAGCCTCAGAGTATATAAAAAGGTTGATAGAAGTAAACATACCTTCAGCCTAATATCTAAATTGTAAGTCCACCTCTTTAACTCAGTCCATCTATCCCATTATTGCTTTGTCTTTTTTGTGCTCCTCTTAATACCTTCTTCAAACAATAACATTTGATTTTCTGATTGGCTTACAGGACATTAGAAACTGCTAACCAATAGAAAAGAACTTAGTAATTATGCAGTTCTGCTGCTGTATGCATTGCTATTGGACAAGAGCGGAAAGTGCAAAGGAAAACAGGGTGGCAAGGCAGATAGGTGGAGACATCCAGGGTAACCCTTCCCACCTGCAGAGACAACTCGCTGACCCACCCTCTGATAAACGATTGGCTCTGTAATCACATCTGTGCTTGGATGCTGTAAGATAAAAAGAGATTAAAGCATCCAAACACAGCTGTGATTAAAGAGCATGGAAATAGAAATGAAACCAGTGCGAATCTTCTTTTATTCAAAATCAAGTATCAATATTAAAAACATTCAGCGTACTAGCGGAGTGCTAGACGCGTTTTGGAAAAACTCTTTCTTTAATCATTGCTAATGATTAAGGAAAGAGTTTTTCTGAAACGCGTCTAGCACTTCGCTAGTACGCTGAATGTTTTTAATATTTGAACTTGATTTTGAAGAATAAAGGACTGAAAGAAGATTCGCACCCGTGTTTAATTTCTATTTCCATGTTTTGGGCGGTTGCCAAGCCGCTACACCAGGTGCAGGAGTTACAAGACGTAATAGGTGGTGGAGCGGCTCTCCCAAACCCCATTTTCTTAAGCAAGTGATTACAGAGCCCCTGCAGCTGCCCATTCTCCATGCAGAAATGCACTTTTCACACTCTGCTCCTCACTGTGTGCAGACAGAGAAAAAGAGCAGTATGCATGTGGGCTACACGGAGGTGACATTGTGCTGGCATTTGAAATTGGATTAACGCACTGCTTCTTCCTAGTTTAAGGAATTGGCTTGCATTTAACAGGCGATTCCATCATACTTGGAAGAATAGGCTGAATCCCACCCCTGGTTGTGAGAACTTATCAAAAAATGAGTACTGTTCTTATATCATGGCTCTGAGCCTGAAAAGGGGGCACAGAAAACCTGCGTGAGATTAATCATCACTATCAGCAATAGACAATGAACTTTGCCTTGACGTGCAGAAGGCACAAAGTCCATTATATCCAAGGAAGCCAAACATGTTCAGTCTGTGCCCCGAGGACCCAGTGTTTATTAATTTTTCTTGTGAAGATAATAAAAACTGAATGCCATCAGTGGTGAACCTAAAATTATTGGAATTGGAGACACTTGTTCTAATACTTCTCTATAAGAGAAAAACACTACATTGGGTAGACATTAAGAAACATAAATTGAAGCTTTTTAAATTTCTCCAAGTTAGCATCTCATATGAAAAATTTTAATTTAATAATAGTGTAAAGCAAATAATTTTAATAAACTTTCTAATATACCGTACTTCATTATAAAATTCTGGTTGCAAACCATTCATAATCCTTCTACAAAGTGTCCTCACTGCACTGTGAGTGAAGCAGACTCATGTTTTTTTTCAGTCACAGCTGTCTTCTGTGAAAATGGACTTGTAACATTGTATCAGTTTGCTGTCAGGGAGCCTAGAGTTGCTACGCAACATCAGAATTCAGGATCAGGTCAGATTAGTTTCTGCCTTAAAGATGTGTTAGGGTAAGTTCACACAGGAAGGTTTAGTGGCGTTCAAACCGTCAGAAAAACGCTGGAAATTATCAGTTCTGAGCTCTGAAGTCTCCAGCTGTGTTCCGGCGGTTTTCCGGCGGTTTTTTACAGCGTGTGCACAGCGGTTTATAGTCGTTTTTCCCAGCAGTTTTTCCAGCGGTTTTCTATGAAGGATTTTGTTCATGGAACCGATCCAAAACTGCTGGGAAGAATTGACATGTTGTATGCTGCTAAACCGCTCGGAAACCGCTGGCGGATCCGCTCACATAAACCGACTATGTGTGCACAGCGGTTTCTAAATTGCATAGGGTTACTTGTAAGTCCTAAAGCTGCTAAGGATTTACATAAATTTAAATAAAACCTATGCTAAACCGCCGGCGGTTTTCGCTGCTAAACCGAGGTTAACACTGTATGTGTGAACTTACCCTTACAATGTCTGTTAACCCCTCTTGTCTGCTGGCTTCACACAGCTCAGAATCTCTGTTAACCCTTTCTGACAGAATATGCTATTTTACAAAATTGCACAGAAAAATGTTAGAAAATAAGTTATATGGCAGAAAATGCATTATCTTAGCTGCTATGTGACCCATTATTAACAACCAGTGCAGTATTGTTGTTTTTTTTTTCAATGAAATGACATTTACACTTTAAGCAATTAATTACTTAAATCTTACCTTTCCCTCTATCCCAATGCCACAGTCTGCTGCCTGGATCATGCTTACATCATTACCTCCATCTCCTGAATAAACAAATAAATTGTTATATCAAAAAGAAAGCTGAAAACAACTTCTAACACCAAAACTCCAACAGTTCACAAGGCATCTGGCAACAGTAGGAGTATAGCTGGCCAATATGGTCATACCAAGATCAGCGTGGCTGATTTGGTTACAGGCTTGTAAACCTTTCCATATCAATACATACTGAATCAATGTCTATATATGACGGAATTGCTTTTATTTTTTGGGAATTATTAGTTTTCAATTAAATGTATTTTTAATAATCGTCTGAAACAAGAATGAGGAAATGTAAATCCTAAGTACTTCTTGGAAGTCACTATCCATAAAAAAGTTGAGAAATTTACTCCTTCCTGTACTCTGTATTACTTCCAGCCTTGATATTCGAGACACGGCAATATCTTCAGTGGGCTACAATGTGCCATAACTTAACGGAGTCCCTCTTACGTTACAGAAATGGAGTATTTTAATTATTCATTAGCGATTGGATTCACTCCGGCTTAAATCATGTTGGAATACACTAATAACAGTTTATGGAGAAAGGTCTTATAATACACCAAAAAGCTTCATAAATAAAAGGAAATAATATCTAAAGTAAAAAAAAAAATATGTGATATTTTCTCTTTCATATATTCCTAGCTCTCTATAATTAACATTTGCCCATCTAGAAAACAGATTACGTAATAACTAATTTTCTGCCAGTATATAGGAACTTGAAATGAATAACTGAAGAAACACGCGATTGATGGGCAAACATATATTGGCCAATAAGGTGCTTTCTTTATAGGGGTACGTGGTGGTACGGCGTACCGGAAAATATGCAGAGGGGGGCGCAGCTATATGGGGACATGTCTCCCGGCCGCTCAACAGCGAACTCCCCCCCCCGCTTCTTAATCTTGGCCGCTGGCGCCTGACAGCACCACTCCAGCAACTCAAGCCGCTGGCGCCCGACAGCACCACCTCCCCGATCCTCAAGCAGCCGACGCCTGCCAGCACCCTCCCACACTCCTCAAGCTGCCAATGTCTGACAGAATTCCCCCCCCCCCCACTCCTGGGAAACTGGGAAACATTCTTTTACAAAAAAAAGCCCTGGGCCTATATATGTGCCAAGCACCTTACTTTACAAAAATAAGTATAACAAAATCCACAATTTGAGTTTGTTTGTTTTTTAATGTTTATTATTATTTTTTCTCAAACATATAGGTGTTTTTACTTCCATCTTTCTATCTATATACGCGTTTCAGCAGTGACGGACTGCTGCTGTGAATTTTCTAGCATAACTGAAGATATACTTGTAGTATCAATATATGTAAATGCCAGAATAGGGTTGTATTAAGTTCATTTCGAGAGGCAAAGTCTGGCCAATCATCACAGAGTCACATATATACAAAAAACAGGCAACAAATGAGGACCTGGCTCCTCTTACCTATGGCACATGTGCGTCTTCCTGTATGCTGTTGTAGAAGCTTTACAATCTGGGCTTTCTGTGTTGGTGAACACCGGCAGCACACAACGGCAGGGCACTGACAGGCAAGCTCAACAAATTCATGCTCATAATATTTTAAGCACACCTAGAAGAAGCAGGGATGCAACAAAAAACCTCCTTCACTTAAATTATCTGATATAGAGGAATGCTTTATTGGTAATGTACATACATAAATAAGGCTCTATTATGATCATTGAGGGTCACAAAATTGATCATAGATTTATCACCTATTCTAAGGATAGATAATGTCTTTCATTGGCCAATCCCTTTATACCAAAGTCCCTCTTCTCTCGAAATTTACATTTTGCCTCCCCAGCTCCTCTCCCCCTCCCAAGACTGACTCTGCTTTACGTCACCTGTCTTATTTACCACATCATCTCACCCTGCTTATGTATGTGTGTGTCTTCAGAATTTGTGTCATTATCAGTTTGATGAAGAGGCCATAGTGTCTTGAAAGCTTGCCATGTTTACCATCTTTTCAGTTAGCCATTAAAAGGTATCAACCACTGAGGACTCTCAGATTACAATATTTTTTCTATCTACTGGCTAACACAGGGTAAACATTTTTTACCTTATAGGGCTTATGTTATTTGTACTTTTAGATTTGTGTATTATATCTAGTTAATCACCACTTCAGTGTTATTTTTTTATTGCTCTGTTGGAATGGTGCTTCAAATGTAAGTCCCCTGCCCCCCTTTGATGGCTACATCTTCAATCCCCACCATTCCGATCGGTCTCCAGCAATTTATGACCTCCAGCAGCTCCAGTGTTTCATAGAGCATGCCGAATATCACAACTCAATGCACCTGTATGAGAGCCTCGTTCTGGTTCTCAGAGTTGTATTGAGCACTTGTGACATAAATTCTGACTTCTGGTCAGTTAAAAGTTACAGTAACTATAGGGTGCTGTGGGACTGGAGTGGCACAGAAAGAGCATGAAAACGCCATAGGGTGAGTATACAACAGGGGCCTTAGATTTAAATTGCTAATCCAGTATTGGAAAAGTAAACCCTCTGGAGTGATGCTTTAATTATTAATTATGTTATTATAACATGATCAAACCTTACCTCAAGAGAATCTCCAGCAATCACTAAGGCACAATCGTGTTTCCTTCTGAAAGCATTTAGCTCTAAATGAGCCTCACTTCGACTACTTACCTGCAAAAAGGAAAAAGTATGGTACATAATGGCAAACTAAATTGACAGGAATAATAACGTTAAAGAAAACTCATACCCCTGCCCTCTATATAAACCTAACTTGACCATGTTAACAGTAAGTCAATACATGCTGTTAAGTAAATACATACAATGTCTGTCAAGTTAAAGTGTGAATTTTTTTTCATAAATCAATAGAACACATGAAAATAAGTAACTTTGTAATAGACAAATTTGGTTCTTTGTCTGTCCGAACTGACCAGACACTATCAAAATTCTCAACTGTGAGAGTTAAAGTCACGGAAAACCCCTGAGGGTCCCTTTACACGCCACCACCGGAAGGTAGCAACTGCCGGGCATTGGGGATATTTGTGCTTGTTGCCATGAAATTGCTACAAAATGGCGGCGTGTAAATAGGGAAATTCCTCCCGGTGTCCTGCAGTTGACTCAGATACCTGTTGCTGAGTTGTGCTCAAAAACCGAAGGCAACACAAAGGCACAATTGCCATGGTAGTGGCGTCTAAACGGGGCACAGGCATGGATGTTGCGTCGCCTAGTGATTTCACAGGGGCGTGCCACAGTGTCATGGATACCACGCCCCATCAGCAATCATTGGTGGGGGCTACTGTGTAACCACTGGCTGTCCCTTCACAGGGCGCTATATTTAAAGAGCTGTCCATTCACACTACACAATTGCAATGGCGTCATGTATTAGCCAGCCTTCCTGCGCAGGCTGGCCAATCAAGACGCTATTGCGTTGTCCAATCAGCGTATTAGCGTCACGGAATACACAACTCTGTCACGCCTATGTACTTGTGGCGCAAAAGATGTACACCCATATTCCTTTGTGGTAGCGGCGTGTCATGCAGCGAAGGTATTCAACAGGAAGTTATCCGCAGGATCTGTCGGAACTTCTGGAGAACAAAGATACCTTCAGTTGACAACGCAATGGCGGCATGTACATGCGGCATTAGCGATCGGTATCCACCGTCAAAAACGTGCGTGTGCACGTGCGGTGGATACCTGTTGCTAGGCACAGTGGCGGCATGTAAAGGTACCTTTAAAGAAGTAAATGTGTATATATACATACTAGATGGCGGCCCGATTCTAAAGAATCGGGTAGTCTAGAATCCATATATAGTTTATTTACTAATAGTTAGGGGAGAGCGGTGTGTGTATATACAGGTGGCTCAGTGGGTAGCAGAGTATACAGTGGCTCAGTGGTTAGCACTGCGCGGAGGCTCAGTGGTTAGCACTGCGCGGTGGCTCAGTGGTTAGCACTGCGCGGTGGCTCAGTGGTTAGCAGTGAGTGCGGTGGCTCAGTGGTTAGCAGTGAGTGCGGTGGCTCAGTGGTTAGCAGTGAGTGCGGTGGCTCAGTGGTTAGCAGTGAGTGCGGTGGCTCAGTGGTTAGCAGTGAGTGCGGTGGCTCAGTGGTTAGCAGTGAGTGCGGTGGCTCAGTGGTTAGCAGTGAGTGCGGTGGCTCAGTGGTTAGCAGTGAGTGCGGTGGCTCAGTGGTTAGCAGTGAGTGCGGTGGCTCAGTGGTTAGCAGTGAGTGCGGTGGCTCAGTGGTTAGCAGTGAGCGCGGTGGCTCAGTGGTTAGCAGTGAGTGCGGTGGCTCAGTGGTTAGCAGTGAGTGCGGTGGCTCAGTGGTTAGCAGTGAGTGCGGTGGCTCAGTGGTTAGCAGTGAGTGCGGTGGCTCAGTGGTTAGCAGTGAGTGCGGTGGCTCAGTGGTTAGCAGTGAGTGCGGTGAGATTGGTCAGCGCAGTGCCGTGGGCAGAGTGGTCAGAGCAGCGGCGTGGGCAGAGTGGTCAGCGCAGTGCCGTGGGCAGAGTGGTCAGCGCAGTGCCGTGGGCAGAGTGGTCAGCGCAGCGCCGTGGGCAGAGTGGTCAGCACACACATACACACACACACACACATACACACACTCTGCTATAGTTACCACCGACCCTGCGTCTTCCCCGCCGCCTGGATCCTGAGTCGACATGTCGCCGCCCCCGGACGACTGGATCCAATATGGCGTCTGGGAAGTTTGGCGAGACTTCTTGGACGCTATATTGGATCCAGTAGTTCGGTGGCGGCGACATGTCGATTGAGGATCCAGGCGGCGGACGCAGGGCCGGTGGTAAGTATAGCGGAGAGTGTGTGTGTATGTGTGTGTACAAAGTGAGGGAAGTACGGACAAAGTGAGGGAAGTGCGGGCAAAGTGAGGGAAGTGCGGACAAAGTGAGGGAAGTGCGGACAAAGTGAGGGAAGTGCGGACAAAGTGAGGGAAGTGCGGACAAAGTGAGGGAAGTGCGGACAAAGTGACGGAAGTGACTACATACACACATACATACACATGCTGTACATTGCATATGGAGGGGTGAGGAGAGCGGAGGCTGGAGGGGTGAGGAGAGTGGAGGCTGGAGGGGTGAGGAGAGCGGAGGCTGGAGGGGTGAGGAGAGCGGAAGCTGGAGGGGTGAGGAGGGGTGGGGGGTGGGTTTGAGCGGAGGCTGGAGGGGTGAGGAGAGGGGAGGCTAGAGGGGTGAGGAAAGGGGGGGATGGAGGGGTGAGGAGAGGGGGGGCTGGAGGGGTGAGGAGAGGGGGGGCTGGAGGGGTGAGGAGAGGGGAGGCTGGAGGGCAGAGGACAGGGGAGGCTGGAGTGCAGAGGACAGGGGAGGCTGGAGGGGTGAGGAGAGGGGAGGGGTGAGGAGAGGGGAGGCTGGAGGGCAGAGGAGAGGGGAGGATGGAGGGCAGAGGAGAGAGGAGGCTGGAGGGCAGAGGAGAGGGGAGGCTGGAGGGCAGAGGAGAGGGGAGGCTGGAGGGCAGAGGACAGGGAAGGCTGGAGGGCAGAGGACAGGGGAGGCTGGAGGGCAGAGGACAGGGGAGGCTGGAGGGCAGAGGACAGGGGAGGCTGGAGGGCAGAGGACAGGGGAGGCTGGAGGGCGGATGGCAGAGGACAGGGGAGGCTGGAGGGCAGAGGACAAGGGAGGCTGGAGGGGAGAGGCTGGAGGGGAGAGGCTGGAGGGCAGAGGCTGGAGGGCAGAGGCTGGAGAGGAGAGGCTGGAGGGCAGAGGCTGGAGGGGTGAGGAGGGGTGGAGATTGCGGAGGCTGGAGAGGCTGGGGAGAGGCTGGAGGGAAGAGGTTGGAGGGAAGAGGCTGGAGAGCAGAGGCTGGAGGGCACAGGCTGGAGGGCACAGGCTGGAGGGCAGAGGCTGGAGCTAAGAGGCTGGAGGGCAGAGGCTGGAGGCGTGAGGAGGGGTGGGGAGAGCGGAGGCTGGAGAGGCTGAGAGGCTGGAGGGCAGAGGCTGGAGGGCAGAGGCTGGAGGGGAGAGGCTGTAAGGCAGAGGCTGGAGGGCAGAGGCTGGAGGGCAGAGGCTGGAGGAAAGAGGCTGGAGGGAGAGGCTGGAGGGCAGAGGCTGGAGGGAAGAGGCTGGAGGGAAGAGGCTGGAGGGAAGAGGCTGTAAGGCAGAGGCTGGAGGGCAGAGGCTGGAGGGCAGAGGCTGGAGGGCAGAGGCTGGAGGAGAGAGGCTGGAGGGCAGAGGCTGGAGGGAAGAGGCTGGAGGAGAGAGGCTGGAGGGCAGAGGCTGGAGGGGAGAGGCTGGAGGGCAGAGGCTGGAGGGGAGAGGCTGGAGGGCAGAGGTTGGAGGGCAGAGGCTGGAGGGCAGAGGCTGGAGGGAAGAGGCAGGAGGGAAGAGGCTGGAGGGCACAGGCTGGAGGTGAGAGGCTGGAGGTAAGAGGCTGGAGGGCAGAGGCTGGAGGGGTGAGGAGGTGTGGGGAGAGCGGAGGCTGGAGAGACTGAGAGGCTGGAGGGCAGAGGCTGGAGGGCAGAGGCTGGAGGGGAGAGGCTGTAGGGGAGAGGCAGTAAGGCAGAGGCTGTAAGGCAGAGGCTGGAGGAGAGAGGCTGGAGGGCAGAGGCTGGAGGAGAGAGGCTGGAGGGAAGAGGCTGGAGGGAAGAGGCTGGAGGGAAGAGGCTGGAGGGAAGAGGCTGGAGGGGAGAGGCTGGAGGGGAGAGGCTGGAGGGGAGAGGCTGGAGGGGAGAGGCTGGAGGGGAGAGGCTGGAGGGCAGAGGCTGGAGGGGAGAGGCTGGAGGGGAGAGGCTGGAGGGGAGAGGCTGGAGGGGTGAGGAGAGCGGAGGCTGGAGGGCAGAGGCTGGAGGGCAGAGGCTGGAGGGGCAATGGGCCCCTCATGCCGGGGGGCCCGGGGCGCTCGGCCCCCCTGCCCCCCCGCTAGCTACTCTACTGGCTGGAGGGCAGAGGCTGGAGGGGAGAGGCTGGAGGGCAGACGGAACTTCCGAGAGCGGAACGTTCCTCCGCCGGTCCCTGTAGCCGGGCGCCGCCCAGCTACCCCGCACTGGTGACGTCACCACCATGGTCCGGAGGCCATCACGGAAGTAGTCTTCGGGTTTTCCGGAAGTGGCCTTCGGGTTTTATATTATAGATATATATATAAATTAATGCTTTAAAATTTTATTTTATGCTGGAGTGTCAAAGAGCAAACAATTATTAGGGTCTTTTCACATCAGTTTTTTTTTTACATTTGCGGCAGATCCGGCAGATTTTGGCGCATCTGTTGCTAAACGGCTGACTTTTAGCAAGCCTGTGGCAAGTCCCATTTATTCTCTATGGGACTTGCGGCCAGGTGCGGCAAATGCGGTTTTGCCGGTTTCAGAAAAATTGGCACTTGTGGAAGCGCAGAAAGAAAAAACGCTGCTAGCAGCAGTTTTTTCACACGGCCGGAAGTGCAGGTTCCTGCAAAACCGCACTTGCAGTACCTGACCGAAAGTTTCATAGAGAATGAATGGGGCTTGACTCAAGTCAGCAGATGCGGCAAAATCTGCCGGATGTGCCGCAAATGTAAAAAAAACGTTGATGTGAAAGCTTACATAGATATTTTCTAATACAATATAATACATTTTCAAATTATTGGAGAATAAAGGTTTAAAGGAGTTGTTCGATCTAAAATGATAATTCTGGAGTCACTGTATGCGACTGTAGACTTATCAATCCTCGCAAAGTCTGCACTGAGCTCTGCGAGGATTTGTGGTTTCAAAATCAGGAATAGACAGCAGTTATCCAGTATGCATGTTCCCGGCCTCGCTCAATAAAAGTGTATGAAGCAAGGCCGCGCCCATTGGACGGCCACTACTACTAGCTTGACGCGCCTGACCATACACTTGTATAGAGGGAGGCTACACCCACTGGTCAAGTTGTTGTCACATAATTGTGAATCCTCACAGAGCACAGTGCAGGCACTGGGAGGATTGATGAGTCTGCAGTCACATAGAGTGACTGCAGAGTAATATATTATAAACCAGACAACCCCTTTAATACTGGACTAATGGAATGGACTCTGGGTGTTAATGGTCTACAAGTTAGGGAGCACAAAGTACTTCTACTGCTCAAGGCACTGACAACCCACGCTTTGTCCCTGATGGTACTTAAAGGGTCTTTCTGATGCTATAGTATTGATGGCCTAAGCATGAGGCAGATAATGTACAGCACTCCTCCCTATGGGTGCACAAGTAGGCATTCACTCAGATAAGATAAATATGAAGAACTTGGCAATTTGTCCTAACCTCATACCTTGAGCCAACAATATCTGATCAGTTAGCACCCAACAAGTCACACACTCACTAATTATCTAACTGAAGGGGACACAACACCCGGCATGATAATCTTGTTTACTAGGTATCGCCCGATAGAGAAGTCTCAGGAGTCAGACCCCCACATCAATATAATAGTCTAACATTTCATTTAATGTTAAAGAATTACCTTCTTCAGCCCAAAAGACCAGTTTGGTTACTGCTTTACATAATACTGTTTTGGTATTAATCCATAGAGACAAGCATACAATAACAGAGTAGTTTCTAAAATATTCCTTAGGACCCAGAAACCTACTAGAACATGTAGATACTATAAAAAATGTTAGCAAATGATTAGCTTTTCAAATTTCATTTCAAAGTCCTTACACGGCAAATTGACATAATTGTAGTCTCCCTTCTTATTATAAACTATAGGAAAACACAAAGTAAATAGATTTTGTTCAAGAAACTTAATTTGCGATGTTACTTTCCGAAAAGGTCAACAAAAATTGATCTGAAGTTTTATCAGAAGCATTAATAATTTAATTGCAAATAGGAGTCTGCAGGGCCTAATCTGCTATTCTGATGTTTCACAACAAACTGCATTTACATGTAAATGATATTCTAATAATTATTTCTGTTGGAAAAGTGCTTCATTTAGACGAGACACAGACATATGTCTTATCAGAGAGTGCCAAAGAAGTCGTAACAACTTTGCCATTTTTATTTTGGAACATAAAACCAAGTTATAATTAAAAGTGCATGGAAAATTGCTGCCTCCTCGGCACTGCCTTAAAAAATAATTATTATTTAAAATATTCTATGGAGTGCTCAGCATATTCTCATATATTTTATGTGTTTAATTATCTGCCACTCAGTAATCCTTCTTTGTGTGCAATAAAGAACACAATGTCTGGCTTATCGACGATGAGGCATTAAGGACAGTACTGGAAAATGCTGGACTCTAACCATGCATGAATATGGTAAAAATTGAAGATGACCATTTAGAGTGTCTTTACAATTATATTTTCTGGCTTTAGTGAAAAAAGTTAAAATGAATTTTTCATGGAGAAATTTGTTCTTAATTTAGATGTAAATAGTAAGTTATAGAACTTATTAATACAGTTACATCAGGAAGGCCACTCCATCTTGGGCCATAGCTGCTCTACTTGGCTTTGCACTCAACAACTGACAGCATTTTCTGTGTCGGCATATGACAAGAGCAGTGTGTGATTGAGAACAGATGACTGCTTATTTCAATGGCTATGTTGGTGCTTAAAAGTTTGTGAACAGAAAATTTGTTCAAATTTGACTGCATTAATTTGACCTAAAATGACATTAGATTATCACAAAAGTCCTAAAAGTATGAATGAGTAAAAAATATATCTTGGATTTTTTTAATTGAGAACCTTCTGGAGTAGCCAATAAAGAGTCAAAAATAATATATCTTGTTATTTTTTTTATATCTGAAATTTTTGGATTATCAGATAATTTGAAGGCAATTGCAATTAGATGTGAGTGGGTGACCTGTTTTACTAAAAAGAACGTGAATTTATCAACCTTCAAAATTCACAACACATTTGTGGAAGAGAATAATGACACGAACAAAAAAGAGGACCTCAATGGAAGAGTTCATGATGATAATCAGTCTTGAAAAGGTTACAAAATCATCTATAAAGCATTTGGGTTCCACCAACCCATAGTCAGACAAACTGTGTACAAATGGAGGAAATTAAAGACCATTATCACCTGCTAAGGAGGGGTAGACCAACAGTGATCACACCAAGAATGAGGCATATTACAATTGGTGAAGTCACAAAGGAACCCAAGTTACAGTTAAGCGATTTAAGGTGTCGTTACTGTAACGCTGGTGGGTGTGGACCCACTGAGTCACAGGCTGGGCTTACCCTAGAGAGGTGTGACTAGGTGTCAACTGGATCTTCACTAGGGCCTCTGATTGTGAGCATAATGTGGGCTTCCAGTAGACATGAGGTATCACTCCAGGGCAGTTGCTGTGACTGCAGCAGCTGACTGGAGGGTGAGAGGCACAGGAACGAGGTAGAGGTGGGAAAGAGAGAGGTGAATTCAGACGGTCAAAAATCACGGCAGGCCGTATAGGATCAAAGTACAAAGCCAAGGTCAAGAGCGGAGAGGACAGAGTGAATGGGTGTAAAAGCCAGGTCGATAACGGGAGAATCAATAAAAATAATGCATGAACTAAACACTACCAGAAGAACTACCTAGGAACTAATGTTTGGCCAAGAAATGGTGGAAGGAGCTGTTCTGTGAATAAAGCCTAAACCGGACCATACAGAAGTTCCAATGAACATTTCACTCTGGAGGACTTGTCATATTTGTATATTAAAGAACACTTTTCACTACATATTTCAAGATGAGCTAGACACATGATGTAATAGAGCAGAATAAAATGTGTTCTTGTTTGTCTGTGCTTCTCTGTTAAGGACATATTATTGATAAAAATATTTAGCCCCTAAACAGGTCACGGGGGGAGGGATTTCTTTTTCATTCTGATGCTTAACATTCATAAGCAGGCAGCAAGGTAGCTTGGGACATCTTCACATAGGCGTTATTTTGTAACCGGAATAGAATGGGCAAAAACTGCATCTAACTGAATATGTTTTTTGTCCTTAAGCTGGATCCATTTGCCGATTCCGTTATAATGCCGGTATGGTTTCATTTGACTGAATCCTGTATTATCCATTATCGTCTGGATCCATTTGCCTGATTTGGGTCCGCATCGAACACCTGAGTTGTTGGCACGGTCCCCGAAAAGGGACATCACTGAGAAGTCAGTGATTAAAGCATTATGACCTGTATTATATTACCTGTCTTGGTGCTGGTGTCACTTCCAGGATTGCTGAACAATCACAGACACCCAGTCTCTGTGACAGCATTTGTGATTGGCTGTTGTATCCCTCCCATAGCGTGTGTGATTAGTCGCTGGCACAGTTGATTGGGCACAACAGCCATTTACAGTCATTGTCAGAGACAATGGGCATCTGTAATTGGCTGTTCAGCAGCCAATGCAGTGAATATTACATGAGGTTAATGAGCAGAAACCAGAAGTGACTGCAGTGGCAAGACACGTGAGTGTAATCACAAACTTGTCAGTGAAGTACTGTTTGGGGTCTGTGCCCAAACACTCAGGTGTTTGATATGGACTTTGAACTTTACATGTGTGACGATACCGTGCATGCTCAGTAAGCATGCCAAATCTGGTTTCACCACCACCCACAGACAGACATTTCGAATCATACTGCAATATGCCAGATCTGCACGGAAGTGTTTTTTAAAGAGCCCCAAAACACTACATGTTGCGTTTTTTGGGCTTGGTAAAAAAAAAAAAACTGTTTCGGATAGATCTGGCAGTAACCAGATGCAAACGAAAGTGCTGGAGTGCCCATTGAAAATCAATGGGCACAAACTCCATCCAGTTTGCATTCCCATTTTTAAAATAGCGACATGTCTCCGTCGGATACAAAAAAAAATCCTATGTAAAGGGTGCCCTTAGAATAGTCAATGTGAAATATGCATTGACAAGCAACCTGCTCTACTCATTGCAAAGTAATGACATGCTGTAGCACAGCAGACCTGAGTGTGATTAACGGCTTTCAGCTCTCTTCACTACAAATACACTAACATTGCCAAAGCTGTAATGCTGAAAAACTCTGTTTTACTGCCCCAAACCACAATGACTGCTGGAGCTAGAATCTCTTATCTCACTCAGCTCTGCTGTGTCCGACACATATAATCACTCTGCATTGAGACGAGTAGACTGTCATTATGTCCCACATAGTTTTTTCTAAGCTCAAGTGCTGGCTGCACAATTTTGGCCTGGGTGGCCAAGCAAAACGCACAGGTCCATGATTAGTGGTTTATATTTATTGACCCTGATTCATTAAGACTGGTATGTATCAGGTATAAGATATCGCACAATACATCAAGAGGCGCATGCCACTTAATGAATTAGGCACCTCTTACAAGTTCTATGCACCTTTGCCAGGAATGTACTCCAGTTCGTCTATGTACTCTAATGTGCTTCAGTATGTGACCACCTGCTAATGAAGAATCCTAACAGCATGCAATCTTGGGATAACATATGATGTACTGCATATTCAGGGTTGATTAGTTTTGTTCAATAACTACTCATAAAGGGCAGCATCAGAAAAAACAGCAAAAACTTACCATCAGTAGCCATCTAAAAAAACAACACTGCACTTAGCAGGTTGCACTCAGACCCCCTTATGTGGAGCAAGCCATGGTGTAGGCAGATACAATCACCTCTACGTACAACACATGTGGGAGGTGACTTGCCATTGGGCTTGCATAGGATGCTATTCACACTGATACACATGATGCGGAGTAACTGATAGCTACCCATGGGCCCTGCCACCTGACCAAACGGGCCGCCCAGCATGATACTTCCGCACAACTGGATGAACAGCGCCCCTATGGGCCCAAGTGCACCAATAAATGAACCAATACCCCATATAAAAGGTTTTGTGTTCATCATAAAAAAACTTTTTGCACTTTTTTATCATTTGCGGGGTGCGGTTGGGCCCCTTAAGGCGCTCTGTTCATCTAGTGGTGCAGATGTATCGTGCTGGGCGGCCCATTTGTCAGGTGGCAGGGCCAATGGGTAGCTATCAGACACTCTGCATCATGTTTATCAGTCTGAATAGCATCCTATGCAAGCCCAATGGCAAGTCACCTCCCACATGTGTTGTAGGTAGAGGTGATTTTATCTGCCTACACCTGGGCTTACTCCACATAAGAGGGTCTGAGCGCAACCTGCTAAGTGCAGTGTTGGTTTTGTATATGGCTACTGATGGTAAGTTTTTGATCAGTTTCGTTCCCTGATTCTGTACTGTGTTTGTGCTCTCTTACGTCATCAGACAACTACACACAGGGTGCAGCATGGGCGCATCTGCATTACTGTGATGTGACTGAAAAGGGACCATCGGTGTAACTAGAGTCCTATATATGGAGACCTGTGTTGATCAGATTAATGGGCCTTTGTAGAGTTGTAGATCGAATAAAGACATTTTTGTTTGCTCTATGTAATAACAATGCCATACAGGTCCCTTATTGTAATAATGGCCCCCCATCCTGGGCCCCTATCTGTACTAATGTCACCCATCCTGGGCTCCTTCCTATAAGAACGTTTCACTTTTCTGGAGTAATGTTGCCGCATCCTGGCATAATGGGCCATATCCTGGACTCTATCCTCATATAATGGCCCAATCCTGGCATAATTGGCTCTATCCTGGTATAACGGGCTCCTGGTAAAATTGGCCCCATTCTGGTATAATGGATACCAATACATTAAAAAAAACGAACAAAAAGAAAACTGTTTTTACCTAACCTCGCTCCCAACACGATGCGTCCTGATCCACACCTGGCCAAACCGAGCATGGCAGCTGATGTGTGGCATCCTTGCCAAAAATTGTGCCTGATGTCAATCTGACAAAATTAGCTGCTTCAGGACCAGCCAGGGGGCATATTTCCCTCTGCCCCCAGCCCACCCCTCTTGAAGCTATAGTGGGGGAGTGTTCTTTTTCCTTTCGTATGGATATGCCTGCTTATGATTGCAAGAGTTACTTACACTATGGATGAAGAGCTAATAGAAATGTTTTTAACCCCTTAGTGACGAAGCCAATTTCCACCTTAATGACCAGACTGTTTTTGTAATTCTGACCAGTGTCCCTTTATGAGGTAATATCTCTGGAACGCTTCAACGGATCCTAGCGATTCTGAGATTGTTTTTTCTTGACATATTGGGCTTCATGTTAGTGGTAAATTTAGGTCGATAATTTTTGTGTTTATTTGTGAAAATATAAAAAAATTGGCAAAAATTTTGAAAATTTGACAATTTTCAAATTTGTCATTTTTATTCTGTTGAACCGGAGCGTTATGTGACACAAAATAGTTAATAAATAACATTTCCCACATGTCTACTTTACATCAGCACAATTTTGGAAAAAAAAAATTTTTGGTTAGGACGTTATAAGGGGTCAAAGTTCATCAGCAATTTTTCATTTTTCCAGCAAAATTTACAAAACCATTTTTTTAGTGACCACATCACATTTGAAGTCCATTTGAGGGGTGTACATGACAGAAAACACCCAAAAGTGAGACCATTCCGAAAACTGCACCCCTCAAGCTACTCAAAACTACATTCAGGGAAAATGATTAACCCTTCAGGTGCTTCACAGCAACTAAAGCAAAGTGGAAACAAAAAATGGACATTTTAATTTTTCCAACAAAAATGTTCTTTTAGCCTCGATTTTTTCATTTTCACATGGGCATCAGGATAAAATGCATCCTAAAATTTGTTGGGCAATTTCTCCTGAGTACACCGATACCTCATATGTGGTCATAAACCACTGTTTGGGCGCACGGCAGGGCTCAGAAGGGAAGGAGCGCGATTTGACTTTTGGAGCAAATTTACCATTCAAAAAGTCAAATGGCGCTTCTTCTCTTTCGAGCCCTGCGGTGCGCCCAAACAGTGGTTTATGACTACATATGAGGTATCGGTGTACTCAGGAGAAATTGGCCAACAAATTTTAGGATGCGTTTTATCCTGTTGCCCATGTGAAAATGAAAAAAATAGAGGACAAAAGAAAATTTTTGTGAAAAAAAAGTACTTTTTCATTTTTACGGATCAATTTGTAAAGCACCTGAGGGTTCAAAGTGCTCACAATGCATCTAGATAAGTTCCTTGGGGGGTCTAGTTTCCAAAATGGGGTCACTTGTGAGGAGCTCCAATGTTTAGGCACACAGGGGCTCTCCGTATGCAACATGGTGTCCGCTAACAATTTGAATGGAAAATTAGCTCCAATTGCTAGCAGACACCATGTTGCATATGGAGAGCCCCTGTGTGCCTAAACATTGGAGCTCCCCCACAAGTGACCCCATTTTGAAAACTAGACCCCCCAAGGAACTTATCTAGATGGGTGGTGAGCACTTTGAACCCACAGGTGCTTCACAAATGAATCCGTAAAAATGAAAAAAGAAAATTTTTGTGGAAAAGAAAGTACTTTTTCATTTTTATGGATCCATTTGTGAAGTACCTGAGGGTTCAAAGTGCTCACTATGCATCTATATAAATTCCTTGGGGTGTCTAGTTTCCAAAATGGGGTCACTTGTGGGGGAGCTCTAATGTTTAGGCACACAGGGGCTCGCCATACACGACATGGTATCCACTTACAATTCCAATTGCTAGTGGACACCATGTCACGTATGGAGAGCTCCTATGTGCCTAAATATTGGAGCTCCCCCACAAGTGACCTCATTTTGGAAACTAGACACCCCAAGGAACGTATTTAGATGCATAGTGAGCACTTTGAATCCTCAGGTGCTTCACAAACTGATCCGTAAAAATGAAAAAGTACTTTTTTTCACAAAAATCTTCTTTTTTTTCCTTTTTACAGACTAATTTGTGAAGCACTTGGGGGTTGGAAGTGCTCACTATGCATCTAGATTTTTTCCTTGGGGGCTCTAGTTTCTAAAATGGGGTCACTTGTTGGGGAGCTCCAATGTTTAGGCACACATGGGCTCTCCATATGCGACATGGTGTCCGCTAACAATTTGAATGGAAAATTAGCTCTAATAGTTAGCGGACACCATGTCGCATATGGGGAGCCCCTAGGTGCCTAAACATTGGAGCTCCCGCACAAGTCACCCCATTTTGGAAACTAGACACCTCAAGGATTCTATCTAGGGGTATAGTGAGCATTTGGAATCTACAGCTACTTCACAGAATTTGATAATGTCATTATGAACATTTTCTTTTTTTCACACAATTTCTCACTTTTAGGGCCCTTTCGCGGCCTGACTGCCGCGTTTTTTTTCGCGGGCCGCACCTGCCGCAAGTGCAAAACCGCACTTGCCGCACCTGCTGCAAGTACGCCTATACTTTGCATGGCGATTACCGCAACCGCGCCGCAAGTGCAGCCGGTATACGGTAATTGCGGCAGATGCGTTTTTTTCACCGCATCTGCCGCAAATTTAAAAAAACGCTGATGTGAAAGGGCCCTTAGAGCATGTGCACAAGATACGGACACACCGTGTCCTGGTTGTCTCCTCCCCTGCATTTTTTAGTATTTCTTTATTAAATTTAAAAAAAAATTACGTAGAGCTTCGCCATATTTTTGGTCCAGCCAGGTACAGCAGGCAGCTACGGGCTGCCACGAACCCCTTCTGCCTAGTTTTACCTGGTTGGAAACCAAAAATATAGGGAAGCTCCTTTTTTTTTTATATTTCATGAAATAATTTTTTAAAAAATGGCGTGGGCTTCGCCATATTTTTGGGCCAGCCAGGTACAACTAGGCAGCTGGGGGCTGGAATCCTCAGCGTAGGGAGGCCCAAGCTTTCTGGGCCCCCCCCCCGCTGCGAATTGCAGCCCGCAGCCGCCCCAGAATATGGCGCATTCATAGAAGCGCCATTTTCTGGCGCTGTATCCAGCTCTTCCAGCTGCCGTGTAGCGGTGGCAGACTGGGTAATAAGGGGTTAATGCCAGCTTTTTGGCAGCTGGCACTAAGCCCGAGATTCATAACGTCTGGCCAATATTAGACCGGACCATTAGGAATCTCTAATAGATTGTAAAGAAAACACAACACAGAGAAAAATATTTTTATTGGAAAAAAAACACAAACACATATTTAGACCCCATCTTTATTACAGTGAAGTCCGACGTAGTCCAGTGGGATGGTCCGACGTAGTCCATTGGGAAGGTCCGACGTAGTCCAGTGGGAGGTCCCACGACGATTCTCATTCAGATGATGATCTGAAGTTAACCCCTTGTGTGGTCACAAGGAGTTAACTGCAGGTCATCATCCCTGTGTGGTCACAAGGGTTAACTGCAGATCCGGTAACCCCTTGTGACTACACAGGGATGATGACCTGCAGTTAACCCTTGTGTGGTCACAAGGGGTTAACTGCAGATCCAGAAACCCCTTGTGACCACACAAGGATGATGACCTGCAGTTAACCCCTTGTGACCACACAAGGGGTTAACTGCAGGTCATCATCCCTGTGTAGTCACAAGGGGTTAACTGCAGATCCAGTAACCCCTTGTGACCACACAGGGATGATGACCTGCAGTTAACCCGTTGTGACCACACAAGGGGTTAACTGCAGGTCATCATCCCTGTGTGGTAACAAGGGGTTAACTGCAGATCCAGTAACCCCTGTGATCACACAGGGATAATGATCTGCAGCTAACCCCTTGTGACCACACAGGGGGTTAACTGCAGAAGACCCCTGTGTGGTCGTTGAGGGGTTAACTCTGCCTCTGTTCCGGCGCACGCAGAGCAGCGGCGCCGGGACAGAGGCAGAGAGAAGACGGCCGGCGACGCTGCAGGACAGGTAAGTATGAGAGGAGCAGGGAAGGGGGCCCGGGGGGGGAGCGGAGCTGCAGATCGGAGGGGGGAAGGCGGGGGGGATGAGGGGTAGACCTGGGGAAGGGGGGGGGGTTGAATACCGGAGAGGAAGCCGCGCAGGGAGGAGGGGAAGCTGGGGACTCAGTGGGGAGCCGCGCAGGGATGAGGGGGAGCTGGGGAGCCGCGCAGGGAGGAGGGGGAGATCAGGGGTGAGACCAGGGGTGAGGGGGGATGACATTGGGGGGCCACTGAGGGGACCAGTGGTCCCCCAGGAATGGCGGCATCTATATGCGATCTGACAGATCGCATAGAGATGCAGCGGAGGCGGCGGGTTGGGCGCCTGCCGCCGCCATTTTTAGATGGTTAGGGGGTGGGGGGGGGATGATGATCCCCAGTACTGGGGGTCTTGGTGGGCTAGGGGGTTAATGCTTTCACTTTGTTCCGACATGTGTTTTCATGTCGGATCAAAGTGAAAGCATTTTTCCCCGCACTTTCACTTTGTGCAATGTGATGATCGGTAAACGGTGCTTACCGGTCATCACATTACAGGTGCCGGTAAAAAACTAGCTAATTACTAATCTCTAGGGTGTCAGCTACAATCGGTACGCTGACACCCTAGAGATTTTTGCTACAGGGGCTGTGCTACAGGGCATTTTCTAGCCTGACGTCTACAGACGTACGGCTGGGCTTTAGTACCCTTTTTTTCCGACGTCTGTAGACGTTAGGCTGTCGTCTAGGGGTTAATAAAACTCAGCACTGGTAATAGCCCCCACTGACTGCCAAAGATGACAGCTGAAAGCTGTTGGTCAATCACACTCAGGTCTGCTGTACTCCAAGACATCATCACTCTGAAGTGAGAAGAGAAGACTGTTTGGCAATGCTATTTTGGGTGAATGTTCCTCTAGGACCAGTGTGCTGGTGCCTGATTCTGGTTGGTTAGTATCAGAAAGAGGAACAAGTTCTCGCTCCAGAGAGAAATCCCTATGGTACCTCCCACTTGGCCTTTAAAAAAAGGGAAAAAAAATTGTTTAAGTGTCAAATACTTAAATTGCTAATGTATCCACAACAGAAAGGTGAAATGAAAAAAAAAGTTTTATTCTATTTTCATTACCTATTATGTGTCTGGATAGACATGAACAGTTTGGTGAGAGGTCCTAATCATGAAATTTATTGGTGGCACTGCAGTCGTATCAAATAGTTGATGACGGGTTAAAATTTTGGGCTCTAATTTTAAATTGTTTATTGTATGATTAAAAAGCATAATGTAAAAATAATTTAGTCTACCAAATGAACTTACTGGTCTGAAAATGTGAATATCCTGATTCCGTGATACTAGGTGAGAACTTTTTGCTATACATGTTGCTGTTTCCAGTTTGTCTCCAGTAAGCATCCATATCTGAAAGCATATTTAAAAAAATTAATACATTTTCCCCAAGTTCTCACTTCAAGAGGCTATAGGTGTCTATTTTAGATGGGTTAATGTCCAGAAGGTATTAGCAACCATGTACATTTGTTTTGATGCCTTTTTATAGAGGAGTAGTGATCCACCAAGGGTGCAAAAATGATAAGGCAGGGAGAGCAGATTTCTAGGCAGGACTTTACTTACAAGGACAACAAAACTACTCACATGACATCAAGATAGCTGAATTCTCACCTACCTTTATCCCAGCATTTCTTAACATTTCCAGAGTGGGCCTTACATCCGCCTGTAGTTGATCCTCCACACCAGTCAAGCAAAGTAGCTCCATTTCCCTTTCTAGGCTTTCTACCACAGCTGCCACCTTTAGAGCTCTGTCATGTATACTTAGCTTGGCTTGGTTGTATCGATTCTGTACAAAAAGACCATAAATGAGCTCTTACAGTATTTTAAAACAGCTACTAACAGTTGATTTATAGGATAAGATTTTGGTCATAAACATTTTATAATCTTATGACCATCTAATTTCTACTTATCTTAAATTGTCCGGTAACCACTTCCGTCCAGACGTCCCCAAATACCACAATCCACTGCGCCGACCGGAAGTATACCGACCGTCATATTGGAACATCCAAGTGATGGATGTTCCAATATGGCACCTGCTGGTGGTACCAGCCCCTTGCACAGTACCACCAGCAGATCACCGCCAGGACCCCCACCACTGCCGGGACACCCCTGCCGGGTCCCTCCGCCAGAACCCCCCGATCTCCCCTCCCACCCCCGCTGGAGATCGCCGCCTGCATACCCACCTTCATGCAGCCACAGCCACCAGTAAAGACTGCAGCTTGTGGTGGTGATGTGGTGCGGGTGCCTCTGGTGGCTGCAGAGGGCACCGCACCCCATCTCATTCATCACAGCCACGATCTTTCCTGGTGACTGTGGCTGCACGGAGGTGGGTATGGAGGCGGCGATCTCTGGCTAGGGACACACACACCCCACATATGCACACAAACATGCATGTACACACACACATATAAATACACATACATACACGTACACACATTCATGTACACACATAGACATGCATACACACAGTATGTCCCCACATGCACATACACACAAACACGCATACACAGACACATACATACACATAGAATAATGTCCCCACACATGCACAGACATACACGCAAGCACGCACATACACACATGAAAACATACACATACACACACACACATGCATGCACGCACATACTCACACATATACACACACGCAAATGCACACACATACACGCAAGCACACACGCATGTACACATACGCACATACACACGCAGATACACACATGCACATAAATGTAAGCTTGCACACACACATGCAAGCAGACACGTACATGCACGCACATATACAGGCCTGTGCATACACACATGCAGATACACACATATGCGCACATACATACACATACAAACAGGCATATACACAGTTTAAAATCTCCCCACACACACACATACACACACATGCAACCATGCATACACAGATACATACATACACACGGTATTCTCCAGTGTCCTCACACACATACATGCAAGCACGCACATACACACATGCAAACACACGAAAGCATGCACATACAAATAAGCACACACATACACACACACACTCATGAAAGCACACAAATACGCACACATATACACACACAAGCACGCACACATACACACAAACAAGCATATACACACAGTATAATGTCCCCACACACACTCACACACACATGCAAGTACGCATATGCACACATACACACAGATACATACACACAGTATGTTCCCACACACACGCACATACATGCAAGCATGCACATACATACACACGCAATCATGCACATACACAAACACACACGTCTGTGCATACACATAAACATGCATATACACACAGTATAATGTCCCCACATACACGCATGCAGATACATACACGCAAGCACGCATACGCATATAGGCACGCAGTACAATGTTCCCAAACACATGCACATACACGCAGGCATGCAAAGACACACAAGCACGCACATACACACGCAAGCATCCACATATGATGAAATGGACTCCATCAAGGTATAACATGGACTCCATTAGTGTATAACATAGGATAGTTTCTCATGTAAGCCAGAAAGTATTGTATTTTGTTTGTTACATTGGATAAGACACTCATTGTTTCTCCCAGACTCTCAGGAGTCCCTCTATTGTTCAAAAGTTTGCGGTTCCTCATGTAATTATTTCATCCCTTGTCAGAGAAGGTCATGACAAACAGAAAACTTAATTATGCTGACCGTCCTTTGTATTATTATGTATATTGCTGATTCTATGTAAATTATTTCAGCCATTATTGTGTGTGGTCAGGATGGTATACTAAATGTCATCCTCCTTGGCCCCTCTCTGTCAAACATCATTTAAATGAACATTGACCAGGCAGCTTGAAATAGAGCCAATGAGAACACAGTCTTATTCCACCAATTGTGAAGTCCCCAATATCCTGCATTGAGTTGTTGGGGGATATAAGGAGACCTGTTGATTAAACAAGGAGATTTTTGTCTAGTGACCTCAGTCTAGGGACTTTGTTACATGCAGCTAATTTAGGATCTACGGACCCGATTGGCAAGCCATAACCCCAGGCCTAGGTACTTCGGTGCCGACCAAGGGGATTAGAACTTTGATTATAATACTACAAGGACTTCAGCATCGAATGTTCGGATTCGGCTGGGATATCAAAGACTGCATAAGGAAGAAACCCTGGCCACAGGAGTACCTTGTAATTCCCTGGTGAGCCGGTGGAGGGCGAGACTCTGTTGCCTGTTACATTTTGTGTTTTGCTGGTTATGTGTTATATGCTGTTAACTGTTTCGGGATCCAATAAAACCTTAATATTGTAGTTCCCTCACCCTGTGTTGTCTGAGTAGTGTTCCGCCCACGTTTAAGGAGCTTGGGCACTTAGTTTGGGATGAGCCCTGGTGCATGCTTTCTTTCAAAAGGTGGCTGGGCCAGTGGACGGGAGCACCCACTGACCCCTGTGTCTCCACAGCACATACACATGCAAGCAAGCACATATACAAACATACATACAAACATGCATACAAACATGTACACACACACGCATATACACAAAAACATGCATATGCACACGCATACACAAACATGTATACACACAGTATAATGTCCTCACACACACATATAAACATATGCACATACACTAACATGCACATACACACAAACACGCACATACACTGTACAAACACACTCAGATGCATGCACACATACATACACATGAACACATGCATACACACAAACATGCATATACACACGCATACACGCAAGCACACATACATACACATGAACACATGCATACACACAAACATGCATATACACACGCATACACGCAAGGGCAACCGCCACTTTTGGCGTCTCTCATGGCGGCGTCAATTCTGGGGCAGCTGCTGGCTGCAATTTTCAGTGTGGGGGGTCCAGAACACTTGGGCCTTACCACGCTGAGAATTCCAACCCCCAGCAGACTAGGTTACCTTGGCTGGCAACCGAAAATACGGCGAAGCAAACACCAATTTTTTTTCCGTTTTTTATTTAAATAACTAAAAAAAAAATACATAGGGCTTCCCTGTATTTTTCATTGCCAGCGAAGGTAACAGACAGTGGGGGGTGGCATCCAGTAGCTGCTTGGTTTACCTGTGCTGGAAGAGAAAATACAGTGAAGCCCTGCACATTTTTTAACCGGGAAATTAAATAGATTGCCATATTGATACTTTATTATTACACACACACACACACACACACACAAACACACACACACACACACACACAGACACAGACACAGGTTTTTTACTAAAAATACATTATTTACATACATTGGGAAAGAGCACAGTGGGAGAGGGGGGGGGAAGGGACACAGGGGGAGGCAGCTGTCGCCCTCAGCTCCACAGAGTTGCCTCCATCACATGTCACTGCCCTCCCTCGCTCTAGGACTAAGTGCCTCCAGGTCCGCGCTGCTGCCACAAAGAAGTCTCAAAGACACCGGAATGCTTTGAATTAATTATTTTCTGCTTTATTTCCGACACGTTTCGGAGCTCAAATCCCAGCTCCTTCCTCAGGGAATGACCTCCCTCAGGCTCACATCTGGCTTTTTATAATATTTACAAGATGGGTGCCTGATGCTATCGCTTCAGGAGTGTGGCAATCATTTCTCTCCCCTCATGTGCTCTGCCCCCATCCTCTCTCCTTTGACATGTCTTCTCCTTGTGCACAGTCTCTGTCCTCTCTGTGCTCTCTCCTTTAAGCAGTCTATTCCCGGTCTGCTCTCACTCCTACCCATGCTTTCTTCTCCCCTGATATACTCTCTCTTTTTGAGCTGTCTTCCCCTGTGCGCGGTCTCTCTCCCCCGATGCTTTCTTCTCCCTCGTTTGCCCTCTCCTTTGAACAGTCTCCCTGTGCATTCACCACTCAACCTGTGTGTACTCTCTTCTCCCCTGTTCACTGCCTCTGACCCCCTGTGTGATCTCTCTTCCCTCTGAGTGCTTTCTCTGCCCCCCTGTGCATGCTCTCTTCCCCTTGTTCACTGTCTCCTCTCCTTGTGTGCTCTCTCCCCCTATGCGCTCTCTCTTCCCTTGTGCTCTCTTTCCTTGTGATGTCCATCTCCCATGTGCTCTGTGCTGTCTCTCTCCACTCTGTGATTTGTCTCGCCCCTGTGCTCTCCCCATTCTCTGATTTGTCTCGCCCCTGTACTGTCTCTCCCCCCTGTGCTCTTTATTCCCTTGTGCCATCTCTCTCCCCCTTGAAAAGTCTCTCTCTCCCTCATGTGTTATCTCTCCCCTTATGCTGTCTCTTTATCCCTCTTGTGCTTTGTCTCTTCCCCACACGCTCTCTGTTCGCTCCGAGCTTTGTCTCCCCCCTGTGCTGTCTTTCTCTCTCCCCCTTGTGCAGTCTCTCTCTCCACTCTGTGCTTTGTCTTCCTCTTCCTCCTGTGCTGTGAGCGTTGGTGTCCAGTAACAGTTGAACTAACTGGAGTGAGTGGCGGGTTTTGTGGCGACGAGTTCCTGGCGTCTGTTGCGGGTATCGGCATTTTCGTTGTCGTCTGGCACCACTAGCAGTACTATGCAAGGGGCTAGTACCATATTTGCACACCCATCACTTGGGTGTGCAACTATGGCCGCTGCAAGGACATCGGGATGGAAGTGGATGATAGACAGAACTTCACAATTATGTAAGTAGATGTGGTATCATCTTTTCCTCTCTCCCCACAGAAAAAAACATCAATGCTCAATCGAGCCCAGGATGCAAATAAGAGCAGGCAACATGGAAACGGGTTTAAAGGGAACCTGTCACCTGGATCTAAGCCCCTACACTATCACTACCTGTCCCTGCACCTTCCTAGCTGCTCCTTATCTATCCCTCTCTGAGCTAAATCCGACCTATAAAACAGCAGAAAAATAACTTATAACTTACAGAAGTCCCTGAGGCTGGGCACTGAAAAGGCGGGCCCAGGCTCCATTCTGCCCCTCCTCGATGCAGCAGCACACGCCCCGCTGGGCGGCGTTATTCTTTCTTCATCGCCACCTCCTCCATTTGGAATCTCCTACCTGCTTTACACCTATCATGTTGTGGTGATGCGACCTCGATGTGTACCCTGACCGGGACACAGATATGGGAGATTATATCTTCTGGTCAGTAGCAGCACACACAGGGTTAGCTGCTGCTGGAGCTGAGTGCTGATTGAAAGCACTGATACCAGGTGTGCGGGTGAATATGAGATGATATGAGCTGCCCTGGGCTGTGGGGAGGGGGTGGAGTGTGTCAGGACAGCAGCAGGAGCTGCTGTGTAGAGAGCTGTGTGAAGATTTATCACAGCCTGCGAGCTCTCTCAGAGAGGACGTTCATGAGGCTAATGAGCGAATGATGAGGAGAGAAAGGTTGTGTGTTGACCTAACACAGCCTACCCGGGGGAAGGTACAGAGCTTCTATATCAGCTGTTGGGATTGCATGAGGTGTACTCGGCTGCGCCCCGGAACCTGGAGGTCTGTGAATACCTGAACTGTGCCATTAAACTGTGCTGTGTGAGTAAATACCTGAGTCACTGCCTTCTGTCATGGAATTAACACCACCCAGTGGGGCGTGTGCTGCTGCATTGAAGAGGGGCAGAATGGAGCCTGGGCCCACCTTTTCAGTCCCCAGCCTCAGGGACTTCTGTAAGTTATAAGTTATTTTTCTGCTGTTTTATAGGGTGGATTTAGCTCAGAGAGGGATAGATAGGGAGCAGCTAGGAAGGTGCAGGGACAGGTAGTGATAGAGTAGGGGCTTAGATCCAGGTGACAGGTTCCCTTTAAAGGAGTTGTTCCATGGACAATATTAGTACAAATTTACTTGAAAAGTAATGGAAAAGTAATCACTTAGACAATTGGGAATGATTAAAAAATGTTGCTGTGCTCCTGCGTTATCCTATAGAATTGGTGACTTCGCTGATATTAGGCAAATGGTGTTTTTATTAATTACGGTGCATAAGTGAATATTCCCTACTGATGCTACTGGCAGGTGTTATTCTTTGCTTATAGTGTTACTCCTCCTTGCTTGTTCCTTTTGTCAAATTAGCAATCATATGTACTTTAACTAAGGACATTTTCCCTCATCTCAATAAATCAAACTAGTGAAGTACAAAAAGCTCAGTGGCTGGACATAACATTGGTTCTTCACTTTATTTACCGGCCACAGATCTAGCTGCATTGCGCTGTTGTGATTTATTGGAATGCACTCAGAGGTCCTCACCATACGTGATAGCACATACGATCACTACACATTAAAGGAAAGGCAGGGAAGAGTAAAGTCATAAGCATGGAAATACTCCTGCCAGTGGAATTGGAAGAGTATATTCAATTCTACTAATTATTAACCTGTGTAGGAATCCATCAAACAGCAGGCGCCAACCAGGAGATAAAACATCTCTATAGTAAGTTACATAGGATACATCAGGAGAGCAAATTATAAGTTTATTCCAGCACAGCAGCATGGTGCTTAACACACAAAGTGTTAAAACCTCTCACATTTCCATTTTATATTGACTATATATACCCTTTTAATAGCGATTAGCATTTTAGGAGTATATTTCTGCATAAAAATGATAACGCCCACGATTAATTGTGAATTATGCTTCCAGAAATTAAATAAGATGGATCAGAATTTGAGCAGTTTTGGAGGTAAAGCTCAAGCCCACATTTTCCACATACTTTCTGAGGTGTATTGTAAACAGACAGGGACAGTTGCCATTAGTGCAGATCTGTTACTAGATTTTGCAATGCAAGCTGCAAATACTATGAAATAAGTCTCTTAGAACTGATGAGTCTAATATATATACTTTGAAAATCTGTCAGAATAGATGTATAACCCTTTTTAAAAGTTTAAACTCAATGTCTGCCTACCTAGCCTAACTGACAAATCATGAGTGTCCCACCTGCTGCTGAGATCTCACATTGATCAGTACAAGCTGCATCCATCATTTAGGCTGGATTGGCAGAGACTGTATACAGTTGGACTCACAGCCATATCCAGCAGCATAACAATTGTGATCCCAAAGGATATGACCAGATCAGAAGAGGACCTGCCAACACCAGCACTATTTTCAGCTGGATGTGCTTCCTCAATTGCAGAGTGGAGAGACACTGGCTAAATGACATCTTATACCTATACATACCAGCAGCTTATCTGAAGCCAGCAGCAGCAAGTGGTGGCCATCGCTGGTGTCAAAATGACATCACTTCACCTCAATGTGCGATGAAGGAGGGAACAGGATCCACTATTCATTCAAATGGGGACATTGGGAGTCGCATGCTTACATTTTTTATTGTCTCTGTGAGGAAGGCCACTATATAGTGATTACAACTATATGGGAGACATCATGTGGAAATTATAAGTGTACTAGTAAAAAGGCCCGATGCAATTGCATCGGGAGCGCGGTGAAATGAATTGTGTGTATACAGGCGGGTGAGTGGCTAGCAGAGTATATATGGGGCTCTGTGGGTAGCAGACTATACAGGCGGGTCTGTGGGTAGCAGAGTATACAGACTGCTCTGAGGGTAGCAGATTATACAGGCGGCTCTCTGGGTAGAAAAGTATACAGGCGGCTCTGTGGGTAGCAGAGTATACAGGCGGGTTTGTGGTTAGCAAATTATACAGGCGGCTCTGTGTGTAGCAGAGTATAGAGAAGGCTCTGTGGGTAGTAGAGTATAGAGGCGGCTGTGTGGGTAGCAGAGAATACAGGCGGGTCTGTGGGTAGGAGAGTATACAGGCGGCTCTGTGGGTAGCAGAGTATAGAGGCGGCTCTGTGGGTAGCAGAGTATAGAGGCAGCTCTGTGGGTAGCAGAGTATACAGGCGGCTGTGTGGGTAGGAGAGTATACAGGCGGCTCTGTGGGTGTCAGAGTATAGAGGGGGCTCTGTGGATAGCAGAGTATGATGTGGCGGGAGGCTGGAGGAGTGAGGGGAGCAGAGGCTGGAGGGGTGAGGAGAGCAGAGGCTGGAGTGGTGAGGAGAGGTCCAGATGGAGGGGTGAGGAGAGGTCTGGCTGGAGGGGTGAGGAGAGATGCGGCTGGAGGGGTGACATCACCGCTCGGTGGCAGGACGTGGCTGCGTGCTGGGGCTGATCGCAGCCCCAGTCACACGGCATTGTCCTCTGCGGCGGGTTGGGTGATGCAGAGAGGGATCAGTTCTTGCCCTCAGGTCACACATGTGACCTGAGCGGAAGGAGCGGATTGGGCGGTGTGTGGTAAAGACAGGACGGTCATCCGATTGGTCTAGGTCGCCAAGTCCTGGGCAATGGGATGGGCGTCCTGTGTGTACAACACAGCGCCCAATCCGCTTGCAGGGGCAGGCAATGGGAGTGAGCGGGGCGTGTCAGGCTTTGCAGGCTGACACGGTCCGCTCACTCCCATTGGCTGTTGCCGGCCACAGGACGACGTCCCTGGCTCCCGGCACCCGGCCACAGCCCGTAGACCGCTACTCCACCAGCATGGCGACATTAAGAGCCCAGCGGTGAGAGAGTGGCGAGGGGCGGAAGGCTCCGGCGGCATGCGGGCAGCATGGACCTCGCGGAGGGCGCGAGGGCGGGTGGCGATGGTGCGGGGCCGACGGTTGGCAGGATGGCAGCGGTGTCAGGTAGTGCGGCTGAGGATGGAGGAGGGTGAGAGGCTGGAGGAGGCTGTGAGGATGGGGAGGCTGTGAGGCTGGAGGAGGATGTGAGGCTGGAGGAGACTGTGAGGCTGGAGGAGGCAGTGAGGATGGGGAGGCTGTGAGGCTGGAGGAGGCTGTGAGGATGGGGAGGCTGTGAGGCTGGAGGAGGCTGTGAGGCTGGAGGAGGATGTAAGGCTGGAGGAGGCTGTGAGGATGGGGAGGCAGTGAGGCTGGAGGAGGCTGTGAGGCTGGAGGAGGATGTGAGGCTGGAGGAGGATGTGAGGCTGGAGGAGGCTGTGAGGATGGGGAGGCTGTGAGGCTGGAGGAGGCAGTGAGGCTGGAGGAGGCTGTAGGAAAATGTGAGGCTGGAGGAGGCTGTGAGGATAGGGAGGCTGTGAGGCTGGAGGAGGCAGTGAGGCTGGAGGAGGCAGTGAGGCTGGAGGAGGCAGTGAGGCTGGAGGAGGCTGTGAGGCTGGAGGAGGATGTGAGGCTGGAGGAGGATGTGAGGCTGGAGGAGGCTGTGAGGATGGGGAGGCTGTGAGGCTGGAGGAGGCTGTGAGGCTGGAGGAGGCAGTGAGGCTGGAGGAGGCTGTGAGGCTGGAGGAGGCTGTGAGGCTGGATGAGGATGTGAGGCTGGAGGAGGCTGTGAGGCTGGAGGAGGCTGTGAGGATGGGGAGGCTGTGAGGCTGGAGGAGGCTGTTAGGATGGGGAGGCTGTGAGGCTGGAGGAGGCTGTGAGGATGGGGAGGCTGTGAGGCTGGAGGAGGATGTGAGGCTGGAGGAGACTGTGAGGCTGGAGGAGGCAGTGAGGATGGGGAGGCTGTGAGGCTGGAGGAGGCTGTGAGGCTGGAGGAGGGTGTAGGTGGAGGAGCTGTGAGGAGGAGGCAGTGAGGCTGGAGGAGGCTGTGAGGCTGGAGGAGGATGTGAGGCTGGAGGAGGCTGTGAGGCTGGAGGAGGCTGTGAGGATGGGGAGGCTGTGAGGCTGGAGGAGGCTGTGAGGCTGGAGGAGATGTGACTGGAGGCTGTGAGGTGGAGGAGCTGTGAGGATGGGGAGGCTGTGGGCTGGAGGAGGCTGTGAGGCTGAGGAGGCTGTGAGGCTGGGGAGGATGAGGATGAGAGGTGGCTGGAGGAGGCTGTGAGGCTAAAAGGAAGGCTGTGAGGCTGGGGAGGATGTGAGGCTGGAGGAGGCTGTGGCTGAAGAAGCTGTGAGGATGGGAGCTGTGAGGCTGGAGGAGGCTGTAGTCAGAGGATGTGAGCGGGAGGACTGTGAGGATGGGAGGCGGAGGTGAAGCTCTGAGGCAGTAGGAGGCTGTGAGGATGGGGAGGCTGTGAGGCTGGAGGAGGCTGTGAGGCTGGAGGAGGCTGTGAGGATGGGGAGGCTGTGAGGCTGGAGGAGGCTGTAGGAGCCTGTGAGGATGGGGAGGCTGTGAGGCTGGAGGAGACTGTGAGGCTGGAGGAGACTGTGAGGCTGGAGGAGACTGAGGCTGGAGGAGGCAGTGAGGATGGGGAGGCTGTGAGGATGGAGGAGACATTTACTGTACTGAGCATGCTCAGTACAGTAAAAGGTCTCCAGACAGGAAGGCAGGGGTTAAAAAAAAAAAAGTTAATGCTCACCTCTCCCCGAGCCCCCGCCGTCTCCTGCCGTCTTCCTCCAAGCTTCCGGTGGCTGCCGCAGGCTCCGAGTGTCTGCAGAGCTGTTCTAGTGCAGTTCAGGACCTGCGGTGATGTCACAGTCACGTGACACCAGGTTACCATGGAGTAACCTGGTGTCACGTGACTGTGACATCACCGCAGGTCCTTGACTGCAGTAGAAGAGCTCTGCAGACACTCAGAGCCTGCAGCAGCCACCGGAAGCTTGGAGGAAGACGGCAGGAGACGGCGGGGGCTTGGGGAGAGGTGAGCATTTTTTTTTTTTTTTTACAGTAGTGGGGGTCTGCGGCTCGTGATGATGCTGCGCGTCATCACTCGCAGTCCTGCAAAGCATGTTGGGATTCGGCGACAGCGCCCGAATTCCCAACTGCGGATTATATAAGTAGATTGAGGCCATCATTGGGTCACATTTATGGAGAGGGACCACAATAAGGAACATAATTAGTGTATAGGGCCACAATGAGGAACACTGTCAAAATGAAGAACATAATTAGTGTATGGGATGCAGTGATAAAATGTATTAATGTCACAGTGGGGACATTATTAAGGACGCTGCGGAGGGGTCCGCAAGTGTGAAACCAGCCCAAGGGCACCAGAGCGGCACTATGGCACATATCTAGAGTGCTCTAGAAGCAATCAGCCATACATGTCTTTCATTCTGCAGAGATAAGTCATGGCTGAAAGGATTATAGCGGTCTACACCAGATAAAGAAGAAAATTAATTATTTCATATGAAGACCAGTGAGCACTGCTGTATCTAAACAATTACACGATTCACTGGTGATTACTATATTATCTGTACTCTACAGGGACAATATACACAATATAGTATTTACAGAGCTCCTGTGTATAATGTCATTAGTGATCATTCTATTACCAGTACACTATAGACTATACTATCTACAGAGCTACAATGTATAACTAGTGACTAAATTAGATTATAAACCCCCACAGTTCTCTTGTTCGATATCTTTAGTAAAGTAGTCTTGGGTTAATGATAATTTGTTGGTATGAGTCAGTCATAATTGTATGTCATGGTAAACCATGGTGATGGTGTGGCTGTATTATTTTTGCTTTTTATTTCAGTGTGATATATGTAATAACTGATGGACACAGTAATATTTCTGGTTTGAAATGAGGTTTATTGCACTAACCAAAAATGTGAAATATGCATTATTTCAAAATTTGACAGGTGCCAATGTATGGGCACCCTTCTGATTTTCATGATTTGAATACTCCTAACTACTTTTTACTGACTTACTGAAGCACTAAATTGGTTTGGTAACCTCATTGAGCTTTGTACTTCATAGCCCGGTGTATCCAATCATGAGAAAAGCTATTTCAGGTGTCCACTTGCAAGTTGTTCTCCTAGTTGCATCTTCTCTGAGGAGTGGCATCATGGGCTCCTCAAAACAGCTCTCAAATGATCTGAAAAAAAAGATTGTTCAACATAGTTGTTCAGGGGAACGATACAAAAAGTTGTCTCAGAGATTTAACCTGTCAGTTTCCACTGTGAGGAACATAGTAAGGAAATGGAAGAGCACAGGGACAGTTCTTGTAAAGGCCAGAAGTGGCAGGCCAACAAAAATATCAGAAAGGCAGAGAAGAATGGTGAGAACAGTCAAGAACAATCCACAGACCACCTCCAAAGACCTGCAGCATCATCTTGCTGCAGATGGTGTCACTGTGCATCGGTCAACAATACAGCGCACACTGCACAAGGAGAAGCTGTATGGGATAGTGATGCAAAAGAAGCAGTTTCTGCATGCACGCCACAAACAGAGTCGCCTGAGGTATGCAAAAGCACATTTGGACAAGCCAGTTTCATTTTGGAAGAAGGTCCTGTGGACTGATGAAACAAAGATTGAGTTGTTTGGACATACAACAAGGCGTTATGCATGGCGCCACAAAAACACAGCATTCCAAGAAAAACACTTGCTACCCAGTGTCAAATTTGGGGGAGGGTCCATCATGCTTTGGGGCTGTGTGGCCAATGACGGCACCAGGAATCTTGTTAAAGTTGAGGGTCACATGGATTCCACTCAGTATCAGCAGATTCTTGAGAATAATGTTCAAGAATCAGTGTCAAAGTTGAAGTTACGCCGGGGATGGATCTTTCAGCAAGACAATGATCCAAAACACCGCTCCAAATCTACTCAGGCATTCATGCAGAGGAACAATTACAATGTTCTGGAATGGCCATCCCAGCCCCCAGACCTGAATATCATTGAACATCTGTGGGATGTTTTGAAGCGGGCTGTCCATGCTCGGCGACCATCAAACTTAACTGAACTGGAATTGTTTTGTAAAGAGGAATGGTCAAAATTACCTTCATCCAGGATCCAGGAACTCATTTACAGCTACAGGGAGCGACTAAAGGCTGTTATTTTTGCAAAAGGTGGATCTACTAAATATTAATGTCACTTTTCTGTTGAGGTGCCCATACTTTTGCACCTGTCAATTTTTGAAATAATGCATATTTCACATTTTCGGTTATTACAATAAACCTCATTTCAATCCTGAAATATTACGGTGTCCATCAGTTATTACATAAATCACACTGAAATAGCTGTTGCAAAAAAAACAATTTTTAAAAACAAAAAAGGGTCATTCCATGTCAAGTGATCCAAAAATGAATATTTTTTTTCCCTGACGTCCTCAGATTTTTAAAAAAAAATTTCTATCTGAAGAACAACTTTATCTAATTACAAAAAAAAAGTTTTGAATTTTTTTCTTTATCTGTTAATTTTTTACAGATTTTTAAAGTTTTAAAAAAGTGCGAATTTTGGCCTGGTATGGCTTTACATTTTCTATCATATCTCGGGCTAGAAATAAGATAGAGAAACAAAATAAACACCAATCTACTCAGAACTGTCCAGGCTTTCATCAGATATGTCACAAGAGGATATTTGTTAATATTTTACCCATGTGATCGCAAGCGCAAAACTTTAAAACACATTTCCGAAAAATCGGCGCGCTTTAAATATTTCAAAAACTGCCCATGTGTCTGCTGTGCTCTTAGCCACGTCTGTACCAAATTTCAAGTTGGGATCGCAATGGGATCATATTTTAATATATTTTACTAGTAAGAGCGTCAATGGGTCATTCCATATCAAGTGATCTAAATATGAATATTTTTTTTTACCTGACGTCTTTAGATTTTTTTTTTTTTTTTCCTTTATGAAGTACTACTTTAGTTAATTACAAATTAAAAGTTTGGAATTTTTTTCTTCATCAGTTAATTTTTTACAGATTTTTAAAGTTTAAAAAAAGGGTGAATTTTGGCCTGGTACGACTTTAAATTTTTTTATCTCAGGCTAGAAATAAGATAATGAAGTGGGAGAGGCGTCATTTTACTCAGAACGGTAACAGCTTTCATTTGAGATGTTACAAGACTATGTTTCTTTATATCAAATTCAAACTATTGACGGGCAATTGTGAAAAAATGACTGATTGTGTTCTTGGTGACTTTTGAATTGACACTATAATAGTTAAATATTTTGCACTTAGGTCCAATGAATGCGTCCATGGGGTCAAGCTGGGACAGAGTCATCACAAATTAGCCTTATTTGCAGATGACCTGCTACTTTACATCTCCCAGCCCCTGGTCTCCATCCCTTCGGTCTTAATGGAGTTTGAACGGTTCGGACAATTGAGCAACTTTAAAGTGAATTGCTCCAAAACCAAGGCACTCAATATTTCTTTGCCTGGAGAATTGGTTTCTCATCTATCTAAACAGTTCCCATTTAAATGGAAAGTAGAAGCCATTAAGTACTTGGGAGTCCTTATACCAAAAGATCTTAAACAAATATTCAATTTAAATTATCAACCCCTTTTGACTAACGCGGAATCGGCATTTACCTCCTATAGACAATTAAAGCTATCCTGGTTGGGGAGAATAAACGTAGTCAAGATGGATGTCTTGCCCCGACTCTTATATACTTTTCAGACAGTTCCTGTTCTATTGGATAGAGGTTTCCTCTCCAAAATGCAATCTATGATCCTTAGATTTGTCTGGGGGGGCAAGAGGTCCAGATTGCGAATGAATATCCTATCCTTGCCCGAGACCAGAGGAGGGGTTGGACTACCCAACATACGAGCGTACTTTGAGGCTTCCTCTCTTGTTAGAGCTCTAGATTGGCATTATCATGCGTCCTCCAAGAAATGGGTAGGGGTGGAGCAAGAGGGTTTGGGGATTCCGCTGAAACACCTGCTTTGGATTTCCCCTAAAGACTCCACAGACCTAGTACCTTTGACAGACATGACCAGAAACACCTTGAAGGTATGGCACCTAGTGACGAAAACCCTCCGCTTAAACGACAGACTTAGCCCTTTGACTCCCCTTTTTTCCAACCCATCTTTCCCACCCAGATTTGACAGGCAGAGATTTTTATGTTGGCGGATTGTGGATGACACCCGAGTAGGACAGACTCTGTCCAGTGGTGGTTTGCCCCCGATGGCAGAGCTACAACTCAAAGAACCTACGAGACCTCTTAAGTGATTCGAATTTCTCCAATACAGAGCATAATTATATTCAGCTGACCACTCTTGCAGGGTAAGATTGACGCCCAACGTATTGGAGAGGTTATTCCAACTGGAGGCTCCACCGAGGCGCAAAATATCATTTCTATACCAGGCCTTAGGGTCCATGAGAGAGCAGGGCACCCTTTACTTCCAACGTGCTTGGGAGAGGGAATTGGGGTGTAGCATTTCAGAAGCTAATTGGCAGAAATGCTTTATATTTACTCACTCACTAGCTAGCGCTTGTTCTGCACAAGAAAGAAGCTATAAGCTGCTCACTAGATGGTACTTGTGCCCGACGACACTCCGGAACATGTTCCCTGGAACCCCTGATACCTGCTGGCACTGTGGGGAAGAGAAGGGTACAATGATACACATTTGGTGGAGTTGTGGGGAAATCCGGCGGTTCTGGTCTGAGGTTTTCAATGCATACGCCCGGATAACAGGTAAACAAGCCGAATGCTGCCCAGAATCGGCAATGTTATCCATTTTTCCAGGTCCTATTGGGCTACAGAAGAGGGATATTCTCCGCTTTTGCATCTCGGCTGCTCGTGCTGTGATCCCGAGGTTCTGGAAATCAAGCCGGGCTCCATCTCTACTTGATTGGTTCAAAGAATTGATGGACACATATCGAATGGAGGAGCTCGCAGCTGATGCGTCGGGATCTCGGAACAAATTCTTAGGGATTTGGATTGAATGGATTCTTTTTCACGACTCTGCAGAATTTAGGAGTATCTTTTCCAGCACAGATAATATGGCTCGACCTCTGGCTGATGGGGAGCCAGTGGGATGAGTACCCTTTCTCCTTCCCATACCTCACCCGTCCCCCCCCCCTCCTTTTTTTCTTTTTTTCTTACGTGGCTTTTCTTTCCCAGTATAACTTTTTCTAATGGTTTTTGTTTCTCTTCTCTCTCTCTCTTCTTTTCTATCTCTCTTTTCTTCCCATCTGATACATTCAGTCTAGGTATTTCCTTTCTACGCCTATACCTTCAGAATTCTAGTGAACATTAGACAGGTATCGAAAACTCTGAGCTGTGAGTAGATCATTAATATTTCGGCCTTCCTTTCCGGTACACCAGTCGATAGACTATTCCAACTAGGCCTCAACGGGTAATGACCCACTTACGTGGTCAACCTGTTAGAAGGGGCCAAGTAATAAAAATCATTCTGCTGGGGCTGCTTGTCCCCTTGACATCAGAACATCTCAAAACCCTGAGAAAGGTTGTATACTTGAGTGTTTGGAATTATATTTAGATTGTAGTATATATTGCACCAGAGATAAGCGCAAAAGTAAATTTGCAGTTTATCTTAAAGTTACTAATAACTTTGTGAATTCTCTTTTTGTATATTTTATATGTCTCAAGATTTTGTTAAAAGATTGAATGTATGTCTTTCATATGTTTTTTTCAAAATTTAATAAAAATGAGATTAACCATAGTTAAATATTTTAAAATATGATCCCATCACGATCCCAACTTGAAATTTGGTACAGATGTGGCTAAGAGCATAAAAGACACATGGGCAGTTTTGGAAAATTTTTATTAAAATGTTTTTTTTCGGAAATGCGTTTCAAAATGTTGCGTTTGCATTCGCATAGGTAAAAAATTAAAATTAACAAATATACTCTTGTGACATATCTGGTGAAAGCCTGGACAGTTCTGAGTAGAATGGTGTTTATTTTGTTTCTCTATCTTATTTCTAGCCCGAGATAAAAAAATTTAAAGTCGTAAACGGCCAAAATTCACCCTTTTTTTAAACTTTAAAAATCTGTAAAAAATTAACTGATGAAGAAAAAATTCCAAACTTTTAATTTGTAATTAACTAAAGTAGTACTTCATAAAGGAAAAAAAAAAAAAAATCTAAAGACGTCAGGTAAAAAAAAATATTCATATTTAGATCACTTGATATGGAATGACCCATTGACGCTATTAATAGTAAAATATGTTAAAATATGATCCCATTGCGATCCCAACTTGAAATTTGGTACAGATGTGGCTAAGAGCAAAGCAGACACATGGGCAGTTTTTGAAATATTTAAAGCGCGCCGATTTTTCGGAAATACGTTTTAAAGTTTTGCGCTTGCGATCACATGGGTAAAATATTAACAAAGATCCTCTTGTGACATATCTGGTGAAAGCCTGTATAGTTCTGAGTAGAATGGTGTTTATTTTGTCTCTCTATCTTATTCCTAGCCTTAGTTATGAGGAGAAACGTAAAGGCAGGCAACAGCGAAATTCCCACTTTTTCCGAACTTTGAAAATCATTTTAAAAAAAAATAAATTTTTTAAAAAATTTTTCTCTTCACATTTTGCATTGTCTGACATGCTATTATCAAATAACAAAATCTCAAAAGAATTAAAAATAGAGGGTAATAATCATTGGTTCACTTGACATGGAATGACCCAAAAAGAGTAAGCTTAAGAGGGGTGCCCAAACTTTTTCATATGACTGTATGTCTTTTTAGACTTTGGCAACACCACTGGGTCCCCCTTGTATCTGAGCAAAATGCTGTTGAGCGAGAAGGTCAAAATTTTTTGTTGGAGTGTATATAACTTGTAAATAAGCTTCAGGTTGTTTCACTCTATAGGTGGACATAAAATATGCATTTTATAAATAAGGATTATATAGCTATTCTGACATGGACTTCACAAAGTTAAGGCCCTGTCTCACGTAACGACGCATCAGCGATCCCGATAACGATGTATAGAGATCGCTGGTGCGTCGTTTACACATCGCCGGTAAGATGTCAAACAGGCAACGATCCAGAATTATACCGAGGTCGTTGTGAATTTTCTCTCCATAGCTTTGCATTGAGATCGTTGCTCATTATCTCTGTCAAACACAACGATGTAGCGTTCCCAGCACAGTACAGAAAGCGCACAGTGATTTACCTGGTCACTCTAAATAATAAAATATTGCTCTATAAGTGTTCTCCACTTTTCCAGGTTTTTTCATACAGCGTGCTTTACAAAATGATACTGTACTAATGAATAATAAAAAAGCACTTATGAAGTTTTCTTTAATAATTCTGTGTATATGTCAATGTAATTGGTGTGAGTATTAACATACTCACCCAACCCCTCCTTCTCCAGGATCCAGCACCATTCTCCTCTTCTCGGTGACATTACCACACTTAAAATTACCCGGCTCACTCTATGCGTTAGCCGGAAGTCTCGTTCTAACACTCTATAGACTTAAATACCCACGTCTGGATCAACACAGAATGCAGTGTCATCTGGAGAGTGTGAAGAGTGGTGACGTCACTCAGAAAAGGAAAATAACAGCACTACACTACATACACCGATTTAGTAGGAAAAAAAATCTTTCATTTACAGGAGGCTTCCTTCAAGTAAACTGGAGATAGGTAATGTTTCAGTGCAGACAACATAGTAAGCAGTCTATAATATTGTCAAACCGTAATATCACATACATGCTCATGTACAAATACTGGAGCAATGGGATTAATATGTGCTGCAAAAGTGAAGAAAAAATTATCACCGGTTAGTAATATTCCCCACCACCTCAGTTCTATACTCCAGTCAATTTAAGTACTATACAGTGCTGTAAAAATGCTGTGTTTGTTATAATTTACAACACTTTATAACACTTTTTATATGTAAAACGGATATCACTACATGCTTATACTACCTCAAAATCTTGATACTGCTCTTCACTTAATGATTTTTTGGAAACAACCAGTGTTCTCAGTCCTTCTCTTGCCATGTTTCCACACTAAAAAAAAGTGAAGGAAATACTGTAATATATGTAGTAATAGGGCTTGTAAATTTGCTAAATTAATTTTCACATAGGTGACATTACTATTACATTGCTGCTTGTCCAAAGTCCTATATCTTCAGAGTAAAAAAAAAAAAAAAAAAAAAAATTTTCCTTACTAATTTCACTACTGTATACTTGGTCTGGTGACTAGCCCAGAAGAGCAGGTCAAATATACAACAAAAAAGACGAAAATGTCAAACATGCCACATGTTGGAACCTATGTCTTATGGCAAGTGAGAAGCACCCCCCTCTTTTGCTTCATACAGAAAACAAGATCTAATTAAAGTTTATGGTCAAGCAGATTAACTTAAAGGGGTATTCCTATCTCCAATATCCAATCCCAATATGTTGAAGGTGTAATAATAATATTAGCAAATTAATACATCCAATAAGAAATGTAGCATAGTTCTCCTGATATAGCCATGTCTGTTACCTCATGTCCAGGCCTTTGCAGCTTAGGTATCCATGGTTACAACCCACTCATACACTGCGTGCAGAATTATTAGGCAAAGGAGTATTCTGATCACATGCTACTTTTTATACATGTTGTCCTACTCCAAGCTGTATAGGCTTGAGAGCAACTTCCAATTAAGTAAATCAGGTGATGTGCATCTCTGTAATGAGGAGGGGTGTGGTCTAATGACATTAACACCCTATATAAGGTGTGCTTATTATTAGGCATATGCCTTTCCTTAGGCAAAATGGGTCACAAGAGAGATTTGAAGGGCTCTGAAAAGTCCAAATTTGTGAGATGTCTTGCAGAAGGATGCAGCAGTCTTGAAATTGCCAAACTTTTGAAGTGTGATCACCGAACAATCAAGCGTTTCATGGCAAATAGCCAACAGGGTCGCAAGAAGCGTGTTGGGCAAAAAAGGTGCAAAATAACTGTCCATGAATTGAGAAAAATCAATGTGAAGCTGCCAAGATGCCATTTGCCACCAGTTTTGCCATATTTCAGAGCTGCAACGTTACTGGAATATCAAAAAGCACAAGGTGTGCTATACTCAGGGACATGGCCAAGGTAAGGAAGGCTGAAAAATTACCACCTTTTAACAAGAAACATAAGATAAAAACGTCAAGACTGGGCCAAGAAATATCTTAAGACTGATTTTTCAAAGGTTTTATGGACTGATGAAATGAGAGTGACTCTTGATGGGTTAGATGGATGGGCCAGAGGCTGGATCAGTAAAGGGCAGAGAGCTCCACTCTGACTCAAATGTCAGCAAGGTGGAGGTGGGGTACTGGTATGGGCTGTATGCTCAAAGATGAAGTTGTGGGACCTTTTCGGGTTGAGGATGGAGTGAAGCTCAACTCCCCGACCTACTGCCAGTTTCTGAAAGACAACTTCTTCAAGCAGTGGTACAGGAAGAAGTTGGTATCATTCAAGAAAAACATGATTTTGCATGCAGGACAATGCTCCATCCTATGCATCCAACTACTCCACAGCGTGGATCGGCAGTAAAGGTCTAAAAGAGGGAAAAAATAATGACATAGCCGCCTTGTTTACCTGATCTGAACCCCATAGAGAACCTGTGGTCCCTCCTAAAATGTGAGATCTACAGGGAGGGAAAACAGTACACCTTTCGGAACAGTGTCTGGGAGGCTGTGGTGGCTACTGCACGCAATGTTGATCGTAAACAGATCAAGCAACTGACAGAATCTATGGATGGAAGGCTGTTCAGTGTCATCATAAAGAAAGGTGGCTATATTAGTCACTAATTTTTTTTTGTGTTTTGTTTTTGCATGTCAAATGTTTTTTTCTAAATTTTGTGCCGTTATATTAGTTTACCTGGTGAAAATAAACAAGTGAGATGGGAATATATATGCTTTTTATTAAGTTGCTATCTAATAATTCTGCACAGTAATAGTTACCTGCACAAATAGTTATCTCCTAAGATAGCCAAATCTAAAAAAAAACCACTCCAATCTTCCAAAAATATTAAGCTTTGATATTTATAGTCTTTTGGGTTGATTGAGAACATAGTTGTTGATCAATAATAAAAATAATCCTCTACAATACAACTTGCCTAATAATTCTGCACACAGTGTACAGGGAAAGTTAATTAGTTACTTGTGGTCTTGAACTGCAAAGGCCTGCACATGAGGTAAGAGACATGACTATATCAGGAGAATTAACCTACACTTCTAATTGGAGGTATTTGCCAATATTATTTTGTATACCTTTTACATATTTCTTGAGATGAGAATACCCCTTTAATGAGGCCTCTATAAGTTCAATGATAAGTCTACGGATGGGTGTATACTGCAGGGAGGAGGACTTAAGTTTTATCCCTACTTAGTGTTGCCTCCTAGTGCAGAAAAGCATACACCCACGGCCCTGTGTCCCCCCAATGATGCGAAGAAGAAATGGACAATTTCAATCACAATGAATCTTCATCAAATGAGGTGGACTGTGTTTGTTGTGTTTGATTTTTTTTCTTCAATGGTTCATCAATCATCAACCTCCTTCTGTCTTATGTGTAAGACCACTCTTATGCATGTTTAGTTTTGAGGGCGATTCACTTGTCTGAGTATTTCCTGTTAAGTGACATCACAGATCTGGTGTGGTGACATCACTACATAGGAAATGAGCCATTTAAGTCAACACTATGCGATTAAATACTCTATTTGTACAATAAATTATACTGTGTAAGTCACATAAGCATTTACAGATCTCCCTGACATTTCAGGTAATTAACTAGATGTGCAAAAAAGTGTCAGGTATAATAATTCTCTGGTAAGTTGCCACATTAGCACATTATATGCTATTCCACCTCCTTAGTAAAGGGAAGCTGGAAATATGCTAAAAATATACTAAGTAATATGACTGGTATGATAAAATATATATAAAAAAATACAGAGTACATAAATCCAGAATTAAACTTTTATTATGGTTAAAATGAAAAAAAAAAATATATAAATAAATCATCCATTGGCCAGAAAATATTATATAGTCTGGCCATTATGGATTTAATATCCCAAATTATTAGCATTGAAGTTTAATAATTTACTAAATAATCATCTGTCAATTGGCGTCTAAAGCATAAGCTTAATAAATGTCATTGGGGAAAGAGGTCTATTGATTTGACCTTATATTGCTAAATAAATTAAACCAATTTTTTTTCTTACAATTAATTATGTATCATTATCGCCAAAAGTAATTTTTATGACATTTTGTTAGGTCTTCAGGGAGTTTAATTTAATCATGCCTCTGATTAAGTGAAGCTGGCCTGCAGCATCTATTGATTCATATTGCCAATACCATCATCAGCATATGCATGGTGATCAGTCTATTACGTTATTGTCAGGACAGAGCGTTAGATTAAGATGATTACAGTGAAAACAAAGCAGGCAAGGCGAGATTTTACATATCTAGATATCTACAAACACAGTGGTTAAACAGCTACGGTCTACCAGAAGCCAATAAGTCCAGGGTATAGGACTCCTTCCTTAGATTTGGTGTTGGATCTCTGTTCTAGAGAGACATATTTATACTGAAGTAAATTGATAAAGCCTTTGGGATCATTAAGCCTTTTCTATCTAATTTATGGTGTATTTACATGTAGCAGATTTGTTTCAGAAATGTTTTGCCATTGTAAGCAAGCTGGACTCATGTAAAGGGATTGTTTCGGTGATGAGCACGAGATTTCTCCAAGCTCCTTTCACATGAATAAAACAGTTGCAGCATTGTTTGGAAAAAAACATATGCTGCATATGAATTAACCCTTGAAGGAGAATTCCCATTTCAGCCATTCGTGTCTAAATTGGAAATATCAATCTGTTTGTGTCGTCCTCAAACTTTAGTCTTAGGTCTCCTTATCTTTGCTCTTTACACTTCCCCTACTGGATAAACCATCAGGAGATTTGGTTTTCCGTACCATCTCTATGCTGACGATATCCAATTAAATACTTCTTCTCCTGACATCACCCCTGCATTACTACAAAATACCAGAGATTGTCTGTCTGCTGTCTCCAATATCATGTCCTCTCTCTACCTTAAACTGAATCTGTCAAAAACTGAACTTCTCGTGTTTCATCCTGCTATATTAAAATTCCTAAACCAAATATTACCATTTCCATGTGTGGTTCTAATCATTACTCCCAGCAGCATGCCTGCTGTCATGGGGTCATTTTTGACTCAGATCTCTCTTTCACCCCCATATCCAATCACTCGCTTGCTTCACCCACACCTCAAAAACATCTCTAGAATTCAACCTTTTCTTACGAGTGACTCTGCTAAAACCAACTTTCGCCCTTATTCATTCTCATCTGGATTATTGGAATTCTCTATTAATTGGTCTCCCTTTTACTAAACTCTCTCCTCTCCAATCCATCCTGAATGCAGCAGCCAGGATCATATTCCTCTCCAACCACCGATGCCTCTATCCTGTTCCAGTGATTGCACTGGTTGCCCATCCACTACAGAGTACAATATAAAATTATCACTCTTACTCACAAAGCCCTGCACAGTTCTGCACCACCCTACATCTCCTCCCTCATCTCTATCTATCATCCTTACACGTGCCCTCCATTCCGCAAACGACCTAAGACTGACATCATCTACAATCTGAACCTCACACTCCCATCTTTAAGATTTCTCGCAAGCAGCAACAATCCTATGGTACAGACTAAGAACAACAATCTAATTAATACCCAAAGATTTAAACGATCCTAAAAATACATCTCTTTACATTAGCCTATCAACTCACCTCGCTTATCTAACTATTCACATTCTGCCTTTTCCCAAATCTGGCCTCTTGTGGCATCTGTTTATACCCTCAATGCACTTAATATCACTTTATCTGTACTTGTACAGATCCTGGATGGTGACCGGTTCATGCAGCGTTATGTTAATCCCCTATTTAATATATTGATGTTAGACCATATATGACAGCACTTTTTACCAATTACCTTCTGTGCCTCCCCTATTCCTTCATAGACTAAGTTTGTGAGCAGGACCTCTTGGAATCTGTTGTACTTTGTTTTGTTTTTTTTACTCTGCATTGTACCATATTGCGTAATATGTTTGGTTCTATATAAATAATAATATTAGTATATTAATTATTATTATATTATTATTATTAAGGCGCTGCGCTACACTGTTTCTGTAACTTTCAGCCACTCCCCGCAGTGCTGTTTCTGGAGTACCAGCCTTCTGTGCCTGGGCTTCATTAGTGATTGTGGTTGTTATATACTTCGATAGTAAAGTTCTGCAGTATAAAGTGAAAACGAACAATTGAAAATTCAAATCCTTTCGGTGGACAAAAAATGTGAAATGTTAAGAAAAATTAATAAAAACATTCCTTTTCCCAATGTAAAAAAGATGAAAACAATAAGGTAGGTACTTTAACACTGCGTTCTACCACACATTCAGTAGTCCTATCGGGGGTTATGTCCGCATCTCCCACAAAACAGGATTCGGACATATGCGCCGACGGTGCCATTGACTTTAATGGTGCAGATGGAGTCAACGTGTGCTCTATTGTGCACTATTTTCGGAAGTGTACACGTACTACAGGTGGACACCCAACCTGTGTTTTTATGGTAGCACTCAGTGTCTTAATGTATGTCCCTAATAAAATTTGTATTTATATTTGTATACATCTGGTTAGTGATCCCTATGTTTTGGCATAGCTTTCTCTCTGGTTGCATAATTTAATTTCATATGCCATAGGAGATTCCCGGTGTCTTCCAGCTGTCTCATGTACACTATAGTTATTGCAGCAAATCTAAAGATAGCGACATCTTAATGGGTTTATCTAAAGTTAACTTCCACATCGAAGATGATCTGTGCCAATGCCATTACAACCCTTCATGTTCTAATGGACAAGACACGTGTACCATTCTTGTGAACAAAGCAGCCAATCTCGGCAGGTGTATGGGGTTGTTGTAACATGATTGCCAGCGCTCACATCTGCTGCAGAAGTGAATAGCGCAAGATATTCTTTTTAACTTTCACACCAAGAAATGTTTTTGTGAATCCTACCTCTTCTTCCAACCAGTCATTATATTGTACAATGCTAGCCATGGCAACATCAGCCCCTTTCATATAGAATGTGATCTCTCCAGATGATTCCTCCTGTAAAAAAACATATCAAACAAAAAAAAAAATCAACAGAATACATATAATTAACAACAAGGTGCTAAACTTGAGAACCTCTTAGGGCCACTTTACACACACAGATATCTGTGTCCAACTTCTGAACAGATCTCACTTGCAGTGAAATCATGGACACATTGTTACATTTGTACACAGCCACAAAATGAACAATGTGTCCATGATTTCACTGCAACCAGAGATCTTTCAGAAGTTGGACACAGATATCTGTGTGTGTAAAGCGGCCCTTACTGCTTGTTCAATATCCCAAAAATACAGAACTTGTAAGAGACCACACCTTATCAACTTTCCACACTACACATGTGCAAATCATTCTATTTTAAGTCTATTGGACTAACTATAGTAGCCAAGTAGCATATCAATCCCTTACAGGCCACGTCACACCAGTCGACATCGCCGCTGATTACATAGGTGACGTAGGGGCGTGGCCTATTGGCGGCGACATCACCCCTGCGTCGCCTAATGTAAAGGGCAATGTGCCTCTGAGTGGTCGTCTGGTTTTCAGTGATGTGAAACCAGGCGGCCGATCTGGGGCGATGTGTTCACATCGCCCCATGTAAATGGCCGCCGGTGACCTGACAGGCGATGGGAGCCATAGGCTCCCATTGTCCTGCATCGCCACTGGGTTTTGAGAGACCCAGGCGGCGATGCCGCCTGTCAGATCGCCGGCGTGTTGCTGGAGGTGTCGCCCCATGTAAATGGGTACGGCACGCTAAGCGGGGATGCCAAAAACGTACGCGCACCCGCCAGTCGCCACCGACATCTCCAGCGCCGTCGACAGGTGTGACTACCCTTAGACTTAACTTGGGGAGGATATTGTACATACTCAACCACTGCTTCCTTCAAATGAGGGACCCTAGACGATCGATCACCTATCCTGCATCATGTGGACGAAGGATCAGCTGTAATCTTAGTATGACCCCTTTAAACGTATATATTCACCTTTAGATATACAGTAAAAGTTTTAACCCATTCACCCCCTGGCGCTTTTCTGTTTTCGTGTTTCTTTACTTCTTCCAAGAACCATAACTTTTCTATTTTTCTGTTAATACAGACAGATGAGGGTTTGTTTTTTTGTGGGACAAGTTGTACTTTCAGATGAAAACAATTATTTTACCATACAGTGTACAAGAAAATGGGAAACAAATTCCAAGTGTGGTGAAATTACAAAAAAAAAAAAAGCCAATTTACTCATTTTTTTTTTTATTCACCATGTTTACTGTATGGTAAAAGTGACATGTCGGTATGATGCCTTGGGTCGTTACAAGTTTGTAGATACCAAACGTATACTTTTACTGTTATATAAGTGGTGGAAAAAAATTCTGAAGCTTTGAAAAAAAATAAATGGCACTTTGGCACCATTTTCTGCAACCCGTAGCGTTCTCATTTTTTGGGATCTGAGGTTGTGTAACGGCTTATTGTTTGCCTCTTCAGTTGACGTTTCTAACTATATCATGTTTGGGTAGATAAGTTGTTTTGATCGCCCGTTATTACATTTTATAGCAATTTGCAGTGACCAAAAAAATGTAATTTTGCCATTTGGACTTTGTTTTCCATTAAGTAGTTTACAGATGTGATCAAATGATTTTATATTTTTATAGATCGGTCATTTCTGAATGAAGCGACACCAAATATGTGTATTTTTAAAATACTTTAATTTTGAATGCAGCAAAAGGGGGGTGATTTAAACTTTTGTGCGTTTTTTTTCATATTTTTAAAAACTTTTATTTTTCTCTTTGTTTTACACTACCCCATGGGGTGACATAGTGCTGCACTGTTCGATCGCTCGTGCCATGTCCCGATGAACTGCAGCACATCTGGACATAGCACAAATGTTCACTTCTTGTGGATGCAGGTGCCAGGCATTGACAGGAAGTGAACCCTGATAGCATCCGGGGTCTCCACAAGACCCCACCCTATCCAGGTACCACAAGGAGATCCAGTGATCGCAATGCGGGAACTCCAATCAAGGCAAGGAACAAGCGCAATTCCTGTTGTGGCGCTTTGGATCACAGTTTGTGAATGACAGCGCAATCCAAACGGTTAACAGTGCTGATTGGATAGCATATCTGATCAGCGCCATTAGCCCCACATCTTAGCTGACTCATCAGCAAGGGATAATGTGAGCTCACCGCGGGAGCTCACATCAAAGGGAGGAACACGACCTATGATGAACCCATACATCAGAGGTCATGAAGGGGTTAAATAGCTGTGGAAAAAATGCTGCAAAGTAAGAATGCATTCAAAAACGCATGGTGTGGTGAGAGTGCCGATGAGGAAATGGCAGCTACGGGCATTGTGACCTGGGAAGACCAGTCTGACCCTAGACCTGGAACCCTGAATGGCCCTGACCTAGAAGGTATCTCAGATGGTGAGAAGGTTCGGATCTCCAGCCTCTCCCTAAACTCCTCCACCAGCCCTGCACTATTCCCCTCTCACCTCCCTCCACAGAATCGGGATACAAGAACTCCAAAGGAAAGGTCTTCAGCACAAACAAAACAGGTCTGCAAAGTACAGCTTCATTTCAGGTGAGTCACACCCAACCCAGACATCAACTAGCAACTGAGCACAAGACCTTAACATTCCTACCTCATGCAGCTCCTGAAGAAATGCAAACATAAACACACACACAGCAGCATCCAGCAAAGTCAGCACAATCTAAGTGTGAAAGTACCCCCTCTTTTAACCTCCCTAGCGTTATTCCCGAGCCTGACTCGGGGTTAACATTCACTACCAGAATCGTTAACCCCGAGTCAGGCTCGGGCTTACCCGCGTTCGCGGCAGATGCGGTAAAAAAACCGCATCTGCCGCACTTGCCGCATAGCTGCCGCACTTGCCGCACTTGCGGCGCGGTTGCGGCGCGGTTGCGGTAATCTGCTTAGTAAAGGGAACCTAAGTGACATACACTTACATGCCTGCGTTCTTCTGGGGGTCTCCCTGTGTGTGCTGGGACTTGTGGGCTGTGCTCTCATGTCTGCTCTCCCCTCCCTTATGCACGGCCCCTCTCAGCCTGCTATTGTGATGTGAGGCTGATCGCGTCATAAAGGGGCGGGCTACCGGGATGCCGCGATTGAGCCCCGCCCCTTTATGACGCGATCAGCCTCACATCACAATAGCAGGCTGAGAGGGGCCGTGCATAAGGGAGGGGGAGAGCAGCCATGATGGGCACAGCCCACAAGTCCCAGCACACACAGGGAGACCCCCAGAAGAACGCAGGCATGTAAGTGTATGTCACTTAGGTTCCCTTTACTAAGCAGATTACCGCAACCGCGCCGCAACCGCGCCGCAAGTGCGGCAAGTGCGGCAGCTATGCGGCAAGTGCGGCAGATGCGGTTTTTTTACCGCATCTGCCGCGAACGCGGGTAAGCCCGCTTTTTGTTGATTTTTTTGCAAAGAAACAGACCGCCAGGGAGGTTAAGAGAGGCCTCTGGACTTGACAACAGACACAGCCAAACTAAGTCCTCATCTCCTGAGTGATGAGACATGAAAGATGTTACGGGTCGCCAAAACTGGGGGTAGTTCAAGTTGGTACAGCACAGGATTACAAATAGCTGATATCCAAAACGGTCCCATAACTCGAGAACTAGGAACCCCAGCAGCACACCTCCACCTGACATGTTTAGACAACACCCACACATAGTCATTCACTCTCAGATCTGGACCTGCACATATATTTCCAAATCTGCGGTCACAGTCTGAAGACACACATCCAGGACGGCAAACTGCAGCAGTGTCCCCCCCGGAGCCCAGGGCTCCCTGCCCTGGAGTGCACAGCAGGAACCATCGTCCCTCCCTGGCCCCTCCTCCTGGAACAACGCCTAGACCCACCATTAATCTGAGGCATAGTCTGAGGCATAGACTGGACTCCGCCCCCTTTTCCAGGCTCATTCCCATTCACTTCTGGTACTGGGGTAGGAGTTGGTGCAACCACTACGGTAGAAATAGTTGTAGTTAGACAATTACTCACACAAAAAGCCCCCCAAGTTACAACCTTTCTGGCCCGCCAGTCAATCACTGTGTTGTGTTTCTCCAGCCAGGGAAGGTCCAATACAATGGGAGTGGGCAGGTTTTCCAAGATGTAATAGGACAGGACCTCCTGGTGGAGAGTTCCTATGCTCAAGTTCACATTACGCACCACTTTGGAGAGGACCTTCTGGCTGAGTGCCACTGAGTCGATGGGAATGGGTCACACTAAAGCACTGCTGTCGAGACCATGAGCCTGAGCAAAGTGAGAATCCATCAAATTGACCCCCCGTTCCACTATCGACCAGAACTAGTACAGTCTCGGTTTTACCATCCACCACCACCTTGGCAGACAGTGTGAACAGAGACTTAGCAAGGAAAAAAAATAAACCCTCTGGTCGTCTCCTTCTGAACGACCTGAGGTATGCTGCTTCTGAGGCTGCGTGGATGTCTTGGAGCGAAGTGGACAACCCTTAATGAAATGGTCATATTTTCCACAGAAATAACATGCTTCGCCCATTTGGGAATAGTAGTCCTCAGGAGGTTTAACACAAGAGCCTACTACCCCCAACTACATGTTTCATCGGGTATAGTCTCCTCAGCAGGGATAGGAACAGGAGGACATGTAGGTTTTGGTCTCTCACTCAGATGTCTATCAACTTGTATGGTTAGGGACATTACAGCCTCCAATGACTCAGGTGCAGTGTACTTAACCAGGGTGGCTTGTAGTCTAGCTGACAAACCCAAGCAGAACTGACTCCTAAGGGCTGGGTCGTTCCACCGGGTGTCAGTCACCCATCTCTGAAACTCTGAGCAGTACTCCTCTCCACTGCTCTGTGCCCTGCTTGAGTTTATGGAAATTAGGCTCAGCAAAGGTCACCCTATCAAGTTCACCATACACCTGAGCCACAGAAGCAAAAAAAAAACAATCCACCAACTGTAGCGATGGTGAGTTGGCTGAGAGGGAAAAGCCCAGGTCTGGGGGTCACCTTTAAGAAGGGAGATGATAATCCCCACCCGCTGTTCCTCACTTCCAGATGAATGGGGCCAGAGCCTGAAATAAAACTTACAGGCTTTACAGAAAACAAAAAATTTGTCTCTTCCCCCAGAAAACCTATCGGGAAGAGAGATCTTGGGTTCTAGCATGGCCTGAGCATGAACCAAGCCAGGTAACCCATAACTTGCTACAGCTGTTGCACTACCTGTGTTCGCAGTCTCGTTACTTCTTCAGAGATGGGTTGCATCAGGCGAGAAAATGCATCAGCTGAGGACAGTCTGAGACACAGTGATTCAAGGTAAAAGGTATGGGCTGCTGATAATGTCATGGTGTTATGAGAATGCTGATGAGGGAATGGCAGCCAAATGCAGGGTGACCAGGGAAGACCAGTCTGACCCTAGACTAGGAACCCTGAATGACCTCGAAGGTATCTCTAATGGCGAGAAGGTTCGGATCTTCAGCCTCTCCCTAAACTCCTCCACCAGCCCTGCGCTATTCCCCCGTCACCTCCCTCTACAGAAACGGGAATACAGCAACTACAAAGAAAAGGTCTTCAGCACAAACAAAACAGGTCTGCAAAGTACAGCTTCAGGTATAGAGTGAAACTCTATCAGCAGCAACACCTTGTGGAAGGAGAGTCTACTTAAAGGCTAGGGGGAGGGGATTTCAGGTGAGTCACACCCAACCCCCACATCATCCAGCAACTGAGCACAAGACCTTCACATCCGTACCTCGTGCAGCTCCTGAAGAAATGCAAACAAACACACACAGCAGTATCCAGCAAAGTCAGCACAATTTAAATGTGACACGTGTTAATACTTTGCATTTTGTTAACTGATAAAAATAAAGTTAAAGAACCAAAGAAAATGTAAATCAAATAAATATTCGATGTAAACTTTTTGCCTTCAAGACCGCGTCAAAGCATGAAGTCTTCTAGATAAAGTAGCACACAGTTTTTGAAGGAACCTAGTGGGGTGGTTATTCCAAATAACTTGGAAAACTTATAACACATCTTCTGTGGATGTATACTTGCAGAAATCTTTTTTGTACAGATCTGAATTACAGTCAATATAAAGTCCTTTAGCTGTCTTTGAAAGATTCTCATAACAGGAGTAAAACATTTAAATTCTCCTCTGTCAGTCTGTACAATGTATGGTAAAGACAATTATCATAGCAACTTTTTTTGTAAACATGCGTCAATTTTAAAACAGAATTGTGAATCCAGCTCTGGTTTGCCATACATAACTCAGGATTTGCACAAGATGACTCAATCTTTAATATGGAATAGTTCTTAACATAAACTATAAAATGTAGTTCACAGGTGAGAATCTGCTTTACAGATCAGATATACACACTTACTCTGACTATGATGCCCATTCGTTTGCTTTCAGAAGTAAAGGGGAAGATCTGTAGAATGAAGAATGTAAGAATCTGTCCACTGGGAGTTTTAAGTTGCATGGAAGTCAGATCTCGATTAACAAGAGTAAGGCCAACACTTTCTGTCCACTGTACAAGTGCAACCTGTGAAAAAGGAAAGATTAAAAGGGTGTTGTCACTGCTTTAGTTAGTTAGCATAAAAATAAGCTAGTTTGCAATAGAATTGCTTTTTCTAACTGCTGCCATTTTCATGCAATGAGAAATGTTATCTTTTACTGTGTAGAGCACATTTCAATTGAGCTCATGTCTAGTTCCTAGTGGAGAGTGCACAGTAGTTACATTGCAGTAGAGGGCTTAACTCTTAACATCCTAGCCACCTCTTTCCAGCCCATTGATTTCTACACAGAAGTTACTCACCTTCCTCCTCCACCTTCTCCATCAAGACTTTAAAACTGCTGTTCACAGACGCTTTCCATCCAATCTCACTGAGCAGAAGCTATTTTGCACAGTTGAATGGACAAAAATTCCAGCCTCTACATCTACAAAGTTGGTAGAGACAAATGCCCAAAGATGCAGCAGTAATTTCAGTGAAAGCTATAGACTTGGGGGGCCTAAATGCACATGCATGTCACAATTTTGAGATTTATATTTAAAACATATTTAGACATCTTTGTATTATTTCTTTTACACTTCACAAATACTCAATACGTATTGGTGTATCACAAAAAATCCCTAAAAAACACATTTTTCAATTCACAGGTGGAACATGAAAAAAAAAAGTGGATAAGATCATGGGGTATGAATACTTTTCAAGACACTTTTTAAGTCACTTCATTCATTGTGCATGAGAATGTTGAAAATAGCAGAGAACAGCACTTTATGAATGGAGGATAACTAACGTGTAGGAGACAATCCCCTTTTATTTTATATGTTCTGTAACTGTAAAGCTACATTTAGAGAATCCATTTTTTATATGTTTATCACATTGCACTGCAGAAAACAGATCACTCAAATAACATCACAGCAAACTCTATGGGTTTTCATTATTGCCATTCAGACTGTGCTCTTTTAAAGTGATCTGTTTTTTTCACTTTAGGAGGCTCCATTTTAGAAACGTGCATGTCAATTTCTGTGGCGTTTTTCTCATAGAAGCCCTTCAAAATGGGGGAGAAAAACGCAGCACTCAAAAACGGATCAAAAAACGAATATCTTTTTACCATTTAAAAAAAAATGGATATAGTTTTTCTGCAGACTTTATATCAAAAACGCAGCTCAAAACAGAAAAAACGCAGTCTGAATGTAGCCTAAATATTCCTTTGTGCTAATTGTGACTTAGCTCCACACTAAGTTCAATAGCAGCTGGATGAAAAAATGCATGGTCACTTCTACTGCGTGTGTTAGCACCTTTTCACTGGTATTCATGCACACACAATGCTGAAGGCCTTATTATCTAGTTATGCACTTCCTAATTACTGGATCACTAAGGCCCAATCACACTGCGTTTTTTGCACATCCAGGTGGTTGCTTAAATTTCAAGAATCACTGATGGCAACGGATGGCAATTGATGTCCACAGACAATTTTTTCAACGGGTCCGTTATCAGGTAGGCCGGTCCCATAGGTAAGCAATACATACAACAGTCGGGGGTGGGGGGGGGGGGAAAGAAATAGAGAGAAAGAGAACTGGCCTTACCAGAGAAAAGAGGAGCTGTACCTGGCTTAGAGCATGCTCAGTACCGCACAGCGGACAGAAACGGATCCATCTCCATAGACCCCCCTGTTATTTGACACAGACCGCAATGGATCAGTTTCTGTCCGCTTTCTGAAAGCAGCCCAAAATCGGAGCAGTCTCCAATTCTGGGTACAGCATAAAAGCGGACACAAACGCATCCCTGTCAAAAACGACCCAAGGGATGACCACTTTGGACCTATCCATGCCCATAGGAGTACATGGGAGGCAAAAAAGGATCCCTGGCTATTGGTTTCAAACAGGCTACACACGGATCTCCAAAAATGTAGTGTGAAGGGAGTCTAATATGTGAATCCCAGGTATGGATGTTCCACCCAAACAGCCTTTGTGGGTAATACTAAACATTAACAGGTATTTGTTCTCACACTACTTCTATTCTGCATTTCTCTGAAACATTCTCTAACACAGAGTCTATAGATTCCCATAAAACAAGACTGTAACAAGACTCAATAGACCGCTGATAAAATATGGATCTTGTAATTAGTCATATATGAGTAGTGCGCCTTACAAATAAAAACAGTCTAGACAGATACCAAACCGATAAAAATATAACGAATTCTAAGTCAAAGTAGTCAATAGAATTGATGATTTGATTGATCATGACCTGCACAAAATGTTAGCGAGTCCATTTCACAAAAATAAAATAATTAGACTTGCAGGAAGACAAACCTTTAAAGCAAGATGATTCCCTTAATTGTGTCAAGCAATTTGCCTCAATAAAACCTTCTATTCTTGTACTCGCTTTTGACAAAATAAAAATAAAGCGAGTCATCAACTCTGCTAACAGAACGTTTTGTGTCAGGAAGTCTTACACATTTGAAGAAAAATGGCATCCACAATTGGTGTCATGATCAACAATTCATCGTGAGCAAGCATTTAGGTTCAAAGAGCACGTATCACTACTATTTTTATTATAAAAATTCGCAGTCATCCATCAAGCAATTAAAGAGGACCTGTCACCCCCAAAGATTTCAATCTAAAGGTAGAACTGAATGCAGCATGTATGCTGCATTCAGGCAAGGGGTCCCCATGTGTTTCTGATGTCTAAATCATCAAATACAGCCTTTTAAAATGTGTACAACTGAGTCAGGAGAGCATTACCAGATCCACATGAGTCAGGTCCTTCCCAGGGGCTATTCCTGCCCCCTGCTTTTATGTTCCTCCCTCCTCCCTGTCCTGGCCGCCTCCTTGATGCTCTGTCAGCTCTCCTCGCTCTGCACCTGCATCTCCTTGTGCTATCACATGCAGGCGCAGAGCAAGGTGTTCCTATTGTCGGCCCCTCGCTCCTGCTCCCGCCTCCCGCCCTGTCAGCAATTCATCCCGCCCTGCTCTGTGTTATGCTGTATACTTAAGGAGCGCTGTCTGCATTACTAAAACAGCAGTTACCTTCAGTACCCGCTGAAATATTCTTACCAATTGGAAACTGATGTTTTAATAATGTAGCACAAAATAAGGAGGGTTGTCAGGATGCCATTTTGCATGTGCAGATCGCACAAACCAGAAATTTGGTCTGACTCCAGGCAGTCTGATTTTTTTTTTTTTCATAAACAAAGGGCCCGGAGTCATCAAGTCTGACTTGTCCGCGTCAGTCTTGATGTGAGTTGAGCCAAAGTCAGTCACTCCTGTTTCATGAAGAGGTAGAAGACTCTTCATAATTCTGATTGAGTCAAACAAGTGGCAAACATCTTTGTGTGCGCCTTGCCACAAATACTACTTTGGTCCCTGCTGGAGTAAGATTTATGGCATAGCAAACACCATCAATCATCACGAATTTGATAAGCAGTGGTCACCATGCCCCTGACCTAGATCCTTCCAATTTGTCGGAGAACACCAACAGTCACTAAATATGAGTGCACCCTTGAGCTGCACCAAATTATGTAATCTTTCACAGCTTTTTACACCAGAATACTGGTAGAAATATTTGAATGAATTGGGTCCAAAACCTGTACATTCTTTTTACTCTCTGAAGATATTTCTTCTACAATAAAACTGTCAATTCTGCATGCATTTTCTTTTTCCCCAAAGGGCATTGCATGGCCTGTTAGCCTAATATAATAGAACACAGTGTGGGTTGCCAGTGTCTGGAGCTAGGAGAGTAAAGGCCCCGTCACACAAGGCGACAATGCCGCCAATTAAACAGGTGACTTAGGGGCGTGGCCTATCGGCGGCGACATCGCCCCTACGTCCCTTATGTAAAGGGGCGATGTCGGCGCCGCTGGGAGGTCTGTTCAGTGCTTGAAACCAGGTAACCGATCTGGGGTGATGTGGACATATCGCCCCATGTAACCGGCCATCGGCGACCTGTCAGGCGATGGGAGCCATAGGCTCCCTTGTCCTGCATCGCCGCTGGGGTTTTCAGACACCCCGGCAGCGATGCCGCCTGTTAGCTCGCGCTGGAGATGTTGCCCCATGTAAATGGGGGACGGCGACGCTGGCGGGGCGCTAAAAATGTGCACGCACCCACCAGTCGCCTACCGACATCTCCAGCCCCGTCGCCAGGTGTGATGGGGCCTTTAGGGTATGTGCCCAGGTAAGTTTTGCTGCATTTTTAGGGTCAGGTTTTACCTTGGTTTTATGTAAATGTATGCTAATCTAATCCTGTGTTTTTGGTTTCCAGCAAAACCTATGTTTCAGGGGAAAGCTTTCACACACATTGGTTTTAGTTCTTTGCAGGCAGTGTAAATACCACAAGATTTGCTGTGTTTTTGTTTACCAGCAAAACCGATGTGATTCAGGGATTAGCTGTGCACACACATTGGTTTTTGTTTGGTGAAGAAAGTGGAAACACCTCAGGTTTTGCTGCGTTTTAGGCTACATCCACAGAGTTGTGTTTTGGTATTTTTTTGTGGTGCACTGCAGAAAAGGATCACTAAAATGACATTCCAGCAAAGTCTATGGGTTTTCATTTTCGCCAGACTGTGCTCTTTTAAAGTGATCCATTTTTTCACTTTAGGAGACTCTGTTTTGGAAAATGACATGTCAATTCTGTAGCGTTTTTTGTCCTGGGTTTTTTCTCATAGGAACCCTTCAAAATGGGGGAAAAAAAATGCAGCAGGTAAAAATGGATCAAAAAATGCATCCGTTTTTTTGTGTGGCCTTTCTTGACAGCTCCTGTTTTGCAGCTGAAAACACAGCAGAACAGAAGGGAAAAAAACTACAGTCTGAATGTAGTCTTAGAAAGAATGAGCAGGTCAATTCTTTTCTACTCTTTTGCTAAAGTGGAAACACCTGTGATGTTTCCACTTTCTACAGAGAATAAAACCAATGTGTGTGAAAGCTTTTCCCTGATCACATAGGTTTTGCTGGAAACCAAAACAGCAGGATTCGATTAGCATACATTTACATAAAACCAAGGTAAAACCTGAACTCAAATGCAGCAATACGCAGCAAAACCTTACCTGTGGGCATATACCCTAGTGGTGCCTAACACAATGTGTGCTTTTTTTATTATGATATGATAGCACATTGTATTCTGAGGCATTTTACATACATTATTAACACTGTCCTCCTTTGGGGCTCACAATCTAAATTCCCTCTCAGTTTGTCTTTTGAGCGTAGAAGAAGCTGGAGGAAGCCCATGCAAAGATGGTAAAACTCACTAACTCCTTGCAGATGTTATCCTTGGTGGGATTTGAAACCAGAACCCAAGCAATGCAAAAAACATTGCTATCTTCTGGCAATAGTGCCATCATAAACAAACATTCCCAATGCCACTTTAAAATGTAATGCCCCTCCAAAAGTTATAATGCTACCTTTGTGCCAACCCACATAAAAAAAATAAGTTTATACTTTCTAGCTGCGGAGTCCTCTTCTCCCTTGCACTGAGAGCTGGCCGACACAGTTGGGGCAATACAATGACATAATTGTGCAGCTTGTGTTGGGTCACAACTAAGCCAGAAAATTATTGAAGCCTATGTTCTACAAGAGAGTGGTGGAACAGGGAACACACAGCTCTGTGCCCTACCACACGCCACCCAACTATACAGACATCATGCTGACGATGATGCAGTTCATAGTGGCGCTAGCTTGGAGAATTGGCTGAGAAACATTTGTTAAACACTGGTATAGACAACTCAGACTTCTACTGACTGTTCAAAACATCTTGATAACTAGGGACACTGTTGAGGTGATTGGGAGCCTGGCTTATGTTTAAAAAATACTTACCTGTAATGATGTCTATAATGTGAGACAAAATGTGCAATAGGGTCTTATCTCCTAGGTATGGAGAGATAAATGTTTAGCGGCGGAATCTGCTCACCTGATCTGGTTGTGTATACCCACAACCAGCTGAATCGCTTAGTAGGGAGCTGCTGCTGGATCCACACATCCACGGGTCATCGCGGTCCAAAACAAGCATACAAGGGACGAAGTGTCGTTTGATCCGCGCTGCTACCAAGGAAGACCAGAAGACTGGAACGTCTGGTTGAACTTATCTGTGTTATAAGTTCAACCAGACGTTCCAGATTTCTGGTCTTCCTTGGTAGCAGCGCGGATCGAATGACACTTCGTCCCTTGTGTACCTGTAATGATGGGCCTTTAATCGGATTTCATGTGTTTCGGGCAGCATGAGTCTAGTCACAGATTTCCTTTAAAATACCTTAAATCTGTATTTTTGTACATTGTTATAAAACTGCCTTTATTCATTGCTATAAATGTCTTCCCTAGTGATTTATGCTCAACATTTCCATACGTGACTGTTATTTTCTCAAGGGAACTATTCACTCAAAGCTGCTATTCTTTGCAGACCTCTTGTCAACAGCAGAGCTTAGATTTTTCAACTTGCACATTTCAAGTACTTACCACCTACTAACCTGAACTTTGGCTGCTGTTCCGTCATTATCTGGTGGCAGCAACCCTATACAGAATCTATTACAAAACGTCACTTTGAACTGTTCTAAACACAACAGATTTAATCACATAGTATGTAAAAGCCGCTCTACAAAAGCAGCCCTAAGGTGTAAAAAGTCCAAGGCTCACAATATTTTTGACCAAAACGCTGGGAGTTCCAATTCTCTTGGAAATCCTGGCACACTTGTTAGCTTAAAATGACAATTAAAACAAAGCAGTAAATCAAACAGCATGGGCTTTTTAATTTTCATTAGCAGCAAGACATTAGTAAAATGATGTAGGACAATTACTCACAAAAAGCTACCACAGGTTTTAATGCAGTGACCTTTGGCTTTCCAGAAATGTATCGGATTCCTAGATATAACTTTTAACTACCTCATTCTTTCATATAGATTGTACTTGCCAATACAGATAGATAACAATTGAATTACCAAGTCCTAAATTAACTAACCATTGGACTGATTTCAGAAAGATGAATGCGATTTATTTTCTACTTACTAATAAAAGACAAAGAAACATGGCAGCTGCTAAAACTGTTGCAGCAAATTCATACACAGTGGTTGTATAATTATGTATCGTAATTATCTGCTCATTGAAAGGGAAATCCAACAAAGCATGGAATCGTTGCCCCCATTATTTTGAATGATGCATAGGGGTACAGACGTTCAAGAAAGAATCATTTTTTGGATGAAGATTTATAATACCTACAGATGGATATCTTAGTTTCAACAAACTTTGCATGAATCAATAGAATAAGTGACTATACGAAATAATATATGAAATATGCTTAATTTTCCACTTATAAGTCACGTCTTCCCCTCCCCACTTCCTCCTGAGTTCATCATTCACTCTGAAAAAACAGCTCAAATCCATCTTGTTCAAGTTGAAATGAATTGCCAGCACATTGACGTGTCAGAGTATAATAGACGTTGTAACCTATGGAGGGTGAATGAGAAGTGAGGTGCAGAGGGGAAATGCAGGTAAAGGGAGACACAAAAGAAACACACACTGAAGTTTACAACAGATCTTTTAACTAGCCCTAAAGCTGTATTCACACCTACACCGCTCAATATTGCTGCTCAATTATTTGCTCCATGCTGTTAGGCTGCCTTCACACTTGCGCTCCCCGCCGCTGCATATTGCGGCGGGGAAGCGCAAGCCGAGCGCAGACACTGCACTTCCCTATGTTTAACATGGGGACGCACGGTGATGTGCTCGGCTGCGGATGGGCATGCGCACTGATAGACTTCCGTGGGTGATTTGTACGCATGCGGATGCTTGCGTACAAATCACACATTTTCGTTCGCACCATGAACGCGACATGTCGCCATCCGAAAGACTCTGCGGAGGGGAGCGCAAGTGTGAAGGCAGCCTTACTGCTTTTGTTTGTGTGCTTACTAAGGAAACAAGAGCAGCAATCCCATCCCTGTGTGCTATGCTGTATATGGGAGCCATCCTACCAGCTTACTCTATGGTCCAAGTAGCAGGGTAACTGATAAATCAACAGAGAAGTAGAGAAGTAATCAGCAAGGTCATAATCAGAAGATGTCATAGCCCCCTTTGCACTACTAGCTCAAAAAATATATAATCAATATGACTAAATTTAATATAATGCAGGCAATGAAATAAAGCGATGTTTGGGTGAGCGCTGGGATATCAAGACAGCTACACTTCAGCAAGTATTTTATCTGTAAGTTTATTGTTCTCCCAGTGGGAGAGGACCTAGTGTGATTTGAACAATAAACTTACAGGTAAAATACTTGCTGAAGTGTAGCTGTCTTCATATCCCAGCGCTCACCCAAACATCGTTTTATTCCATTGCCGGCATATCCATCTCCCTATGGGGAGAGCGGTGGAGCAGCTCCGGAGGAGAAGACAAATCTAAAGAGGAGAGGAAAACACGTGACGGATCACGTGCAATTACACAGGCGGACACCGAGGAAAAAGGGAAAGAAATCCACACCGTCCAGAGAGAAACCCCGTGCACTCACTACGTGAGCCCCCCTGTTGTGCGGACAGCATAACAGGAAAAGGTGAGTGTAACGGTGACTTAACAGAGGGTGGATATAAAACATAAAGCAGCGTGGCGCAACCAATTTCTATATCTCATAATTTTAATATAATGACAGAGCAAATACTCAGATGCAGCAAAGCTAAAGATTTGCCAGAATCAGCAATTCGGGTTTGTCATTGTGATCTAAGTGTCAGAAGGAAACAGTACATATAGACAATAGTACTGGGCCCTTAGACTAGTTTCACAGAACCAGGTTTTGCACTAGATAGAGGAGTGAGAGGAAAAGAAAAAAGTAAGACTCTCCTTGCTTTGAATATAAAAACCTGCATTTGTAAATCACGTCTATGTTCCCATTCACACATCAGTATTTTTGCATTAAAGCCCCATTACACACAACGACACCGCTAACAATATCGTTGCAACATCACTGTTTTTGTGACGTTGCAGCGACCTCGTAGCAGGACCATAAATCTGTCGTTGGTTATACGCTGGTCAGCACACATCGGCCAAATGACCAGCGATAAGTGGAACAGGCTGTTAACCATGGTAAACAGTGGGTGCAGCGCCTAGTTACCCGATGTATACCCTGGTTACCAGCCTTCTCCACTTACAGGCTGGTATCCAAAGTACACAGCAGGTTACTAGGGACAGCGCTGTTCCTAGTTGCCCGCTGTTTACCATGGTTACCAGCCTGCTCCCGCTTACCGCAGCCTGGCAATGGGAGCTAGACATCGTGGAAAGAATATTTTCTTCTTTTCCACGATGTCGCTGGTCAACTGGTTGCTGGTGAGTCTTCCTGTGTGACAGCGATCAGATACCGATCAGCTAGCGATGTCTCAGCTATAAATTATAATTGAAAGATTGACACCTTTTCTGTGCTCTGAAAACATTCCTGGTTTTGGCATACAAATACTGATGAAATAGTGATCAAAAATACTTGTGTGTGAACGAGGCTTATACGAGGATTGAATAAAAAGTAATGCCTCCACCTTCATAACTCATCAGCAGATGTCAGCACTGGTATGTGGCAGGTACCTCACCGGTGAGTACACTCTCCTCTACAGATCTAGTTGGTGGGAAGCTTTAGCAATGAACGGTTGTGTTGTTACGATGTAATGAATGAAACCCCATGCAGACGGTTGGTCAGCACAATCAGTTGAGAACGTTATATCACGTTATAACTCTATGAACTTTGATACTACGACAAACAAGGGTCCGAGAGGAAAAGAGAAATGCTTTCCTTCAACATGACAATGCCACACCACACACTTAACATGCAATCACAGCAGAACTTCAGAGACAGAAGCTCACCACCTTATGGCATCCTCCCTACAGTCCAGATTTGGAGCAGTCTGACATCCATCTATTTCCAATAATGAAAGAAGATCAGCGGGGACATCACTATGCATCTGATGAAGAAGTTGAGAGCACTGTGAGAGGTTGAGTATGGAATCATTGTGTGGACTTCTTCCGTGACGGCTTCAGAAAATGTGTTCATCATTGGCAGAAGTGTATCCAATTGTATGGGGATTATGTGTATAAGTGAATATCAGTAATTTAAGAGCACATTCTATGGATAAGCTTAGTGTTTGAATTATTAAAATATTCCCATCGAAACCCAAATTACGAAGCTGAAGGCATTACATTTCATTCAATCCTCGTAGATATGACAAAGCAAAGAATAAAATCCAACTAAAAAGTGCAACCCCTCATTTAAATGGCTATAATAGCTCTTCTACATCTGTACCACCAAATATGTAGTAAAGAACAAGTTCATAAATTAAATGTGAAAAATATACACATAAACTGAAATTTGGATTAACCCCAAATTTCTAATATACACAGATAATTCTTCCCAACATGTATAAACCATGACCTGAAAATGTAAGATAAAACCCATGGAACCTATCATTATGCCCACAAATGCACTTCTACAACTTCCTAAACTTTAGCATCCTGCAATTTGCAGTTAAAACTTGCAAAATATATATATATAAATAAATAACACACGACGGGAATTGCAAATTGCAAAGTAAAATCAACTAACAGTTAAAATTCAAGTGTCTTGAATTAAAGATTGATAAGGAAATAAACTAAGTAAATTTTAGTAGTTTTCCCAATTTAACAAACTGGTGTGCTACTCCCAGGCAGGAAGCGAGCGCTTCCTGTGCTTATTTTGAGTGACGCGTGTAACCTTTGAAACTTTGCATCCATCAATCTGCACTGCAATTAATTCCGTTTTTGCTTTTAAATGCTATGGTTAGCCGTGTCTCACAGATTCCAAACAAAACACCCTTCTCCCGGGAGACAGACACACATGTATATAACAGGTGACAAGAGTACCAAAAGATCCTGGATTATTGAATGATCACAGAAAAATATATATATTTACCCCCCCTAGATATCAATAATATCTAAATCTACCGGTCCGCTTACATCGTAATAAATGAGACATTTGTGTGGCTGTTTTTCCCATAAGATGTCCGGCTCGTGCATTTCTATGCCTCGGTATGAATGGCAATTTAATGACAAGCACATTTAGCTGTCATTGTTTTAATTACAAGTGTTGACTATTAAAATATAATACAATTATGACTTTAAAAATACTGCTGGAGCATTGGAAAAGACTGTGGGTCAATAGCTTAGACAACGCATAAAGCATTTATTCTTCATAGGGCACCAAAGGTCAGGCAAATGATGGTTTTATGCTACTGACAATGATTTGCTCTTTGCATTGACAAAACAACAACAATTAGTCTTACTTCAATGAACGCACACAAAAATGAATTAAACTAAATGACAGTGCTCATACATTACACAAAGCACCATCAGTCCCCGGTCTCTTCTGCTTTAAACTATATTTAAACTCTTTGCTCAATTTACATTACTCCATTTATAAGGCATGATGTAGTTCCCTTTAATTATTATAGAACATGTCCATCAAATCAAATAGGTGCAACAAAAAATTGTAATTATTAATCTTTACTTCATTACTTTTTTTCAATATGCTGATATAGGACATATGGACACAGTACAGAGGGATTCTCTGCTCCCTAGATCAGTGATGGGTAACCTATAACACGCATGACAGCAGTAACACGCGTGTCATGGCGCAGTTTACCCCTCCGCCCTCCCCTGATATAATTAGCTCTGCTGCATTACCGTGCCGCTCTTGTCCTGCCTCCGGATGCTGAGCTGACACTGTGATTGCATGCAGTCAATGTCAATCACAGTGTCAGCATCTGGAGGCGGGACAAGGGGGCACCATAATGAAGCTGACAATCAAAGTGTCAGCATCCCACCTCCGGATGCTGACGCTTTGATTGACACTGACTGCATGCAATCACAGTGTCAGCTCAGCATCCGGAAGTGGGACAAGGGCGGCACGGTAATGCAGCAGAGCTAATTATGTTATCAGCAGTGGGCATTTTGAGAGATGGAGAGGAACGAGGAATAGGTGATTTACACTGCTTATTATTTTTGTGTGTGCACTAGGATGGGGGGCCATATCCAGGATAGGGGGTAATGTACCAGAATGGGGGGAGGTGCTATATCCCAGTGTGGGGGCTATATCCAGGACAAGGGGCTATATACCAGAATTGGGGCCATATCCAGGATGGGGGGTGCTATATCCCAGTGTGGGGGCTATATCCAGGACAAGGGGCTATATAACAGAATGGGGGCCATATCCAGAATATTTTTTTGTTATTACAGCTACAAATAACAGAAAATTATGGTTAATTTTATGGGAAATTTTCTCAAAGTGACACACCATGCGAGTTATGCTTGGTTTTTCAGTGAATTTTGACACACCGATCTCAAACGGTTGACCATCACTTATAGATCCTTCTCGATATGCCAGTGCATAGGGACACGGGGCACCAGCAGCTCTCGCTCTGACAGATTGTCCTTGTAAAACATCAAAGGGCCTATTATTTATTTCTGCCGGGACAGGCCCAAAGTCGTCAGCTCGGCATTTGTCTGGCTCCCTTTAAAAGAGGGTACAAAACACCTCTTTAAGATTATTACAATTATAAAAGAGCTTAATAAATTGGTATAATTGGCAATAAGTATTAATAATAATATTACTTTTACTAGAAAAATAAAACAAAATATTGAGACCAGAATAAGACATTGTGGTTTATCTATAGTACTATCCTTATACAGCATTAAAAGCATCCTTTGCCACCAACCAGGCAGGATAACATCAGTGCATTCGTGGCATAACTTTACCTTTCCCTTTAACTGATGGGAGTGGAAGGCAATGTATGGGCTGAGCTGTGGTTGCAGTCTTTGCAGGTGACCAGACAGTGGTGCTGTAGTATGAATTTTCTTAACAGACATAAATTAGAAAGTAATTTAATTATACTAACATATACAGCAAAAATTAAAAAAAAAATACAATTATACACATCTATACAGATAGGTGCAGAAACATTTGAAAAAGACACAAGTTTTGGCATTTTAGCTGTTTATCAAAATATATTAATGATACAGTTATAAGCAATACAGGGTTAAAGTGCAGACTCTCAGCTTTAATTTGAGGGTACTCACATCCTAATTGGAGCAAGGGTTTAGGAATAAGGCTACATTCAGACCAGTGTATTTGCTGCTTTTTTTGCGGATTCATTTTTGCAGTGAAATGCAGTAACTTTTGACATCCCAGCAAAGTCAATGCATTTCAAGATTTGTCATTCAGACAGAACGTTTTCTGAGGATTCGCATTTGGGCTCAAAAACGTATTCTCACAAAGAATGAGCATGTCAATTTAGTGGAGTTTTCTGCTGTGCTAATTACTCACCCTCCCCGTGATCCCACGGTGATCTCCTGCAATGTTCTCATTTTAATAGGCTGCAGGACCTTTGTGTGAGCTGTTTGGTGCTTTTAGGACCTGGCAACTGCACCATGTGACCGAGTGACATCACCCAGTCACATAGTGCAGTGCCAAGTCCTACAAGCACCAAACAGATAACTCACAGGTCCTGTCGCTCTGCCTGAGATAGGACATCACAGGAAGTCACCAGGGGATCGCGGTGAGGCTGAGAAATTGTATGTGTTCCTCTGTCTGTGTGTCTGTCTGTTTGTCTGTCTGTGTCCCCTAAAAATGGTGCAAAACGCAGCACAGATAGAGATGCGTTTTTAATGCTTTTTTGCATAAAGAGGATCTGTTTTTGCAAACTGCACCAAAAATGGATCCTCACAAAATGCAGCAAATACGCTGTGGGTGCATGTAGCTTTACAGCTCTTTAATATGTCGCTGCGTCTTTTGCAAGGGACCAAAACAAGCAGGACAATTATCTTAAAAGATGTTTAATGGGCTGCATAGGCTATTCCCTTGTTAATCCATCATTAATTAAGCAAGTAAAAAGTCTGGAGCTGATTCCAGGTGTGGCTTTTGCACTTAAAAGCTGTTGTTGTGAACCCGCAACCTACAATAAAAAGAACTCTGAATGAAAGAGAAACAGACCAATAATTAAAATTAAAAAAATCCATCAGAAATAGCAGAAATATTAGGAGTAGCCAAACCAATAGTTTAGTACATTATGCGAAAAAAAGATGGAAACTCAAAAAAGCCTAGCCATCCATGGAAGACAACAGTGGTGGATAATTGCAGAATCGTTTCCATGTTAAAGAAAAACCTCTTCAAAATATCAACCCAAGTTAAGACTCTCCAGGATGTAGATGTTTCAGTATGTAGTCTACCATAAAGAGAAAACTTTAGGAGAACAAATACAAAGGGTTTAACACAAGCCGAAAACCAATAATAAGTTTTAAAAATAGGAAGGCCAGATTAGATTTCGCTAAACAACATCTAGAGAAGCCAGCCCATTCCTGGAAAAGCATTCTTTGTAAGGTGAAATGAAGATCAACTCGTATAAGAATGATGAGAAGAAAGTACCTTATATACTCGAGTATAAGCCGACTTTTTCAGCCCTTTTTCTTGGTGGAAAAAGTCCCCCTCGGTTTATACTCGAGTCACTAACCTTCCTGCCCTTCAGATCGCTCCTCATCCCCCTCAAAGCCCCCGGGTTCCCCCGCTGCTTCCCTCTGTCCTCCTGTCATTCCCTCTGTCCTCCTCCTGCCACCCCTCAGTATTTTGTGCCAGCCGTTACCTCCGTCCTCCTGCCCGGATTCATGATCTCCCGCACTCCTACGGCCCGGTCCCTTCGCTTCATCCCTCTGTAGTCCTGCGATGGGGCGGCCTGGATCCCTCCGCCCTGCTGTAGGGATGGGGCTGCCTGGATCCCTCTGCCCTGCTGTAGGGATGCGGCAGCCTGGATCCCTCCGCCCTGCTGTAGGGATGCGGCAGCCTGGATCCCTCCGCCCTGCTCTGGCGATGTGCGGCTTGGAACCCTCCGCTACATCGCTCTGTCCTGCTGTAGCGATGTGGCAGCCGGATCCCTCCGCTGCATCGCTCTGTCCACCCTGCGCCCACTTACACTCTTGCACACACAAAAAAAGTCCCTTGCAGCAAGACATTGACCTAATGCACAGAGTGGCCACAAGGGAATTTAATTACAAGTGTCCCAGTCTAAGAGTGAGGAGGTGAGGCGCCATTATAGTATTGTAAGTTTAGTTAGCATAATATAGTAGGGAAAGGAAGAATAGTGAGGGAAAAATGAGTAGAGCAGGGGAAAGATGGATTCTCAGGGAAAGTACAGTAGTAATAGAGCAGGGGAAAGAAGACTAGTGAGGGAAAGGAGAAGCAGTGCAGGGTATAGAATTAGCTGGGTGCTTAGGGAAAGATCAATACAGCAGGGGAAAGATGAATTCTGAGGGAAAGTACAGTAACAGAACAAGGGATAGGATTACCGTACAGTAACTGGATGGTGAGGGAAATACGGTATGAATACCGTAGTGAGGCTTTGCTGCATAACGGCTCGTTTGTGGCAAGACGGCAGCAAGCCCCATATGGGACTGTCAGTCAGGTTTTGCCAGATCTAGCACTTGCAGCAAGTCAGAAAAACACAGCTAGCAGCTGCATTTTTGCGTTGCAGTAAGTGTCGAATCCGGCAAAATCGCACTTACCGCAAGTCCCATAGAAATTGAATAGGGCTTGCCGCCAGTGTCCTGGTAAGGCTACAGATGCGGTAAATCTGACGGATCTGCCACAAAATTCCAAATAAATGTTCAAAATTATTTAACCTACTGATGTCTCAATTAATGTCATTTTATTCGTATCTATTTTTTTTTTGTAATTTTTCAGTAGCTGCTGCATTTCCCACCCTAGGCTTATACTTAAGTCAATAAGTTTTCCCAGTTTTTAGGGGCAAAATTAGGGGCCTCGGCTTATACTCGGGTCTGCTTACACTCGAGTATATACGGTATGAAGAAGGCTTGTAAAGGCTCATGATACAAAACACACCACATCCTCTGTAATACATGGTGGAGGCTATATGATGTCATAGGCTTGCATGGCTTCTAATGGCACTGGGTTACTAGTGTTTATTGATGATGTGACTGAAGGCAGAAGAAGATGAATGCAGCAAGGTTGATTGGAGCATGCCTCACAATACTGGTGGACAATGACCCAATAAATACTGAGAGAGCAAATCAGGAATTTTAAGGCAAAGAAGTCGAAAATTCAGCAAAGGCCGAGTCAATCATGAGATCTCAACGCAACCGAGCTTGCAGTAGGAATTTTAAAAATATAAATCTGAAAATTGTGACATGCATTTGGATTCAGCCCCCTTGAGTCAATTTTTTTTAGTGCCACTCCCACCCGCTGCTCCGTCCTTGCCCCCTCAGTTCTCACCTCCTCCAGGAATACACTCTGCCTGGAGCGGGTCATGTGACAGCCTGTGTGATGTCACATCAGCCCACCCTCTCATATGACCCACTCCAGGCAGAGTGGGAAGACAATGCACATGAGGGAAGACAGCGCACACGGGAGAGACAGACAGCGCACACGGGAGAGACAGACAGGGCACACGGGAGAGACAGACAGCGCACACGGGAGAGACAGACAGCGCACACAGGAGAGACAGACAGCGCACACGGGAGAGACAGACAGCACACACGGGAGAGACAGACAGCGCACACAGGAGAGACAGACTGCGCACAAGGGAGAGACAGACCGCGCACAAGGGAGAGACAGACCGCGCACAAGGGAGAGACAGACAGCGCACACAGGAGAGACAGACAGTGCACACACGAGATACAGAGACGGTACACATGGGGAGACAGCGCACACACGAGACACAGTCGGCGCACACGGGGGAGATGGCACAGACCGGAGAAAAAGGCAAATGGGAGAGATGGCACAGAGACAAGACAGCGCACAGGGGGAGACAGGCCCAGAGACGAGAGACAGTGTACAGACACCATCCTCCCGATGCGATAGCATCGGGCCCACATCTAGTTGTTAATATAGTTGTCGCTATTTCCTATAATTTTTGCTCCGGTGTCCCCCAGTCTATTTAAATTGTGGTTTTATATATGTGCGGTGCTCATTCCCCGTTATTACGTATACCTACTTATTTTTAATATGATTAATAAAGATGTTGTTTCATAATTCCTTTTTTTTTTGGCTTATATCCATTTTCTTGGCTGTTTGTGGAATTTAGCCTTTTCTGCGCTGACTGTACAGAAATATATTAAAATCTCTACAAGAGTCAATCTTTTTATTGCACCCAATGATAAATTGGTCATGAGTTGTACCCTGCCCTCCACTAAAGAGCTTCTGTTAATACGTATTACTAATTATATTAACTGTAAGAGGAATAAAATATCTTACTTTAAGATAAAAGCATAGCTGTCAATGCATATCCAGTAACTGCACATCAGAGCACTATTTTCCGCTCCGCTGTCCAGTAATGATATTGCAACAGTGATATAAGTGCACAGTATACAGCAAGCATACACTGCTGATTAGGACAATAATTGTAATACTTAATAAAATAGGTAATAAATCTGTGGCTTATGGTAAGCAGTACTTAGCAAACAAGACCAATCAATGTTTAGTGGCCAGAAGAGGGCAAAGGTCCTTCAGGTCCCTGTTCATGGCATGTTGTTGAATTAGATGGACTTGTGACCTCTGCACTTTTCAGCAGGCGTCCCAGGTTTATATTCTTTCATGATTGTTTATTACATTAAGTCAGCAATAGCTTTCCACGCTTGATGTGTACATACACTTATGACAATTAAACCCCATGTAGTTATGATTTTGTCGATGGGTTTTCCTGCTTACAAGCAATGTTTGCTATGCAGCGGCTGTTCGTCTCGCAAGTGATAGACACATGAAACTTTTTACCTTCTCTGAGAAAATGAAATATTGATCACTTATCATAAGAAACAATGAGCAGAGTATAATCAGACACTGCTTTTTGAATACTAAAAGAGAAACTAATCCAGCAGAGCTCAGACAATAATATAACGTATGTCCTGTGTTGTGTGTCTTCAGGTGACAGCTTGTTACCATCTTGTAGATGGGGCCAGTGCAGGCAGTGAATGCTATGGCAGTAACACATGCCAGCACAAAGTGAAGATTTTTATCACATCTTAATTTACCCTAGCAAGGTAGTAATTCATTGTACACTGCTGGGGACCCAAGGAACAAAACATTTTAATTCCTCGTTAAACATGAGTTTTTTTGACCATTCGGCCAATTTCCAATAAAATTTTCCGCCAGTTTTATGTCTATTGGCCTAATCAGACTGCTCCTCAATTCTGGCAAAGCAAAGACTGAAAGAGTTGGATTGAGGTCTGGACAGTTTTTTGCTTTTCTCATTTATAGAGAGCATCTTTTATGTGCTCATGGGATTGCAGTTAATGAAGAACTACAGCACACAGAACTGCATGAATAGTAAGAAGCTAAAAAAATAATAGTGTTGGCCCCCTTAAAAACAGTCTGGGTGAAACATTGGATGAGGATAAGGAAAAAGCCAATATGCTAAATGACTTTTTTTCAACAGTATTTAGTATATAGAATTTAAACAATGGAACTAGGAGGTAATGGGAGTTTTTTTTTTAATTGATTTTGATTACCAACTTCAAATTACAATAAAAAATCTTACTCTTTATTACAAAAGATTAAAAAGGTCATAGACCTACACAAGGGACTGACAGTGACAACACGCAACACATAGGAACACAAGATATTGTGCTTTCTCTAGATTGCATTAATTGCTCTCCTTTCTTTGCCCTTGAGTTTGTTTCCTTATGGTGATGTGACGTATTTATCTAACCGGTAATTTTGTGTTATTATCTGCGACGGATGAAACTGATATTGCTGAGGCTATATTATTAATTATCCTTCCTTTGATACCCATTAATAATAGGATGTTTTACTTACATCCTATAGAGAAACCTTATTCCCTTAGTTTGCTCTGTTTCCTGGTCCAGGAATGTACCATTGCGGCATTTTGCATAAATTGATCACTGTTTTGACCCACTCTATAGCCTCTACCCAGCCCCTTTTCCTCTCGCATGGCAAAAGAGCCATTTGTTCCTACTTGTAACGTTGCCATCATTACACTGAACACTGCTACATAGCGATGACGCGAGTTACACGTCACCGTTTAAGCTCCTCCGAGCGCATGCGAAGTTCATGCGCTGCAGGTTACTTCCTGGCCGTTGAGCGCAAGTTTGCAGACACGCTGACTACCGCTACATAGCGATAACGCGAATGACGCGTCACCGCTTAGCTCAGGGGTGGGGAACTCCAGTCCTCGAGGGCCGCAAACAGTGCATGTTTTCAGGATTTCCTTAGTATTGCACAGGTGATAACATAATCACTTGCACTGGTGATGATTCCAATCCCTGTGCAATACTAAGGAAATCATGAAAACCTGAACTGTTTGCGGCCCTCGAGGACTGGAGTTCCCCACCCCTGGCTTAGCTCCTCCCAGCACATGTGCAGTCTACGCACTCCAGGTCACTTTCTGGTATTGGAACGCAAGCGGCGATGCTTTTTTATGACGTCACGCGCATGACCCGGAAATGTGGTATATTCCACAGTAGAACATAAATCACCTGGCTCAGCTCAAGATTGATTTGAGGGAGATATAAGGGAGCTAAATTCACATCCCCTTGCACTCCCATGTGGACACGATAGCCGCACAGGACAGTTAACTACACATTAGATAATGTTACAGCTGTTTGGCGTATCTGGTGTTCAGTTATAGACTCCTCATTAGAGTATATATGGATATAGATTACCTTTGATATCTGTAAATTGATAAACTTTGTATTTTAAACATCTTATTTGAGTATACACAAACTTATATACCTCTTTGGGTGTGTTGTTTACTTAACATTATCTTCAAAACACATTACTGTGTATACATGGATAAAGGTGCCTCCTAGTTGTGTCTGTGTGGTGAAAATAGTATTGCAAACATCCTATTTGACTGCATATCTTACTGGTGGTATCTGGTTTATAGGCTCTATGAACAAATTTTTCCCGGGAGTTTTGAACCATTGTAGCCTGCTTCTTATGTCCACTAATGCACATCTTGGCTTCTGTGTCTATTGTGACACACCCCTCTCAGTAACAAGAAAAGAGAGGGGGGGGGGACAAGAGGCGCAATAGTGCCCTTATCACTGGACACTAAAAACAAGTAGGTGAGAAAAGGTTCACTCACCTAGTCCAGTTGTGCCACCCACAACTGGTTAAAAGGCCTGATAGGATAAGTGTCCTGATGGCTGCTGCTGGACTTCCACCGGTCTCCACTCGGGTAGACGAAATTGAAGCTTTGGGAAAGGAAGGTGTGTCACAGTCCGCGCTGCCAAGAAATCCGCTCGTGAATAACGCTAGTTATTCACGAGCGGATTTCTTGGCAGCGCGGACTGTGACACACCTTCCTTTCCCAAAGCACACCCCTCTCAGTAACATTTTTTTCATATATGTCTTCTACAATTAAAAAGAAATACTTATGTGTGAATTTTCATCCTTTTCCTTCACTTTGACTCAGTTGGAGGCTTGGCATTTTTGTGGTCTGCCTTTTCTAACAGTGATGGATGTCAGCTCTAACCTGTTACACTATATCGAGGGTAAGATGTATTTTGATTGGACTTTGAGCCCCCATGTAACTATTTTTGGGTTGTCTAAAAATCTTTTCAAAAAAATAATTTTTTTACTACAATTCCCTCCTCAACCACCGGAAATGCCAGAAGGAATTCCATCTGACATTCAAAACAATGTGCCTTTTTTCCACCTTGGAGCTTTTAATGGACCAAGAAAAATTAAAAAATGAATCACTTATCTTAGACATGGGATTAATCTTTATAATATATGTGAACACTTCCCATCATGTATACATAAGAGCATTTCTTTTGGGATTTAACTGTCTGACCTCTTGTTCCTAGGCGAGTTGTAACATCATCTCCAACCTTCTGATGAGCCCTGTTACATAACACAGGGCGAAACGCGTAAAACTACTCGAGAAACTCATCAATCTAATTGTTTGGAGCCTAATATGGACCGCAATGATATCCCTGAGGACTGCCCAGTCAACTCTGGACTATATGAAGTTAAATCTGACTCAGAACTCTGTTCTCCATCGCTATTTACCTGTTAGGGCAAGCTTAGGGTAAGCCACCGGCGAGTGGGAGCACCACATATTAGGGTGTGTAAATCCTCCCCTGGTAGGCAAGAGTAAGACTTAGGGTCTTGATAGGAATCGATAGTGGTCATCCAATATCTTGGGTTCCTATGTGTTGCGTGTTATCACTGTCATTTGTGTAGGCCTATAACCTTTTTAATCTTTTGTAATAGAGAGATTTTTTTATTCTAATTTGAAGTTGGTAATCAAAAATCTATTGAATTCAACAGTATTTACACAAAAAAAATCCATGAAAGACAACATGATCAATGATAACAATAATTCTCCATTAAATGTGACCTGTTTAACACAGCAAGAAGTATGACACCGTCTAAAAATCACTAAAGTTGACAATTCCCCGGGCCTGGATGGGATACACCCCCGAGTACTGCAGGAATTAAGTACTGTTATAGACAGAAAAATATTTTTAATGGATTGGTGCATAGTAAATATGGTGCCAATATTCAAAAAGGGGACAAAAACTGTTCTTGGAAATTATAGGCCAGTTAGCTTAACCTCCATTGTTGGTAAAATCCTTGAGAGTTTTCTAAGAGATGCTATTCTGAAGAAGAATAAACTCAAGACCCAATATTCAACATGGTTTTACGAGGGACCGTTCCTATCAAACTAATCTGATAAGCTTCTATGAAGAAGTAAGTTCTGGACTGGACCAAAGTAATGCAGTGGACGTGGTGTATATGGATTTTTCAAAAGCTTTTGATACGGTGCCACACAAAAGGTTGATACATAAAATGAGAACAATGTGGATTGGGAAAAATATGTGTAACTGGGTTAAGAACTGGCTCAGTGATAGGAAATAAAGGGTGGTTATTAATGGAACACACTCAGACTGGGTCACAGTTAACAGTGGGGTACGACCAGGGTCAGTATTGGGTCCACTTCTTTTTAACATATTTATTAATGACTTTGTAAGGGGTATACAGAGTAGACTTTCCATATTTGCAGATGACACTAAACTCTGCACGGTAGTCATTACAGAGAAGGACAATTTTATATTACAGGAGGATTTATGTAAGCTAGGAGCTTGGGCTGATAAATGGCAAATGAGCTTTAATGGGAATGAATGTAAGGTCATGCACTTGGGCAGAGGAAATAAAATGTATAATTATGTGCTTAATTGTAAAACACTGGGAAAAACTATCACTGAAAAAACCTGGGTGGATGACAAACTCACATTTAAAGGCCAGTTTCAGGCAGCTGCTGCAAAGGCAAATAAAATAATGGGATGCATTAAAAGGTGTAGTTTTACCTCTATTCAAGTTAATAGTGCAACCACACTTAGAATATTGTGTACAATTCTGGTCCCCGGTGTATAACAAAGACAAAGTTGAACTAGAGTGGGCGCAGAGAAGAGCGACCAAGGTTATTAGAGGACTGGCGGGGTATGCAATATAAAGACAGGTTATTAAACTTGGGGTTATTTAGTTTGGAAAAATGAAGGCTTAGGAGTGATCTTATTACAACAAACAAATATATGAGGACAGTACAAAGAACTTATGATCTTTTTACTCTTAAGCCTGAGACAAGGGGGAAACAAGGGGGCATCCTCTACGTCTGGAGGAAAGAAGGTTTAATCATAATCACAGACGTGGATGCTTTACTGTAAGAGCAGTGAGAATATGGAACTCTCTGCCATGTGATGTTGTAATGAGTGATTCACTACTAAAATTTAAGAATGGCCTAGATGCCTTTCTTGAAAAATATAATATTAGAGGTTATACTAGTGCATCTCAATGAATTAGAATATCATCAGAAATCAATGCAATTTTGCCAAGTTTCAGGGCAGTTCTGCGAGCCCTGAAACACTTTGACTAATAAATTAATATTATATTCACCATTTGATGTCTCGTAGAATACAGCACCGCAGTTTTTAACCCTTCATCCACAATAATTTAATTTTCTGAAATAATGACCTATGGGTTTTCATTGTAAAAATATAAAAGGGTGGGGGACAAGAGGCGCAATAGTGCCCTATCACTAGTGACACTGATGGTAATGGGGTGATGCCGAGAAGCCACTCACCTGGTGCAATTGTGATCCCCACAACTGGTTTGAAGGCGTTTTGGAAATATTATTCCAAGCTGCTGCAGGACCTCCACCGACCACTGAACAGTGGTTTAATCCACAAAGATGATGGGAGTGTAGGTGTGCCACGGTCCGCGCTGCTCCAGGGCTTAAAAAACTCAGAGAGACAGTCAGATTTCCATCCTTTATTCTCCTCCTCCTACGCGTTTCGGCGCCTAGCCTGGCACCTATATCCCTGATGAAGGTGCCAGGCTAGGCGCCGAAACGCGTAGGAGGAGGAGAATAAAGGATGGAAATTTGACTGTCTCTTTGGTGAGTTTTTTAAGCCCTGGAGCAGCGCGGACCGTGGCACACCTACACTCCCATCATCTTTATGGGTTTTCATTGGCTGTCAACATTAAAAAAACCCACTTCAAATAGATCACTCTGTAATGACTCAATATAATATATGCATTTCACATTTTGCATTGAATTAATTAAATAAATTAACTATTTCATGATACTCTAATTCATTGAGATGCCCTAGTATATACTACAGTACATTTTTTGATAGGGCATTGATCCAGGTAACTAGTCTGATTGCCTTATGTGGAGTCCGGAAGGAATTTTTTTCCCCAATCTCAAATGTGGAGCTTAGTGTTTGAAACATGTTTTTTTTGCCTTCCTCTAGATCAACATGTTAGGCTATGGGTTGAACTACATAGACTTAAAGTCTACCTTCAATCTTAAAAACTATGAAACATAGACTGAAGACACCTGCTAAAGCATGAAACTATGGAAATATTATGGATGCTCTCAATTCAAAGTGAACTTGTTAGATCCCCACCATTGTCTGCTCCTGCGACATCTGCTCTTGTCATTAGGTGCTGCCAAGTTCAGTCCAAAGGTGGTGCTGGTAATAGGGGAGAAATCTCTGCCCCTGTGACTTCTGCTACTGTCATATCCTCACCGGAGTCTGTTCCTGCAACTTTTGCTCCTGTCGCCAGCCACCACCACTTTAACTCCAAAAGTGGTGCTGGTGATGGGGAGAAATCTCTGCCCCTGCGTCTTCTGCTTACTGTCACATCCCCACCATAGTCTGCTCATGCAACTTCTGCTCTTGTCACAAGGCACCGCCACGTTCACTCCGAAGGTGACGCTGATGATAGGGGATAAGTCTCTGCTAGAAATTCTGGAGAGTGCAGGCTCCACTCTTCCACTAGGGTTGGAGTGGTTGGGACCTTTAGTACTTCAGTCTGACAGTGCAGATTTGTTGGTATTGCTTTCCAGCTGAAGACATTAACTCCTAGCTCCAGTAAATTGGGAAGTACCGCAACCTATTAAAATTTCAGCCTTTTGCTGCAAGCTGCCAGAAATAGTCTTTAGTTTACTTGTTTGTATTCAGCTTTGCATTGCTGATATTTCTGTTTGACCTATGCCTGTTTTGAACAAGTCTCCTGCCTTTCAATTTTGTACTCTGCTGCCATCTTGATTTTTACCCGGCTCTCTGAATATGCTATTGGATTCTGATTTTGTCCTTTTCTGACCCCCCGGCTTTGACCCTGTTTGGTGACTTCCCTACCTCTGGATTACGGGTCATCTATAGGCAGCAACACCCTGGACCTTGCAGTAAAGTCAAATCCCTGTATAAGGAATAAAGGGTTTCGGGGTATCTCAAGGTTCTGCCTGACAGTGCAGTTTGCATTTAGTCTGTCGGGGATTTAGCTTTTTACCTAAACTTCGCACAGACATCACATTATCATGTTGTACATACAGTCCAGTCTGTGGACAGCAAGGTACAAATCAAAAGAAACTGAGCAGAATGATATATTGTTTGTTGGAAAAGATTCAATATAACTTTTATTAGATTCAATGAATTCCCCGATGCTTGAACGTAGGAGCACGGTAAGCGGTTCTACTCAGTAACTTTCTTTCTTAATTACAGTATATGATTGTCAATGTAGAGATAGCTGTCGATCACTGATTGGACTGTCCAGTGGACTCATGCATACAAACACCAGAGATTTAAATGAATAAAATGCAAAATGTACTAAACCTTTTTCCACTAAAAGATATATCTGATTAGCTCCTCCTGCGATATAAAAATGTCTCAGCAGATCAGATACCATTTTCAACATGACAGTCTCCCTCTAAGGGTACCTTTACACACCACAGAGATAAATTGCTTGCAACTCACTGGTTGCAGTGAAATCATGGACACATTGTTCCATTTTGTTGCCATGTACAAATGGAATAATGTGCCCATGATTTCACTGCAACTAGTAAGTTGCAAGCAATTTATCTCTGTGTGTAAAGGTATCCCAAGGTGTCTGCTTAGTAGCAGACTATGGAAAGCCATCTCTAAGGCCTATCAAACACATGATTTGGCTGTCATTAGAAGAATGGTATGGGAACCATCTCAGCTGGCCTGGCACCCCATATACTGGAGCACTTCTTCAGTTGAGAGCTCATATACTCTACGAGAGAGCATTCACTAGGCATGTCTGTTGCTAGTTTACCTCTAACACAATATATTTGGCATTACTAAGGCCCACATCACACACACAGATATTTGTGCAGATATTGTTCACAGATCTCTGGTTGCAGTGAAATTATGGACATATTGTTCCATTTGTACACAGCCACAAAATGGAACAATGTGTCCATGATTTCACTGCAACCAGAGATCTGTGAACTATATCTGCACAAATATCTGTGTGTGTGACGTGGGCCTAAATTAGACATGACAGATCAAAATTTCCCTGACAATAAATTGCTTAAGGCTCCTATTCACAGACTGTTGGCCGAACGCATTGAAATCAGTGGGTATAGTCGACATTAGTCTAATCTGTATTGGGTGGGGAGGGGCACTTTGGTTAACAAGGATTGCCTGATATTAGAAAAATGGTCTACTTTTTGTTTTCTGGAAACTGCAATACTCTTGTTTATGGGATCTGTTTGATGTTGAAGCACAACCCCTATATTTTATACATTTTTCAACTCAAATAAGATAAGGTCATTTTTCACGACAGAAAAACCCAAAATATAATATAAAAGCCAAAAAAATCTGTAATTTAAGAGGCTCATAATATTGTTACATTGTAAATGTAATTACAAATATAGAAAAATTAACAAACATTTGGGTGTAAAAGTTTGATGTAACAAAGATCATCCAAATCTGCTGAAATCTAACATTTATTGGCGTCTCCCATTTCTCTCTCATAGTAAATATGGGGATTAAACTGTTGTCATGCCCTTTCGATAATTTCTGGTAGGATACAGACGTATCTGGTAACTGCTAGCCTCTCTCAAATTTAGAGAAGAATGTTTGTGGTGTCTTTAGGAGATATAGATGTTGCAAAGGTTATCCTACTTGCATGACACAAACGCCAATAGCACAATAATGATGTAATATATGATGGATGAGGAATTTATTATGGATTAGACACTTTTATATCTACATTGCTGAGAAATAGGTCTGGGGAAAGAAGTAGTAAAACGGCCAAACTTTGCTACTGATGTATATTTAAAGGGATCCTGTCACCTCCAAAATGCCTCCTAAGCTATCAAAACATGTCCCTGCAGCATCCTATCACTAATCTCACACTCCTTTTGTCTCCTAAAAGCATCCTGTGAAAGTACATAAAAATGTTTTAATACTCACTCATTAGTGATTATAATTAGCAGGGGCCATATTCTTTAGTCACCAGGGCATGTTGTTTAGCAGCTCCAGGATCCAGCCCTCTCTCTGTCTGTGTTGCTGTGAAACTGAAACTGAAGGCAGGACTAATGATTTGCATTCTGTGAGTGATAGAGAGGGGGGAGGGCAATGCCTGCACATCACAGCAGAACACACAGAGACAGGGTGGATCCTGGAGCTGAAAAAACAGCCCACCTTGGTGACTAAAGAATATGGCCCCTGTTATTTATAATCACTAATGAGTGAGTATTAAAACGTTTTTATGCACTTTCACAGGATGCTTTTAGGAGACAAAAGGAGTGTGAGATTAGTGATGGGATGCTGCAGGGACATGTTTTGGTAGCTTAGGAGGTGTTCTGGAAGTGACAGGATCCCTTTAAGTGAGTCATGAGATGGAATAATGAAATGCGTCTAACAAGCTGAATGAGTTGTGCCAAACTGATCACGTATCACATAGTTTTCAGATCAGATTGGTCCAATTTGCCACCTTACCACTGATATTCATGAATCCTGTGACACTATGGATAAATGGTTCTTGTACTATTTTGTTATCATATAATTTAATGCAGCTGCTCACTACACGTTATCTCTTAGAAATGTCAGCATTTCAGCTAAAACTGAAAAATATGAAACAGCACCTAAATGTAAGCTACCTTCAGGGTTAAAATCATGTTTATCAAGTGACAGTGCCATGTATTAAGCAAATCTGTTTAGACATGGAAATGCTGAGTGTAAGGTAAAGAACATCAATTGAACCATTTACTTGCATAAAGCTCTAGGGTGCAATATTTAAAGCACTTTATTCAATAAAAAATGCTTTTAAAATGGTACTTTGGTGATTGGGAAAAACTGGAATCATCTGTCAATGTGACTGCAAGAAAGTTCAATAAGCTAAATAATGAACCATTTACATTATTTTCCTCAGGCTCCATGACTCGTGTCAATAGTACTCTTTAAAAAATTATGATGTAGCCCTTGTACTTTGTAAATCACAGGATGCACATTTCTACCCTGTGTGAGTTAAAACGATATGTAACAAGGAGGCAAATATAATTTATTGGCTACAGTACAAGCAAACATGAGATTGTTATACTATAACCAGATGATTCATTTTGACATAACCGTGGACATCATTTTCAAAACCTTAAATAAGGTAGGAAATTTAGTAAGAATAGAAAAGATATTTTCTTCCTGGATATATTTCAGTAGACAGTGGCACCAGACCTCCTACTACTTACAGCATTCTCAGCTTCTGGACTACCAATGTGGCCACTGGACTCAGGACTGGCAAATAGTTTTGCTCCAGACCTGTCTGTTCAGGTAAATAAAGCAGTACTCGGTAACAATTGGCAACATTGTTCCAAACCTCAATTCTTGACTGGATAATATACTTTAAATGGCACCTTACTGCATCCTGTAAGTGAGACTGGACACTAATAACTACTTTTGGATCACCCAAAGACTTTAAATGTTGAGGCGGTCCCCATTTTACTCTGCACTGACATTTTAAAATGTCAATGTAGAGTAAGCAGCTTTTAGGAGATTATGCAGCTGTGGGGGAGGTAGCAAGCTGTCAGACACAGGTGTGCTTACTACAGAGGAGTCAGAAGGAGTTTATAACTCTACTTGATGGTAGCCCGATGCTATCGCATCAGGTGAGCGGTGACGTGATGGGGCGGCTCTGTGGCACTGGGGTCGGTGGCCGTCTCTCCTCTGTCCGCTGTTTATTCCCTTTCTGTCCCACCCCGTATTCACTCTCTGCCCCCCTGTGGTCAACCGCTACCCCCCATCTGTGGTCATTCTCTCCCCACCTGTGGTCACCTCTCTGCACACTCTGTGGTTACTCTTTATCCCCATCTGTGGTCACTTTTTACCCCCATCTGTGGACACTCTCTACCCCATCTGTGGTCACTCTCTTCCCCCAACTGTGGTCAATCTCTGCCTCCCACTGTGGTCAATCTCTGCCCCCCACTGTGGTCACTCTGCCCCCCACTGTGGTCACTCTGCCCCCACTGTGGTCACTCTCTACCTCATCTGGGTCACTCTCTACCCCATCTGGGGTCACTCTCTGCCCCCCACTGGGGTCACTCTCTGCCCCCCACTGGGGTCACTCTCTGCCCGCCACTGTGGTCACTTTGTGCCCCCCTCTGTGGTTACTCTCTTCCCCCCACTGTGGTGATTCTCTGCCCTTCTCCCTTGAGGGGTGTGGGCTGAGGATGGCAGTGGGGTCCCGGTGGGGAGTCTGACGGTTTGTCCCACTGTCATCCACTTCCACCACTATGGCTGTCTCTTCTCCCGCTCACTCTTATTACCCTGTGCTGCACTTTTGCAGTCTGGAGCTGTCACAGACCTGTGGTGATGTTACAGTCATGAGATCAGTCACGTGGCTGTGACATCACCAGAGGTCCTAAAGTCACCGAGATGCAGAGAGGTGAGCCGAGGCTGGGGCAGCGGAGGGACGTGTAAGGAGGAGAAGACCGAGCAGTGCGGGAGACAGAGCAAGGGGTGGGCAGACCAAGCAGACTGCTGGGAATGGGCTGGAGGAGCGCGAGTGGTGTGCGGTGGTGGTGGGCGGCCATATTCTTAAACCCGTTAGTGTGTGTATATGCGGCAGAAGTTACGTACAGCATTACAACCCTACGGAAGTGGATTTTAAGGCAATTATATAATGAGATGCTTTCATGATCATTCTATACACAGAGGTGATCTAACGCTTTATATACAGATTATGAAGTACCGTCAGTGCTTGCTTCTCCAGACCCAGTGATCATGTGATTACTAGGTGTAAGGAGGGGGCAGGAGCTGCTGAGCTCTAGGAGACTCAATCAGCTCTGTTACAGGGAAAAATAATATTTTCAAGTGCCCTCAAAAAGTATTCTAACCATATGGTTAGAGATGGGCGAACCCGCATAAGTATGAGTTTGGTCAATATGGTCGAACTATTTTTTAAAGTTCGGATTCGGGACGGATGTCCCAAACTTGAGTCCAAACCCCTAACCCAGACTTTATTGTTGTAAAATGGTGGCTAGGGGACTGTAAAAAGGAAGGAAAACTATGATTAAATCAACATCATCTTATCATACTTATCAGTCTCCGTTGCTGCAAGCACACTGCTTCCGAGTCCCACTCATTGACTTCCTCTGTATGCACTGGACTCTGCCTTCAACAGCCAATCACAGGGGCCCACTGTGTGACAGCATCTGTGATTCTGTTATGAGTAGCTTTTATTTAAAACACTCCAGTGTTTCTAATACTTATTGGAGCAGCGGCGCGGACCGAAAGACACTTGGTCCCGGATAGAGCATCTGTGATTGGCTGTTGCGGCCATACCCATTGTGGCAGTGTCTGTGACTGGATTGAGGACTTTCCTGCTGATGTCACAGAAATCAGGTGACCCCACTGTCAGATCGTGTTCGACAATACATAAATATGCACGTTCACCACTGACTTGCATTATGTTCACTATTTGGGACGAATATCCAAATAGTAAAAAGTATTCGTTTAGACTTATTCGAATGCAAATACCGAACTATTCGCTTATCACTAATCACAATGCTTTTGAGATTACCAAAGCAGTTTCTACAACTATCAGGGTTTGAAGAAAATAAAGGATGTTAATTCCAATTCAATAAAGCTCCTCTGCTCTATACTAATCATTGATTAAACAAATGAGTCTAATATTCTGTTATGGATCCCACTAACTTTATGGAGTCTGTCAGGGCTATGGCTTGTTTGACAGCAAGAGTTGTACTATTGTTGTCATTAGAATTACCACAGAGCTTGCCAAATAAGGCTCACTATACAGGGATGCCAAAACTATATAACTCATCCAACTACCAATCAGGGCTGTGGAGTCAGAGTCGTGGAATTGGTTCCCATTTTGGTGGAGTCGGTTAGAGTCGGAATAAAATGGACCGACTATGACTCTTAAAATATATAATAAATTAGGTACAGTAGCTCAATGTAGAATGTGCTGAATATTATTATTAATTATTATGTTCTAATCTAATAGATTATGATCTAAATATCTTGATTATTGTATCATAATAATGATTAAAGGGAACCTGTCACCTAGATCTAAACCTCTGACCTCTCACTAGCTGACCCTACACCTTCCTAGCTGTTTCCTAACCATCCCTCTCTGCTGTAAATCTGCCCTGTAAAAGTGAAGAAAAATTACTTTGAACTTACCGGGTGTTGCTCTGTCACGAGACTGGAAAGGCGGCTCCAGGTTCCTTTCTCCCCTCCTCCGTGCTTCACTGCACGACCCGCTGGGCGGCATTATTCTTTCTTCCTCTCCTCATGAATTTGGAATCTCCCGCCCTCTTTTCCTTCTCTGATGCACCTGCCGGTACGTCACATCCGGCCCGATGCATTATGGGCCCGATCACGTGATTGGCCCCGATGCATTATGGGCGTGATCACGTGATCGGCCCTGGTGCATTATGGGCTGGATCATGTGATCGGCCTGGCTTCAATATGCACATTGTGTATGCGCGGAGCCAGGTCGATCACGTGATCCTGCCCATAATGCACGGGGGCCAATCACATGATCGGCCCATGAGGCACTGGGCCGGATGTGACGTACCAGCCGATGCATCATAGAAGGAAAAGAGGACGGGAGATTCCAAATTCAGAAGGAGAGGAAGAAAGAATAATGACACCCAGCGGGACATGCAGTGAAGCACAGAGGAGGGGAGGAAGGAGCCTGGAGCTGCCTTTCCAGTCTCCTGACAGAGCGACACCAAGTAAGTTATGTAATTTTTCTTAATCTTTATAGGGTAGATTTACAGCAGAGGGGGATGGTTAGGGAGCAGCTAGGAAGGTGTAGGGACAGCTAGTGATAGGTCAGAGGGGTAGATCCAGGTGACAGGTGCCCTTTAAAAGCCTGATGTTCACATTGTACTGCAATAAATGTATCACTTAAACATGAGCCATGTATGAAGGAGTTGGAGTTGTGGAGTCGGAGTCAAGGAAATTGAGGAATCGAGCATGAATCGGACTTGATGGTTTGGCTTACCAAGTCCACAGCCATGCTACCAATCGCTTTAAACTTGCAAAAATGGTAACAAAACATCATTATTTAAAAAGCATACTGACCTCATCAGGGCTGGAGGCTTGATAGGTGCGGTTATCATCACTTAAGTCCTGATCCACTTCAGCATACTCCGCTTCTCCATTCACACCGGCACGGGATTCATAGACTGGAGTAACATTATGGCACAAAGCGATGGCTTTCACTGCATCATGGACCCGGCTACTCACAGTCTTGCGTACCTTAGGTGCTGATGATTGGACTTTTCTTGAAGGAGTTGAGCTGGCATTGTTGTTATTTGTTTGGGGCTGCACCTTTATAATAGAATAAAGAGAAATAAAGCACTTTTCTAGAGAGTATATAACATTTTTACATGTGATCATAAATATATGGGCATATGGGGCTATAAAATGCTTTGTAAGGAAATTTAGAATTTTAGCGAATTTGTATCCATTAATGAAATACATGAATGGCAATTAATTCATACTGGAATATTCTTTTAACCCCTTCCCTCTGCAGCCAATTTTTCAATTTTGTAATTTTGTTTTTGGATCTCTTCTTCAAAAAGTAATAACTATTTTTTCCATCTATATACCGTATATACTCGTGTATAAGCCGACCCGTGTATAAGCCGACCCCCCTACTTTTGCCCCCAAAATCTGGGAAAAACTATTGACTCGTGTATAAGCCGAGGGTGGACCCCAGCACAGGTATACAGCCCCCAGCAGTGTGGTATACAGCAGCCTCCCAGTGGTATATACAGGCACCAGCAGTGTTACAGCAGCCTTCCCAGGGTATATACAGCAGCAGCCCCAGGGTATATACAGCAGCAGCCCCATGGTATATACAGCAGCAGCCCCAGGGTATATACAGCAGCAGCCCATGGTATATACAGCAGCAGCCCCATAATATATACAGCAGCAGCCCCAGGGTATATACAGCAGCAGCCCCATGGTATATACAGCAGCAGCCCCATAATATATACAGCAGCAGCCCCAGGGTATATACAGGCCCCCATCAGTATACAGGCCCCAAACATGGTATATACAGCAGCAGCCCCAGAGTATATACAGCAGCAGCCCCATGGTATATACAGCAGCAGCCCCATAATATATACAGCAGCAGCCCCAGGGTATATACAGGCCCCCATCAGTATACAGGCCCCCCCATGGTATATACAGCAGCAGCCCCATGGTATATACAGCAGCAGCCCCATAATATATACAGCAGCAGCCCCAGGGTATATACAGGCCCCCATCAGTATACAGGCCCCCCATCAGTATACAGGCCCCCCCCCCATGGTATATACAGCAGCAGCCCCATGGTATATACAGCAGCAGCCCCAGGGTACATACAGCTGCAGCCCCAGGGTATATACAGGCCCCCATCAGTATACAGGCCCCCCATCAGTATCCAGGGCCCCCCCATGGTCCGGAAACCTGTAAAGGAAGATGATTATACTTATCGCTGTCCGGCTGCCGTCCCGGCTCTGCATCGCGATCCTCCATCTGCATCGCGCTCCTCCATCTTCTGACTTCCTGTGTTCTGCGCCGAATGACGTCATTGTCGGCGCCGACAGGAAGCCGGAAGATGGAGGAGCGCGATGCAGATGGAGGATCGCGATGCAGAGCCGGGACGGCAGCCGGACAGCGATAAGTATAATCATCTTCCTTTACAGGTTTCCGGACCATGGGGGGGGCCTGTATACTGATGGGGGGGGGGGGGCGCCCGTATAGTGACTCGCGTATAAGCCGAGGGGGTAACTTTTCAGCCCAATTTTTGGGCTGAAAAACTCGGCTTATACGCGAGTATATACGGTAGTTTTGCATTGCTTTGCAAGACGAGTTCTAGTTTAGAATAACCTATTCTAGGAGTAGGGATCTCCAGGCCTCAAGAGTTGCCCACAGGTCATGTTTTCGTGATTTCCTTAGTAGTGCAGAGGTGAAAAATAGAATCCCCACACTGGTGATGATTCCAACCCCTGTGTAATGCTGAGGAAATCCTGCAAACCAGCACTGCGTGCGGCTCTTGAGGCCTGCAGTTCCCTACCCCTGGCCTATTCGGTTTTACATTCAACATAATAGAAAACAGGGAAAAATCCAAGTGCAGTGAAATTGTGAAAAAAAAACGTAATGCCACCATGTCTTCTTTTATTTTGTTTTTATGCCATACTTTCTGTAATAAAAATGACTGACTCACTTTTCAGTACTGACATGTTGACAATAAATTTGTACAGATTTTTATCTTGGTGGAGAAAAAAAAATTGTTTTAAAACAAAAATTTTGATTTGTGTTGCCATTTTCCAAAGTGTACAAAATTTTTATTTTTACATCCACTAAACTGGGTGAGGCTGATTTTTTCCATGGCAAACATGGTTTTATTTACACCAATTTGAGGTAGATATTACATTTCAATCCCTTTTATTGCCTTTTTTTTTTAGACAGGAGTGGTGATTGAGACATCGCAATTCTGGTGTTTTTATTTTCTTTTTCTGCCTTTACTAATAAGGTTAATTCATTTTATATCTTGACAGATTGGACTTTTATGATCATAGCAATACCAAGTGACAGTGGCTGTTAAAGACTGATGCCAACTAATTAATATAGCTGATATCTGCCATGTGTGGCTGCTACCCATCAGCTTAGGGTGCCTTCACATTTGCGTATGTGAACGCAGCGTATGCTGCATTCCCATACGCAGTCAAACGCATGCGCACTGCGTTCCTATGTTTAACATAGGAATGCATAGTGCCTGCGTTTGCCAGCGTTTGCTGCGTTCGGGTGCGGATGCGGAAGATATCTGCTCCCTCCAGGGTCTCCCGTCCGCACCAGGGACGCAGGATGTTGCATTTTTTGTGCGCTCGGGGACCTTGGAAAATCAGCAAGCTTCCCCAAGCGCACAAAACAATGCATTGGCGTCAATGGGTCCGCAGTGTTCTGCGCTTGACAGCGCAGGAGAACGCTGCGGACCCATTGAAATCTCTCCCAGTGGCCGCCGGTGATGTCACAGGAGATCATCGACGGCCACCGGGAGATCAGCTGGAGCCTTTTATGATCTCCTCCTCCCCGCCGCCGGTAATCTCATAGCGGTGTCGGCGGGGAGAAACAGCTGATGTGACAGCTGTTTGAATCTGAGAGGAGATGTCGGCGCGGGAGATTCAAACAGCTGTCAAATCAGCTGTTTAACCCCGCTGACACGTCCAGGAGCTTACCGGCAGCAGGGAGGAGGAGATCTCCGCCGCTGATCTCCACCTCCGGCCCGCCCCCTGACACCGCCGATTGGCTGCCCGGGCTCCATAGTGATGTGTCCGCAGGTGGACATTCTCCGCTGCGGACACATCAAAATGACCCTGCGTTTCACTACATTTGTGTCTGCATGCCATCAACATGCAGACACAAACGCAAATGTGAAGGTAGCCTTATCTGTGCCATACTTGGGTTGTTTGAGAGGTCTCTTTTGCTGAGTATAGGGACAGAACCTGTGAATCATACTGAGCTGCGTATGGCAAGAAGGTGAAAGGGAACCTCGCAGTGGAGACTTCTATGTGTAGCAATTTTTTTTTAAATCATTTTTTCTGAATCACTGAAGACGTTTAGAGTAAATCATAGTTTGTAATGAGAGCTTGATGGTATTTCATACTGGATCTGATTAGGTCTATTTAAGTCTAATAACCGGTTTCCATTAAAGAAACCTGTCACCAGGTTTTATCCCTATAAACTGCCGCCACCACCCGTAAGCCCTTATATATAGGATTCTAGAATACTATATATAAGTCCCCAAGCTGATCTATATGACATATAAAATAGCTATTTAATACTTACCTGAGGGGTGGGGCAGTCTGGTCCACTTGGAGTTGCTGATCTTGATTCGGGGCCTCCTCTCTTCTTGCGATTGCATCCTTCACCTATGCTTCAAGTGGATGATGCATCCTGTTATGTCAACACAGGCTCCTCCTGTGTGCTCCTGCGCACACTCACTTCTCTCTGCCCTGCTGGAGACAGGGCAAAATATTGTAGTGCGCATGCACAGCGGTCCTTTCAAATTCTCCTGTGCCTGTGCATTACAGTACTTTGCTTTGCCCTCAGCAGGGCAGAGAGAAGTGTTCCTGTGCAGGAACACAATGGAGAAAACGGTCTGCAGATGACTGGACATGTCATCCACAAGAAGCGGAGGAGGAGGATGAGGATGAGATCACAAGAATAGTTGGATCAAGATCAAGCAACACCCATGGGACTGAACAGCCAAAGTATGCTAACATTTATTTTATTTGTCCCACAGATCGGCTTTGGGCTTTTATACAGTATTCTAGAATCCTGTATATAAGGTCTTACTGCTGGTGGCCGCACAGGGGAAAAACCTGTTGACAAGTTCCCTTTAAGGGCTGTGAACAAGCTGGTTTGAATGCAGCCATGCATGTTAGATTAAAGGGGTAGTCCACTACTTGGACAACCCTTTCTCAATCACTACATTTTCCACATGTAAAATGATAACACTTATACTCTCTTCTGGTGCCGACACCATTCCTGCGATGTCGGCATCTGCTCTCCAGGGCCTTGCGTGACATTGTTACATCACAGAAGCCCTGCAGCCAACCAAAAGCTGCTTCCTCTTATTTCCTTTGGACGAAACGGACACCTGGGAGAAGCGAGAGCTGCTGAGGTGTATGTGGTTAGAAACTATTAATTGCGTATCCAAAGGTTTAGAAGAAGAGACGGCACTCACCATTTGATGAAGGTTGTTTTTAATCCATTACTCTGTTAAGAGATGGGTTATAAAACATTTGTGGTGGGAAGGGAGGTGTGGGGAGGATGACATTAATTGGGTATATACCAGGGCTTGGAAAAGAAGGAGTGCCATTTTGCTTTTGGAATGCAGATTTTGCTGGACATTTGTGGGTGAAATGCTAGAAAAGCAGAAACACCTGCAACTCCTTCCAAATAATTCCAAATTGGATACTATACCTCTCAAGGAATTTATCTAGTACTATGAATATTCTAACAATAAAGGTGTCTCAGAATTTTGTCACATTGGACAGTGAAATTAAAAAATAGATTTTTTTTTTTACACTTAATACTTAAAGTATTGTTTTAGTCCTACATTTTTATTTTCACAATGCGTACTGAGAGAAAATGGATCTCAGAATTTGTTACAACATTTCTATCAAATGCTGCAAAACCACATACCAGGTTGTAAACTACTGTTAGGTGAAACAGCAGGGATTGGAAGATAAAAAGAGCTATTTGTCTTTGGAAGTGCAAATTTTACTAAAATATATTGCAGATGCCATGTCACATTTGTAGAATGCTTTAGCTGCCAAAATAAAATAACAAAACAAAAAGTGAACCCAGTTTGTAAACTACACCCCTCAGGAATTCAATTACAGATGTAGTGAATATTCTGACGCTACTCATGTTTTCCAGAAATAAGCATGCAATAATTGTAAAGCATAAAAAAATTGCAAATATGTTAGCTTAGGGTGGTACTCAAATTTGTAAGTCATCCCCTATCGATTGGATAGGTTAATACTTCCCGATCACTGAAGGTCCAACTGCTGTGACCGCCAACGATCCCGAGAACATGAATGCACCACACAGCTCCATTTATTCTTATGGGAGTGCCTAAGAATTGCTGAGGGTAGCTGCATTTTTTAAAAGCCTAGGTGGTAAAACCTGTGCTTCTATGTGTTACCCGCCCGGGGGTCTGCCGCCCGTGCTCCGCGGCATGCTGCCGTTACTCCCTCGACTCCCACTGCCCCTGTCCGGCCCCAAGGGCTCCTGGTGTCGACCATCCGCCGACGGCTCCGGGGCGCTGGCAGTCGCCGCCCGCGGGTCGGTCGGGTAGCGTCTTCCTTACCGCATGCTCCCCGGGTGCGCGCTCCTGTTTCCAGCCGTAGGGGTCAAGCACCCTCTGCTTGAGCAACGCTGCTCCTCTCACTTCCGGTACCACTGCTTGTGCACATAATCTGTCTCCTAATCTGTATCTGCTGGAGAGACTGCAGGGATCTGGCTCCTCCCCTCAGCCAATTACCAGGTCTCTGTGTTCTACCAATCAGGAGTACTCTGTTGTGATATAAGCTTCCTGTTTTCTCTTACTCATTGCCAGGGCAATTTCTATGTAGAGAACTTGCTAATCCTGGTCTTGTCAGGTTGTTTCTTTATCAGCTTGATATCTGACTTCTCTTGTTCCTTCCCGCAGATTCCTCCCGTCCCGGCTCGACGCTGACTCCAGTGGTCTCGGTCTGTTTTCCGGATCTCTTTCCTGCTGAAGAGCTTTCCCCAGCCCTGCTCCGGATCCTCTGTATTCCCGGTTCCCGTGTCTTATTATACCCGGTTGCTGTTTTTGTTACCACGTCGCCTGGGGTCGGTTGAACACTTGTGTCCGCTTCATTGGCCCCTCCGAGGTTGGTTCCGGCGGGATCCCTGTATAGGGGTTAAGCGCTCCGGGGCTTCCTTCGCTGGGTCTCCAGTGCTGCGACCTTGTGGCCCTCTCCAGGGGCGTGGGTTCTGTCCTGTTCCGCTTTGTTTAATAAACCCGTTGACTCTACGGTACGTGTCTGCCTCTCTATCACCCGGTATCAGCATCCGCTTTACGCGGTCCAGTGGGTCCACGTGTGAGTCCGTCAGTAGGACGTGACACTATGTCACCACCATATTTACCCAGAGAAGGGCATTATTTTTAGTGTAGGCTCCCAAGTAAAGAAATATGCCTCAATTTGGCTACTGGGTGGATATGGAGATGGTCATTTTTATATGCTGAGTCTAATTTATAATACTATTCCATGTTCTATATTCATATTTCTATGCCTAAGTATTGCAGAGTGCAACTGTCTTTTTAGTTGCCTTATATTATGCTCAGTTATGCATGTGTTCACATTGCAGGTTAGGGAGAACTGTTATTCCTGGTATTTCATTTGCTGGTTTCCCAAAAGTGACATTTGTCTAGAACTGCCTGTATAGCATCCATAGGGGATGTCACTCAACTCTCAGTTTCCAGAAAGGTAAACATTTCTCGCCTTTTAATAAAATTTTCCCCGTGTTTTTTTTTTAATGCCACTCATAGGTGCAAGAAAAGCAGAGCAATAAACCGTGTAAAAGCTGTGAAGAAATGATGAAGCAGAATATTGAAACTGTGTTGCAGAAAAAATTTAAATATATATATGTTTATTAGAAAGTTTTATATTTTAATTTTATTGGTAATTTATTTATATTTGCATATTTCAGTTGAAATGCTTTATGGCACTTTTTTTTTTTTTACAATAACTACTTGTTTGCATTTGCAGCAGTACATAATTAGGATGAATGATGCCAGGCAACACCTAGCAAACTGATATCATTATTATTAGGCACACAATATGGTGGCTTTACGTTCCAATGTTAAGTAACACGGTTTAATATACACCCGCCATGTCCTCATGTGCTGTCGCAATAAGAGGAGCCCACTTTGGAGCCATGTGCACTGAGCCACTGATCCGTGAACACACTGCCCATCAAATTACAGTGCTGTATAATAATGGGTTTAACTTTTCTGCTCATCTGCTTCCCAACTCCTGCTTTGAACCTTTGCATTTGCATTCTGCATTCGCCGATGTCATTACAGACACAAATAAATTAAGCTGATTTACTCCTTCTGAATTATGTTATGTTTATTGATGCTTGTATAATTTAATTTCACACAGATTCCATTAAAGATTATGCTCTCTGTCACGGAATGCTTCCAGTGGGAAAATATAATCATGTTATAATAGATTTCTCTCTGGCATTATTGTACAAGAGGGCTGCCTTTTTCTTTTTTTTTTTTTATTAATAAAACAGGTCAGGATGCAAGTGAGGGAAATCAATGTCATACGACGACCACCGCAAACTGGGTTAGGTGACTGGAAACACTTATTATCACATATTGAAAATTCTCTGCTTGTTTCTGGAGGGGTTTCATGTATGTTTAATTAGGACCTAGGTAAACACAATCTGCTTTCAGCCAATCATTCACAACAGGTGGGTTTATATAAAAAGGCAAAACTACGAATAAGGCAGGCTTCACACCATGTTTTTTTTATTCAGGGCTGTTCAGTGTGAACCGGACACCCCGGATCCGATTCCAGCTCCATAGTAACCCTATGGGGCCTGAATACACAAGATGAATGTCTTTTGGCATTCGGTTTTTGGATGTCCGGGACAATCCGGGAGGAATCAGATTTTTCTCCCGGACACAAAATCGGAGCATGCAGCATTTTTGTGTCCTGGGAGAATAATCTCCCCAAATCCCAAATCGGATCCTCCCGGATTCTCCCAGACCCTCCCGCACCGGGAGGATCCGGGAACCGGACACTGGCGGCTGCACGCCGCTGTTATTTCAGGGCCATGGCTAGCTCCCCGCGAGCCGCGGTCCTGAATCATCAGCATTGGCAGCTGCGTCCGGCTGCACACCGGACCGGAGGGCATATTTGCCCTCTGGTTCTGGGTGCTGATTCGGTCCGGGGCTGTCAGGTTCATCCCTGACAACCCCGGAATGGATCTTGCCGTGGTGTGAAGCCAGCCTAAAGCTTGTGATCCTTCTAAACTGATTGGGGCCAGCATATATGTTGTCATAAAAAGTGCTACAAAGTGGATCTTTCAAGAGGCAGAGAGGCACTTTAAATATGACCAAGCCAAAAATGCACATAAAGGGTTAATATAGCAGCTACTTTAATTTTCTAAAAGGTCTCAGAAAAATGGTAAACAATCTGGTCAATACTCTAATTCAGAAAAAATCTCTGCTATTATAATTTAATAGCAACCAAATGAAATGACTAGACAACATAGGGTGAAGGAGCACAAACAAACTAAAGGCATTTTCTGTTTTTAGTAACGTTACCTCTGCAGGTGATATAATGAATAAAGTGTTTTAATCCTCCTCACCAGCTCCAGTGCTGAGTTTTTGTTTAGGCTTCCAATATCTGTTGTCATCTGCAGAGCTGCAGTCATGTCAAAAACGCTATTGCCCATTAGTTTAGCGGCTTGTGACATCAACAAGGGCTGAGCAGCAGAGCACTGTAACTTGCTGCAGCACTGTCACAGTGAGGTGACTACTGCAGACAGCAACAAACACTGGGACTTGCGGTAGAGAAGGAGCACTGGACCTGGGAAGAATGAGCAAAGAAAAGTTTTTTTTTTCAAACAAACTGCACCTGGAGATGCAACTTTCCTGGAATCAGACAACCCCTTCTAAGGCACCGTTACACGGTATGAGATCGTGAACATTATTGCTCAAACGTCACAGGTTTGGAGTCGTTCAAAAGACAATGGTAGGACGGCGTTGCGTGTTACACCGAGTACACCGAGATACGACTACGATAAATCGTTGGATCGCTGATCACAGATTTGAGAACACGTTCTCAAATCAGATGATCAATGATCGGCCAACCTGCTGCATTATTGTGTGTGACTCCATGATAACGATGTCAGTAACGACTTTGCCTATTCACAACAGTGAACAAGTATCGTTCTCTGGGTTGTGTGAACGATAGCTGCTCGCCACATCGTTGGTGAGACATGCACGATATCTAGACGTGTGACATCTCACCAACGATGTCAAAAAGAAGTCCTAATGACCATGCTCCCGTGAGATTTGGCGATATCTTAACGACACTGAAGCGTGTAACGGTACCTTCACCCACCCTTACACATTAAAATAATCTCATAAGGTAGGTTAGCTGACTGCCTGATGTGTATGGGAGCCACCCAATTCTTCCTTGACAAATGGCAGGCATTTGGAATTTTATCACCTGATGCTTTTTAGTTTACAGAGGAGGTGTCTGACAGCAGCATTCTCCTAACTCCCTAGCAAGACCACCATACGTAAGGGGTGTCACCAGACGGCTATCTTATGTGTATGAACAGTTTTAGACAGCCATCGGCCAATTGAAAACCATCTGTCCAGATTCCTCCAAGCACGTAAACTCTGGGATACAAATCTCCACAGTTCTGAGCTGGCATTGCTGCACCTGGAATAAGTCACTGCATAGACCGTTTTCTTCACATAGTTTTATTTTGTAACTTACCTAAAAAATTCCTAGAAACCCTGACTTACCAGTGAGTAGGAACTTGCTACATGGTCTGTATTTCATCCATTGTATCTGTACCATAGGACACGGTGCCCAGGTGAAGACGCTTGAAAACCATTTCATTTTGGGTAAGTGTTCCTGAAAGGTAAGTGCTTTAAAAGTCAGATCATCATTTGCATCAATTTAGTTTATTATCTTGCAGTACAGTAGATTATTAAGACAAAAATAGTTAAAAATACAGGTTTAAAAGCAGTGTTCAATGTATCAACTTTATTCTTCACTGAGATTGCAGTTTGCTAGGGAACCTGTCACCAGATTCATGTTACCTAAATGGTGGGCAGAATAAATCAGAGTCTTGATGCACAACTACAGCCAGTTACTGTGGCATGCAGAAGTTTGGGCACCCCTGGTCAAAATCCAAGATTATTTACCAGTAATCATATTTTATAGAGTCCACGACAGCACCCACTGAGAAAGGGGATCCGCCCATAGGGACAGGAAACCTATAGATAAAAAGGGGCGGCCCCACCTGCCTCCTCAGTTGGTTACAGAGAATTTGGAAGAACTGCCATAACCGTATATATACACAAATATATTGATTAGTATATCAGAATACCATCACCATAAGCGTGAGAGATCACACAAACACCCTTTCTGCAGTGCTGAAACCGGTGAATAAGCAGAATACTAATGATAATAATATTAATAATAATTACGGGTGGGAAGTAAGTGGGTACTATCGTGGACTCTGTAAAATACGATTACTGGTAAGTAATCTGGACTTTCCTATCACCACGACAGCACCCACTGAGAGTCTTTCAGAGTCCATCACCTGGGAGGGACCACAGTGTTGAGAACTGATCTCTCGAAATCAAAGGCAGAGGAAGAAGACAAATCAAGGTGATAGTGTCTGAAGAAGGTGAAAGGTGAAGCCCTAGTAGCCGCCTTACAAATGAACTCTATAGGGACATCAGCTCTCTCAGCCCAAGAAGAGGATAAGGCCCTTGTGGAGTGGGCTCTTATGCCATCTGGAAGATTCTCACCTTTACCTGAGTAGGCTGAGCAGATTGCGTCAAGTATTCATCGAGATAGAGTGCTCCTTGTGGTGCCAGATCCCCTTTCTGTGACCCTGAAAGGAGACAAACAGAGCCCTACTTTTCCTCCAGGACTGAGTTCTAGCTATGTACTCTAACACTGTCTCCCTGACGTCTAACGTAGGGAACCTATTTTCCTCTTGAGTAGACAGGTTATCATAAAAGAAAGGCATAAATGTCTCTTGGCCCCAGTAGAATCTAGAGGAAACTTTAGGTAGATAGGAGGGGTCTGGTTTTAGAATTAATTTATCTGAAAAACTAGAAGAAAGGGAGCATCTATTGAAAGTGCTTGTAAATCACTCATTCTTCCGGTTGATGTTAAGGCTACCAGTAAGGCTGTCTTCAAGGTCAGGTCTTTAATGGAAGCAGAAGATAGGGAGGCCCAGTCAAAGCGTCTAGCAGTAAATTCAAGTCATAGGGTCACATTCTAGTTATATGCACTGGGTCACTAAGTTCACACGCCTGGATGAATCTAGAAATCCACCTATCACCTGCTACATTACAGTTGTACAATGCACCTAATGCTGAGATTTGTACCTTTAGAGTGCTGACAGCCAGGCCAAGTTCACAACCTTTCTGTAAGAACTCCAGGATGGCTAGAATATGTGCGTGGGTGGAAAGGGGGCCTGCATAAAATTGCAAGAATTTCCTCCACACTTTAAAATTGATTTTTGTGGTAACTGGTTTTCAGCTTTGGAGAAAAGAGGATACTAAGGCATCAGAAAATCCCCCCTGCTTTAGAATTTGCCCTCAAATTCCACGCCGTCACATGGAGACATTCAACTTGAGGATGACATAAATGGACCCTGAGGGAACAGCTCAGGAACTGTTGGTAGGATCCAAAGGTCGGTTACAGACAGAGCTCTCAGCCATGAGAATCAAGGTTTTCTTGGCCAGAAAGGAGCAATGAGGTTCACTCTCGCTCCTTCCTCCCTGATCGTCCTTAGAACTAGAGGGATCAGGCACATCAGAGGAAAGGCATAGGCAAGATTGTAAGTCCATGGCACATGTAGAGCATCCACCACCTCCGGGTGATCTGAGGGATGTAGGGAAGCAAACCGTCTGACCTGTCTGTTGCTCCTGGTTGCAAAGAGATCTATCTCGGGAACTCCCCATAGTCGTACTATTTGGCAGAAAACTTGCCTGGTCAGGACCCCTCCCCTTGATGAAGAGAATGGCGACTAAGATAGTCGGCCCTGATATTGTCTATCCCTTTGATGTGCAGGACTGAGAGAGAGAGGAAATGCCTCTTTGCTAGAAGGAAAATCTCCTCTGCTGTGGACATCAGAGAAGGAGACCGAGTACCCCCCTGGTGGTTAAAAAAGACAACCACTGTGTTATTGTCCATCAGTATTCTAAAATGAGAGCTCTGAAGGAGGTGTAGGTACCTGAGAAGGGCATATTTGACTGCGTTCAATTTTTTTAGATTGGAAAAGCCTATCATATCTCCCATCGTCCACCGACCTTGGGCTAGGTGATCTCCTTCATGAGCTCCCCACCCTGAAGGACTGTATCAAATAAAAGAAAGGAGGGGGAACAAGAGGCGCAATAGTGCCCTATCACTAGCGACACTGACACAAGAAGGTGTGTAGGGGTTTCACTCACCTATGCCAGTTGTGAGACCCACAACTGGTTTGAAGGCATATTTGGATAATTTACTGATGGCTGCTGCTGGACTTCCACCGGCCACTCACTCGTGGAGAAACATCAAGCTGTTGGGAAAATGTGTATAACAGTCCGCACTGCCAGATCCACCGCCACTCCAAAGAACACACGAGTAGGTGCTGTTCAATCAGTATTCTTTATTACCTCCGACGCGTTTTGGTGCCCTCCTGGCACCTTCCTCAGGGATACCCCACAACCACAACACAGGACATATATATAGCCCCCCTAATATCAACAATTGGTAGGTGTTTCCTTTGCCAGATGACGTCAAAAACGTCATAGAATGGGAGGACCACAGGATTTTGGCGCAATTTTCATCAATAACTTACATTTTTTGTATAATTGTAATCATAGTATACCACAAACAATCTAAAAAATCCGAAAATAGAAAACACTGTTGAGTCACAGAGTTTAGGTGAAGACCCAGAAAGCTTTGTAAGGTGGAAGTAGTCAGTCTTGATATTTTCCAGTTTATGATCCAACCTAGATCCTGTAGGGACAATATGATACTGGGAAACAGAAGCCGAATTGTAGATTTTATTGATTCCATCTTAAAGGTTTGGAACCTGAGGAAGGAGTTAAATTTCTGCAACTTAATAATCGTTAGAAAGGAACCATCAGGTTTCGGAACCAGGAATAAGGAGGAACAAAACCCCTTTCCCTACTGGTCGACAGGAACCCTACCAAATTTCGCTTCTCTAACCTCAATTTCCAAAGCCTGTTACTGGAAGGGGTGAAATACAGTAGTTTGAAGAAAGGAATCCCTTGGGATTCTCTGAAAGTCTAGCTTTAACCAAGATGAAATTAAACAAGAATCCACTGACTAAATGAAATATGAGTCCATTTATCAGAAAAATATTTTAATCAGCCACCGACCGGGCGGGTCTATATTAACGGTACTTGGACTTGTATTCAGATGAGGAGGAAACCTTTGAAGTAGGCACCTTTCTGCTTCTCCTTAGAGGGCTCCCATCTGGAGTCTGGCTTTTGCCGTGTGAATAACTGCTTTCTAAAGGCCTTCCTATAATTAGGAGCAGAAGGTTTAGGGAAACCTTTTTTTTTTTTGACATCAATCTGCTTTTGTCAAGACGACATCCAGCACAGGGCCAAACAGGTACTCACCCTGGCATGGTATGGCACACAGCTTGGATTTAGCGTGCACATCTCCCTTCCATTGTTTTAGCCATAGTGCCCGACGAGCAGCATTGGATAGTCCCGCAGATCCAGCTGCCAATCTAAGCAAATCGGCTGATGCAACTGCCAAATAAGCTGAACAGCTACGGAACTGGGGAAGAGAGACCAACAACTTATCCCTAGATGTTCCCAACTTAATCTGGTCCTCCAGCTGGTCAACCCATACTAGCATATATCGTGCAATGCAAGTGTTAGCTATAGCTGGTTTGAAGGCACCTGAGGAAGACTCACAGCTCTCTTGAGGAATGTCTCTGCCTTCCTATCTGAAGGATCTTTAGGGAGGCCTCCATCTTCCAAAGGTAGTACATTCCGTTTTGAAGAGGATGCAACAGCCGAATCTACTTTTGGGATCATATTCTGGATGTCATATCAAAGGGATATTTGCATTTGGAGGTTGAAAGCAGGGAACCTCTAGAATCCTGTTTTTCCCATTCTTTCTTTACTAGGTCCTTGATAGCATAAATGACCGGGAAAGAACAATGTTTCTCTTGGGACAAACCTGCAAACATCAGGTCCTGAACTGACTTTGGCTCTTTAGGTTCAGTTAAACCCATGGTGGTATGGATAGATTTAGTCTATATCTTGGATAGGAAAACAGGAACCACCTTCCTCATCTGAAGATGATGGTGAGTGGGAACTCTCCACTAATCCCTCTTCCTGCGAGTCAGTCCCGGATTCACAACCGAATAACAGACATTTTGGCCAGTTGTAGGTTTGCTAGGTGTTTGAATATTCTTAAGGGAATTCCTGATCTCTTCCCTTATAAATGACGTCAAATCAGCATTACGGACAGGAGCTTCCTCCTATGATATGCAGGACTGACTATCGTTTTACAAAGTGATCAGGCAGGGCAACACACAAAGCACATGCATTATGCTTGCTTTTGGTCAGCTTCTTTTTACCCTAAGGCACAGAGAAAAAAAGGGGGACATCAGCTCACCAGGTGATCCCACAGATACAACTCACCATTAGAAGCTGTCAGTAGGATACCGATTCGGGAGGTGGGGGTACATCCCTGCCAGGGTGACCCTTGCTGCTCTTGGTGGCCTTTTTGCTGCTGCCATTAATGCTTGCTGCTGCTAATGCTACCACTCTTGCACTGCCTGGCACCTTCGGGTTGCTCCTCCGCATCTCTGGGAGAAGACATGATGGAGCGCATTTCTGTCCACCAATCTCTCTTCCTGCTGAGATGCCGGCTACTTCATCCTAGAAGCCACTCCCCTGTTGTTCCCGCCAGGCAATGCACCTCCCCGGTCCCCTGAAAGCTGTATTCAGCACTTCTGGGTATCAGGCACGTCATCAGGCCAGCACGCATGTGCAGTAGAGAACCAAGAAGCCGGCCTACACGAGATGCAGGGCGGCCAATGCCCTCACCCTGTGCCCTGTGGATGTATGCAGGGAGATCCCTCCGACCTGCACGCGTGCACCACACGAACCATGGCGGCTACCCCCGGGACATGGTCGTGCATCCATACCATGAGGGAGCAAATGAATGCAGGCTCCCCACGCTGCTATGGACGGACTCCACAGGCACGCCCAGAGGCATCAGGCCCCAGGTTCTCTTTCTTGCTGCAGGTTCCCATAAGTCCAGGAAACCAACTGAGGAGCCCCTTTTTATCTGTAGGTTTCCTGTCCCTATGGGTTGATCCCCTCTCTCAGTAGGTGCTGTCGTGGCGATAAGAAAATGAATGTTATTGTAAACAGTCAAACAAGTTGAAGATGAAATGATCTCTTAGAGGCACAAAGATAAAGATGCCACATTTCCTATGTATTTAGGCAAAATATATATATACTAGCTGGGTGCCCGATGCACATGCATCGGGATTCTAGCAGAGCGAGTCTCTGACTCGCAATGGCCGCTTCGCGGCCAATGCTTCGCGCTGCTAAGGCGACTCGCCATGCCCGCTGCGCGGGCATAGCGAGTCGCCTTAGAACTGCTCGCAATGGCCGCTGCGCGGCCAATGCTTCGGTCGTATCCACATGACGACACTGACTCGCAGCGTGAGCGGACTCAAAAGGGGCAAAAAACCCATTCGTGATTATATAATAGATATCGTGTTTCCCCGAAAGTAAGACCCTGTCTTACATTTTTTTGGGGCCAAAAGTGGCACCCTGTCTTACTTTCGGGGGGTCCTACATTGGCAGCCCCAGCCACTGCAGTCTCCCATCCACACACACCCACCCACCCATACACATACAAACACACATACACACACACACACATACACACAAACACACACACACGCGAACCGCTTCTTACCGGCTCCCCCGTCCTTCGGTGTGGCTCCCCGCTGTCCTCCGGTGTGTCCAGGCTCCTCCAGTGTCCTCTGTGTCCCCCAGGTGCAGCCGCACTGGAGCAGATGGGGTTAATCACAGCCTAACTTGCTGTGTGCCCCTGCTCAACTACGCCCAGCCTGACGTCACAGCAGCTCGGCTCGAGTTCTGATTGGCTTCCAGGAACCAGCGGGCGCGGCCAGATGACGAGTCGATCAGAGGTCACGACATCATTTGGCCGTGCCCGCTGCTTCCTGGGAGCCAATCAGAGCTTGAGCCGGGCTGCTGTGACGTCAGGCTGGGCAGAGTTGAGCAGGGACACACAGCAAGTTAGGCTGTGATTAACCCCATCTGCTCCAGCGCGGCTGCACCTGGGGGACACAGAGGACACTGGAGGAGCCTGGACACACCGGCGGACAGCGAGGACAGCGGGGAGCCACACCGGAGGACAGCGGCAGCCCATAAGGTGCCGGGAGGCGGTGGCCTTACATTCCACAGCGACCTCCCCGCTAGAAGGCCTTACAATCGGGGGGGCCTTACATTAGCAGGTACCCCCCTAGCCTGCCTTACATTCGGGAGGGTCCTACTTTCAGGGAAACACGGTATATATATATATATATATATATATATATATATATTTATTTATTTATTTATTTTTTTTTTTTCATCTTTAAGATTTAAACAATAGAAAAAGGAAAATGGGACAACTAAAAGGTTTGGGCACCTTTGGAGATTTGTGTGGTCAGCTATCTTTCACTAAGTTTTCAGACGATAATTGGCCTCTTAGGGTTATGGCGTGTTCACTATCTTCATTATGAAAGGCTATGAGATGCAAATTTCACAGCTTTATAAAAACCCAGCCTTCTCTAACCTTGCACTAAAAAACAGCAGCCATGAGTTCTTCCAATCAGGTGCCGAGTACTCTGAAAATAAAAATGGCAGAGGCCCACAAAGCAGGAGAAGTCTATAAAAAGATACCAAAGCGTTTTCAAGTTGCCTTTCCACAATTTGAAATGTAGTAAAGATATGGTAGTTAATAGGAACAGTGGAGGTCAAGATAAGGTCTGGAAGACCAAGCAAAATTTCAGTGAGAGCTGCTTATAGGATTGCAATAAAGGAAAAAGAGGAACACATTGAATAGGACCTAACTGTGTGTGTAATAGTCAAAGGCCAGGGAGGCCACTCACCATTGATGGTTGTGCAACCCTGCACAACCACGGTAAATGCAGTTTGGTGAGGTCCGGCGTGAGAGAGAAGACAGAAGAAAGCTCTGTGGTTATTGCAGAGTACGAATGCAAAAGACCTTTAAGAAGATTCTGTAGACTCTGGAGTTTGAAACACTGTGATAATGTTTAGAGACACCTCTATAAATATGGCCTTTGTAGAAGAGTAATCAGAAGAAAACTTCTCCTACACCCACAGCATAAAATTCTGCTTCAGATGTATGCAAAGGAACATGTTCTAATGCATTTTGGAAACAAATTCCATGGACAAATGAGGTTAAAATAGAGCTGTTTGGTCACAATGATCAAAGGTATGTGTGAAGAAAAAAGGGCACAGAATTTCAGGAAAAAAACATCTTGCCAACCATTAAACATGGGGGTGGATCCATCATGCCTTGGGTTTGTGTTGCAGTCAATGGCAAGGTGAACATTTCCCTCTATCACGGATAGAGGCAAGAATGAATTCAATGAAATTTCAAAAAAGTCTTGATGTAAATATATGATACTTAACAAAAGTCCAAATCCTCAATAGAATACCTTAAAGGGTACAATCTGAAGGGTTTACGATGGCCCTCCCAGTCCCCTGATCTGAACATTATTGAAAATCTGTAGGTAGAACTCAAAAGAGTACTATATGCAAGATGACACACGACTGAAAGACTTTTCCAAGGAAGAATGGATGAAAATCCCTCAAAGAAGAATTGAAAGACTTGTTTGGCTTCAAAAAGCATTTACAAGGAGTGATACTTGCAAAACGGGGTGCTACTAGGTACTAACCCTGCAGAACATCCAAACTTTTGCATTGGTCCATTTTTCTTTTTGTTACTTTTAAAATGCAAAAGATGAAAATATATATATATTTTTGCCAAAAATACAAAAGAAATGTGGCATCTTTAATTTGATGCCTTTTAGAGGTCATTTAATCTTCAACTTGCTTAACTGTTAACAAAAGCAGTAATTTTGACCAGGGGTGCCCAAACTTTTGCATGCCACTGTACATTCTTCTCTGAAAGCCTCCGGTTAGAGACAACACGGGTACATCTACACCTCCAGCAATATTGGAATTAACAGGTCTCTCCCTATTTAAACATAAGACAGAGACCTGTCAATCACCTCTTGAAGCACAAGGAAAAGCTGAACTCATGTGGCGCTGGACTAGTCAGTCTCCAGCTATGGACCCCAGCTGCATCATCTAACTACATTTTTTCTGAATGTGCTTAAAAGCTCTGGTATTTTAGAGAAAAATACACTTAGGTCCACAAATATTTGGACAGTGACACAAGTTTTGGCATTTTTGTTGTTTACTAAAACGTATTCAAGATACAGTTTTATAATCAATTAGGGTTTAAAGTTCAGCCTATTAGCTTTAATTTGAGGATATTCAATTGTAATAAGGGTGTATAACTTACAGCACAACAGTTTTGGATGATTGCAGAATCCTTTCTATGATGAAGGAAAACCTAGTACCCAAGTGAAGAACACTCTTCAGAAAGTATGTAAGTCTACCATATAGAGAGGACTTTATTAGAGCAAATGCAGAGGGTTCACCACAAAGTGCAAACCATTAGTAAGCCTTAAAGGAACCAACCACCTCGGATGACCCTCATACACTGTTAATATGTGCCCCTGCAGCCTAGTAAACAATTTGCAGCACTGCTTTTGTGTGAAAAGTGGCTGCAGTAGAGGTGAGATAATGATTTTATACACTTACATGCCTGCGTACTTGAGGGCGTCTCCCTGTGTGTGCTGGCACTTGTGGGCTGTGCTCATCATGTCTGCTCTCCCCTCCCTTATGCACGCCCCCTCCCAGCCTGCTGTACTGTGTGAGGCTGATTGCGTCATAAAGGGGCGGGGCTACTGGGATGCCGCGATTTAGCCCCGCCCCTTTATGACGAGATCAGCCTCACACAGTATAGCAGGCTGAGAGGGGGCGTGCATAAGGGAGGGGGAGAGCAGGCATGATGAGCACAGCCCACAAGTCCCAGCACACACAGGGAGACGCCCAGAAATACACAGGCATGTAAGTTTATATTTATAAAGTGTATATTTCGGTTTGCATTTATCAATATTCTTAGCAAAAACATAGGTGGAACGGTGTAGTTAGGGTGCAGGGACATGTATTAACTGCTTATAGTCGTCATCTGAGGTGCTTGGTTCCCTTTAAGAATAGGCCAGATTAGACTTTGCAAAAGACTGCCCCGTTCTGGAAAAACATTTTTTGGATAGATGAAACTAAGATGAAACTGTACTAAAATAATGGGGGAAAAAAGTATGGCGAAGGCTTGGAACGGCTCATGACAAATAAACACCTCCATCCTCTGTAAAAACAAAAATGTTAGAGGCAGTGTAGTGACATAGGCATGCATGGCTTCTGATGGCTCTGCATCACTAGTATTTAGAGATGATGTAACTTAAAGCAGAAGCACACAGATGATTTCTGAATTTTACACATCTATACTTTCTTCTCAAATTCAACCTAATGCAGCAAGATTGATTGGACAACGCTTCACAGAAAAGATGGACCGAAGTCATACTGCAAAAGCAACCCAGGATATTTTTATGGCATAGAACTGGAATATTTTGCAATGGCTGAATCATTCACCAATTCATAACCCCATCGACCATGCATTTCACATGCTTAACACAAAACTTAAGAAAGAAAGAGCCACAAACAAGCAACAACTGAAGTCACTTGCAGTTAGGCCAGTTTCACATCAGCGTTCGGAACAGAAACGCAGAAACACAGCCAAACGCATGCGCACTGCATTCCTATGTTTAACATGGGAATGCATAGTCGCTGTGTTTGGCTGCGTTTGGATGCACATCATTTGTGCGCCCTCCTCCACCCTCCCCTCCGAACGCAGCCTGTTGCATTTTTTGTGCGTTCAGAGGCGCTTGTTTTATCAGCAAGTGCATGCAAGCGCACAAAAAATGCAAGGATCTCAATGGATCCGCAGTGTCCTCCGCATGACAGCGCAGGAAAATGCTGCGGATCACATTGAAATCTCTCCCGGTGGCTGCGGCTGACCTCCGCCTCCCAGCCGCCGCAGAGATCGCTGATTGGCTGGCCGGGCACCATACTGACGTGAACGCATGTGGAGAATCTCTGCTACGTTTACATCAGTATGGTAGCGTTTGCCCTGCATTTGCATCTGTATGTCCTCCGCATGCAAACACAAACACAAATGTGAAACTGGCCTTAAGGCCTGGAAACACATCACAAAGTAAGAAACTCAGCACTTGCTGATGTCCATGGCTTCCAGGCTTTAGGCAGTCATTGCCTGCAAAGTATTCTCTACAAAGTATTCAAATGAACACTGTATTTATAATAAAGTAAATTTATTTAATTACTTTTGAGCCCCTGAAATAAGGAGACTTTGTAGAAAAATTACTAGCGTTTCACAGGATATTTTTATTTAGACCCTTTAAATAAACCTGAAAGTCTATACTTCAACTGCATCTCAATTGGAAATAAAAAGATAGTGGGACGCAGAGCTGAACTCACAATAATCACTGTTCAAATATTTCAGGACCTAACTGTATACCCGGCTGCATTTGTGCAGCCAGACTTCGCATCATGCTGCCTGCAGTTTAGGCAGCACAAATCAGGTGACAGGTTTCTTTTAAAAAATGGTCTGGTTGTCCCTGTGCTTGCATGAAGGAAACACATAGCCCTGTGGTCTCTCTGTGCTTTTGATCTACGTTTTCTGCAGGTGTCTGCATCATAATGTGCAAACACATCTTTGATTATTGTAATTTTTTGTGTGTGGTTTCCTTTTTGTTTAAGTGCTTAAAAACACAATTGGATTTTTTTACATGCTTTTATTTTCCAGGCTCAACATTTGAAGCATGTACGTCTGTGCTATTTTAACATGTTTTTCCAATAAACAATTGTTTTTAAATAGGTTTCCACCATAATGAAGAATTATCTGCGGGAGCTTGCTATTCACCTTTTCCTACTGCATTATATGTATCATCCAGGAATTGGCCCAAGATTTTTTCCATGCTCCGCACTCATGAACCATTGCTATCCGGATGTGGTAAGCTAAGGTAAACAATATTTATACCATGTTAGCCAGTAGATAGAAAAATATATTGCAATCTGAGAGTCCTCAGTGGCTGATACCTTTTAAAGCTACTACCTACTAAAGCTCTGGATAAAATTGAACTGTGCAGTGACATGGAGGATTACTTCAGGAGATTACGCCTAAGGGAATATTTCAGGGACAAAGAGGATTCTGAACCCAACTGGGCCGAAGGAACAAGGATCCTGACAACCAAGAAGAAAAGGTCAGACAGGACACCTGATTCTAAGCGTAACTCCCATTTGAACAACTATATACACACTTTCAGACATTTGGTAAAATCCACTATTTTAGATACACACAAGAGTCAACCATCCAACGTCAATGCCCAGGAGAGAAGGGCCATACGGTCCTTGAAAACCAACAAAGAAATCATCATTAAACCTGCAGACAAGGGTGGTGCAATAGTCATGATGAACAAATCGGATTACCTGAAGGAAGCAAACAGACAACTGACGGACACACGTTACTACAAGAAATTGCAGTCTGACCCCACACAGGACTATTACAAGGAATTAAAAAGGCTGGTTTCTTGTCTACCTGACATATCCGTAAGAGCTGATGACCTAATACCAGTAAGTCCAAGAACAGGCACATTCTACATGCTTCCCAAAATTCACAAATCAGGAAATCCAGGGACACCAATCATTTCATATGTGGGCACCCTCACCGAACAAATTTCTGCGTAAGTAGAGGGTGTTCTCAAACCCCTGGTAAAAGAGACACACAGCTACATTCAGGACACAACTGACCTATTGAATAAACTGTCAGCAATAGGTCCTCTACCAGAAGGAACCATCCTCGCCACCATGGATGTGGAGTCTCTGTACAGCAACATCCCACACCAGGATGGATTAAATGCCTGCAAAACCTTCCTGGAAAACACAGGAATTGATGTTGACTCTGTGGTAGAACTCACAAAATTCATCCTCACGCACAACTACTTTACATTTGACAACAACATATATTTATAGGAGACTGGCACAGCAATGGGAAGCAAAATGGCACCACAATATCCAAACTTTTCATGGCCAAGCTTGAAGGTGACTTTTTATCCTCTTGCCCTATCAGGCCTCTGGCCTACTACCGTTATATTGATGACATCCTGATCATCTGGACGGAGTCTGAGCAACAGTTGAAGACGTTCCACGAACACTTTAATCAATTTCCCCCCACCATTAACTTAACACTCAACTACTCCTGCACTGAAGTCAGCTTTCTGGACACCATCATTAAGCTACAAAACAATGAAATAGAGACATCCTTGTACCGGAAACCAATTGACCGTCCAACATATCTCCGATGGGACAGCTTTCATCCAAAGCACATAAAAAACTCTATTGTGTATAGCCAGGCCATCAGATACAATCGGATATGTTCCAACCCTACAGATAGAGACAATCACCTTGAGGGCCTCAGAAAGACCTTTTTGAACCACGGCTACCATCCAAGAACAATCGAGAACCAGATTACAAGAGCCACCAGAATATCAAGGAATCAACTCCTACGTTACAAAACTAGAGAAGAAAACAACAGACTTCCTCTTGTAGTCACCTACAATCCAAGTCTGGAGGTGCTAAGAGGAGCTGCAAGGAAACTGCAACCACTCCTACAAAAAGATGCCTGACTAAAATCAATATTTCCGGATCCCCCACTCTTGTGTTTTGGACAACCTCCGAATCTAAAAAACATCATTGTCAAAAGCGCCGTGTCCTCTCCAGCAGCAACAGGAACCTTTCCCTGCAACCAGAACAGGTGCAAAACCTGTCCATCTATAACGACAACGGACAAGATAAGGATTCCTGGGATAGATCAGGACTAAAGGATCAAAGGTAACTTCAGCTGCACCACAAGCAATGTGGTGTATATAATTATATGTACCAAATGGCCAACAGGCAGCATGTACATAGGGGAGACCGGATTACAATTCAGAACAAGAATGAATTTTCATCGCCACTCAATAAAAGAAAAGCGTATGGATCTACCTGCAACGAACCATTTTTGCAGCTCTGAGCAATACACTGAATCTGATATAAGGCTGCTCATTTTTAAAAACTAACTTCAAATCTCAGACAGAGAGAAGAATTTGGGAATACAAATTGATAACAACCTTTGACACATTCAAAACAGGATTAAATATTTCACATGGATTTATTTCACATGGATTTATGGGATTTTAAGTAAAATGAACTGACATTTGGGGATAGCAGATTCATGCATTTTTATATAAAATGAAAGTGCATTTGGAGACAGCTTGCAACACACTGAAATTATAGGACTATGAACTCTTGACACTTCTGTGAACTGTCTCACTTAGAACTCTGCTCTCCACAACTTAACTACCGGTAAGTATTTTCAGGTCTCCATTTACATAAAACAATTGGTTCCGCTTATCTTGGAAATCTGGTTTCTTTGTCCCTGCTACTCCACCCCTCCCTAACCCCACTCTGCTTTGGGTCACCTGTCACATCCACCAGAGCATATAACACTGTGTTGCCTTTTTTTTTTCTTTTTTTTTCCTTTCATTAGCTTATGTATACATGTATGTGTCTTCAGAATTTGTGTCATTACCAGCCTGAAGAAGGGACTTCAGTGTCCCGAAAGCTTGCTATGCTTACCATCTTTTCATTGAGCCATTAAAAGGTATCAACCACTGAGGACTCTCAGATTGCAATATATTTTTCTGTGGTAAGCTAATGACTTTTTTTGTGACTTGTAAAAAAAAAAAAATCACAGCATGTCTGAGTTGTCTCCAAAAATTGGATGACACTTGACCATGCAAGTCAATGGGTCCATGGAAATAATTGGACCACACTTGGATGACATCTGACTGCGATCTGATTTTCACGAATTGACAGTGTAGCCTCTATTGCTAAGCACCGATTCCCACGTGCCAGGGAGACCAAGAATCACAGCATACTCACCCCGCAGGTGGTCCCGCACACTCTGTTTGCTCCCCATCAGTGTTTTCCTGCCCCCTGTGACTTTGCATACTGCACAGATCTCCTTAGGCAACACGCGCAACATCCTCGAGATTCTTAAAGAGCCTGTCTGCTCTAACCTGGAAGCGCTTCTCAACCTATGACTGAGAAGTACACTGTACTTAAGGCATCAGACAGGTCTGCTTTACCTTGGGCTGGTTACCAAAAAGAGGGGAGACCCCACATAGCTTTTTTTTAAAAATATTTATTTGGCTAAAACTGTAAAATCTATCTATTCTATGCATCTTACCATATATACTCGAGTATAAGCCAACCAGAGTATAATCTGAGGCCCCTAATTTTACCACCAAACACTGGGAAAACCTATTGACTCGAGTATAAGCCTAGGGTGGGAAATGCTGCAGCCCCCAGCCTGGTACATAGCCCCTCTTCACTGTATTTAGCCCCTCATACGGTATACAGACCCTCGTTATTGTATATAGCCTACCATCCTGTTATATAGCCACCCCATCAATGTATATAGCCCCTCATCATTGTATACAACCCTCTCCTTCTGGTATATAGCCCTCCATCACTAAGAATAGACCCCATGCTGGTACATAACTCTCCTTTCACTGTATATATCCCTCCATCACAGTATCTGCCACTCATGCTGGTATATGTATATGGCCCCCCCATGCTAGACATGCCCCCCAATCATGGTATATGGCCCCCATATGCTGATATATGCCTTCCATCACTGTAAATGGCCCTCCCATTCTGGTACATGCCCCCCATCACAGTATATGGAACCCATATGCTGGTACATGCACCCGATTACAGTATCTGCGTATAGGACAGCGGCGGATGGTAAGTTCAATGGTTTATTATTTTACTGTGTGTGGCAGCATGGAGACCATATACTGTGATGATGGGGGGGGTGAGTACACTTAGTGTAAAGTAATGTAAGCCGCTCCCCCCGTCTGTGATGGACAGGCAGATGCAGTGCATATTACATTACACTAATGAGCGGGCCCACGTGACCTCCCGCTCCCTCTGAAGCCTCCTCCAGCCCCCGATTACCGCTCCCCCCCCACTACAAGAAATAGATTGACTCGAGTATAAGCCGAGAAGGGCACTTTTCAGCACAAATAGTGTGCTGAAAAACTATACTCGAGTATATACGGAACATTTAGCTATCCATCCATTTTTTATCTCTATATCATCATTAATCATTTATCTGTCTTTGTACATCTATTACACATAAAAAAACATTAATTTCAAGCCTCAAGCATTTTTTTCCGGTACGTGTCACTTGGATCACATCCATGTGCAGCACATATGGCATCTGTGCTGCAGGTAAAAAATGGACAAGGTCCATGTGAAAACAGAGGTGTGCAGATCCCTATCATGTTTCATTAGTATACAAGTGAATGTGTCTCCAGTACATGTGAAAATAGACACCACACGTACTGGATACATGGACATTTGAAGGGGGCTAACTAAACTACACAAAGGAAATGAGAGGCAAAAGTCGTAAAAATAACTGAAAAAAATAATAATTTTTACATCTGTTAACTCTAGAAGCAGACTGCAAAGATAAATAATCAACTACATTTCAATACTGAGGAATTATAATCAGCTCAGTGAGAAAATAGATTTTATATTTTGATCATACAATTGATATTACTATAACATCTATTTATTGTTTCATATATTGATATTTCATATTCCCCATTGAATATTACAACAAATTCATACATTTTTTCCTGGAATATACTTTAATAAAATTTGAAAACTAATGCTAATTTTTTTTTAACTTACAGCGAAAAGCAAAAAACAATATTCACAAACTGAAGTAGAAAAGAATCATGGCTAGGTCATGACAAGTACTGAAGACTTTACAAATCTCTTATTCTCTGAAGTGAGATTACTGCTGGTTGAAGGTTAATCCTTGGAAATAAGGCTTTTCTGTGAACGTATCTACAAATGGGATCAGCGACAAATCCAGGTACATGAAATGGTCTGGTAGGATGAAGTGTATATGCATTCATCCAACTAAACCTGTACTGCTGTGGAACAAGGACGGGATAAGGATAGCACTGGCATCACGGGGAGTGAGAAATTGGACATTTGTAAGTTATGTGTTCTCCTTTCACTTTATTATGCTAAACTTTACAAACAAGATAATGTAGTGTTTGGTTGAGAATGGATACAGATGTTTAATCCTTTACTGCATATGTATAGAAAGTGTCTAGCAAAGAGGAAATACTGATGGACTACTAATTTCTAACCAATGAGAACATCTCATCCAGACATTCCGGATTCTTCCCACATTTCAAAAAGATGCTAAAAGGAAAGTTAGATTGTAAGCATCGATGGAGACAGAAAGTGATGAAAATGCATGTAAAGAGTGGTGGAATATGTTGCATCTATATAACCCAAAAAATTAAATCATAAAAGCTTGCAGCTTACACACAAATGTTCAAACTGAGCACAGGAATACTTTATCCTGCTTTTCTGCTGTCCCAAGCCAGGACAAGCTACCCTTGAATATGTGAACACAAGATCTTTTTTAAGGCCCCGTTACACGATACGAGATCATTAACAATATCGCTTAAACGTCACGGGTTTGGAGTCGTTCAAGCGACATAGTTAGGACGTTGTTGCATGTAACACCGAGATTCAACTACGATAAGTCGTTGGATCGGTGATCGCAGGTTTGAGAACATGTTCTCAAATCACACGATTAATGATCAGCCAACCTGCTATATCGTTGTGTTTGACACCGCAATAACAATGTCGTTGACGACTTCGCCCATTCACGGCAATGAGCAGGGATCATTCGCTGGGTTGTGCAAACGATACTTGCTCACTACATCGTTGGTGCGTCGTCCATGATATCTCACCAACGATGTCAAAACGATGTCAGAAACGACTGCGCGCCCACAAAAGAATTGCTGACATCGTTTCAACCGTGTAACAGTGCCTTTAGACAGATTCCTACTAGAATCTGTCAGTAACATTGTTGTGAAACTAAAATTAACAGCGTGCACGGCAATGTTAGAACAATATTGCTGTACACATCGTATGTCACTTCCTTTGAAGCAATATAAAAAGGGAACAAGAGGCGCAATAGTGCCCTATCACTCAGACACTAAAAGATGAGAGGTGTAAAGTCAAAACCACTCACCTATTCCAGTTGTGATGACCCACAACTGGCTTGAAGGCATACAGTCAATACCGGCTGCTGCAGGACCTCCACCAACCACTCGCACGTGGGAAGACTCTCAGGAAGCTGGGAAAAGGTGTATGACAGTCCGCGCCACCGGGTACCAAGGAATCACCTGGATGCAGGAAGTTATTTCAAGCTTAATCTTTATTCTCCAACATGTTTCAGCGCTCCACCTGGCGCCTTCCTCAGGGATATATCCCTGAGGAAGGCGCCAGGTGGAGCGCTGAAACATGTTGGAGAATAAAGATTAAGCTTGAAATAACTTCCTGCATCCCAGGTGATTCCTTGGTACCCGGTGGCGCGGACTGTCATACACCTTTTCCAGCTTCCTGAGAGACTTCCTTTGAAGGGAACCTGTCACCAGTTTTTTGTTGTAACTAAAGCCTGTCCATCATATTTAACCACATATGAACCCCCTTTTTATTTACGGACGTGCCTCTGCATACCTCAGAGAAAGTGTTTTATACCTGTACCGTGCTGTATGTAAATTGTGAAGTCCAGTCAGATGGGTGCCCCACTCCACAGCCAGTGATTCCAATGCACAGGCATAAGACATTGGGCACCTATGCAGTGGAATTGGAGACCTTTGAGGCAGTGCCTCACTGTGCCCTAACGAACAGCCAGTGATTATGCTGCGCAAGCGCAAGACTTCGGCCACGGTATAGATGACTTAGAGACGTCATCCATTTACCTGTAATTTGAAGGGAGGGAGACAGCGCTTTTCACAATTTGAAAACACCAACTGGACCACACATTTTACATACAGAGTGGGACGGGTAAAAAATTATTTTTCTGAAGTATGAATGGGCACCTATGAGGATGTATAGGGATTACAGGAACCCCATTCACATGATGTTAATCGTGATAGGCAGAGTTTAGAGGCAAAAAATGGGGCTAGGTTCTCTTTAATTCCTTCAGAGTTCAGAAGCTGTGAAGTGGTTGAAAGTAGTTACATGCTGATTTTTCAAGCATCTCACAGTTAATTAAGACTCTTATACTGTCTGAATCTGTATAGCGTTCTGTGCAGCTTACCAGGATTTCTCTTGGTAATGCTCCTGACTGATTTGGTTTTACGTTTTCTTGTGGGTGTGGTGCTGATGCTGACATTTGCAAACACCACACGCTTTGGATCATGTGTTCTGGAGGTATCACGTGATCTGCTGGGCAGCTTATTTAAATTTGCTCCTCCATTTTGATTTTGCCTGTTATTACTGGGTATCCCTAAATTTGGTTTCCTTCCTGATTTTGGACCCTTGCTTGTTCGACTTCCCCCTGGTGCCTTTCCCCTACTGAGTGTTTGTACCTGCTTTGACACAGTTAGTTTATTCCCCTTTATCTCTTCCTGTAACTCTCGGACATTAGGAGAGCAGGGAAAGTCGCCTGGTTGTGGATTGCCGCTTAGGTCGAGTTGTGCAAGTAGGCAGGGATAGAAGGTGGTTGGAGAATAGTGGGTGCCTTCTCCTCGACCATGACAGTATTACAAGTCCATTACAGAAAAAACTCCACCCTGGAGTTGGGAATTGGGACAGCTGGGAGGAGCCGAGCCTGCAAAGCACAGGCAAGTGGTGTCGGGGCTGTTTTCACTTTTACAATGTATCTATATACATTGCGAAAGCAAAAGAAAGCAATGTTTTAAAAATAAAAAAAATGCTCACCACTCCACTGAGGCGTCCACGTCAGATCGCTGCAGAACCTTAATCAGATGACCGGCGGCAAATGTTCAGCTTATGTGTCACATAACAGCATCAGCTGAGCGGTTTACGCCGCATGCCTGCCAATCGGATTTGGCGAGCGATTTAAACCGCTCAGTTTATGCTGTCATGTGACAAGTCAACTGGTAGTTTGCCGCCAGTCAGCTGATTAAGATTCTGCAGCGATTGGACGTGGACGCCTTGCATCGCGGAACACTGAATGGAGAGGCGATCATTCTTTTTTTATTTCATATTTAATTTTCTTTATTAAATTTTGCACCAAAAAGAAAGGATACATCTACATATTATAAGAACAAAAGTTGCTTCAATATAATCTACATCTTTTTTATTTTTAACCATTGCTTTCTTTAATTTTGCTTAAGCAGTGTATGCAGATACACTGCTAAAGTGAAATTACACACATCACAAGGGAACAGAGCATTCAATGTGTACTGAGCATGCTCAGTACACTAAAACCGGATCCGGGAAACAATCTTTTTTTCCCAGATCCGGCACCATAGGCACCCACGTTAAGAGCTCCGAACAGCGTCGGATCAGATTCTGTCTGCTTTCTTGAAGGCAGCCCAAAATCGGGGCAGTCTCCTATTCTGAATATCGGAAAAAAGTAGACACAATCGGATCTCTCATAAAACTGGCAGTCACGGATGGCCATTAAGGACAAATCCGTGCCCATCTGTGCCCATAGGGATACATGGGGAGCCACAGATCCCCGAGAAACATGATGTGAAGAGAAGGTTCTCTGCTAGACTTTGTTTCAGATTTTAATCTGCTTTCAAAATTCTTTCACCTCATAGGTACTACGACTGCGCCATTGAATTGATCCCTGATGCCAGATATTCGAAGGGGTGGATCTGCAATCTTTCCGTACTGGAACATAGGCCATGAAAAATTACATCAAGGAGAGTCTGGTGAAGGGGCACATAAAACTGTAAATTTTGCCATTGAAAGCAGGTCTTATTCTGTCTCTAAACAAGTTGGAGGGCTTAGACCCTGAATTGATTATAGATTATTAAACAAAATTACTATTCAGTATTAGCATCCGTTACCTTTTACACTCAACCTCTTCAATCGGAGTCAAGGTGCTAGGTAGTTCACTAAACTTGATCTCAGGGGAATTTATAACCTGATATGTATCAGAGAAGGGGACGAGTGGAAAACCTGTTTAATAATATATTTATCTATTTATATAGCGCTATTAATTCCATAGCACTTTACATACATCAGTAATGCTGTCCCTGTTGAGGCTCACAAGCTAAACATCCTATCAGTATCGTAGGAAACTCCTTGCAGATTTTGTCCTTGGTGGGAATTGAACCAGGACCTCGGGACCTCAGTGCTGCAAAAGCTGCAGTGCTAACCACTTGAGCCTCCGTGCCGTTTTAATACTTCCTTCGGGTATTTTGAATATCATTAGGCATTTTGGTTTAAGCAACGCTTCAGCGGTTTTTCAAAGCTTTATAAATGATATTTTTATATTTTTAGTAAATAAGTTCAGATATTTGTGATTGTCTACTCAGATGAGATCCTGGTGTGTTCCCCAGACTGGAGTACACAATGTGATTCATGCAGCTCGTTTTATCAGGTTCTTCGGAATAACCATTTATGTGCTAAGTGTCAGTTGGGGTTAAGGAGATACAATTTCTTGGATATATCCTTTCACGAAACACCTTCCATATGGATCCTAAGAAGGTTCAGGCCAGTTGAGACTGGACTCAACCTAGTTCTTTAAAGGATTTGCAACACTTTCTGGGATTTGCCAATTTTTACAGGAAGTTCATTAAAACTTGCTAAGCAATTGATGGATCTAACCAGAAAGGGGGCAGATTTAAGTAAAAGGTATTCAGAGGTGACTAAGCACTTTCAGGTTTTGAAGGGACATTTTATGTTGGCTCTGGTCCTCATCCAACTCATTTGAATAAACAGTTTGTGGTGGAGGTAGATGCCTCTGAGATTGGGCTTGGAGCCATTTTAGGCCTTGTGCGTTCTTCTCTGGGAGGTTTTCTTCTTCTGAGAAGAATTATGATATTGTGAACATGAAACTTTTGGTTATTAAATGGGGATTATAAGAATGCCGTCATTTTTTGGAAGGAGCCCGACATCAGATTGTCGTAATGACTGATCATAATAATTTGACATACTTAGAGTGAGCTAAAAGGTTAAACTCCAGTCAAGCTCAGGGGGCTTTATTCTTTACTAGTTTTGATTTTGTTATCAGGTATCGAAGAATGTTAGAGGAGCAGAAAATATTCTTCCTACTGGTATTGTGGTGTCCATTACTTCCTGATCTCTCATCCGAGATTTTAGCTGACTATAGAATGGTTCCAACCTCCTGTCCTTTGTACAAAATAGTTTTTGTTGCAGGTCAATTTAGGGTTTGTTTCCTGAATGATTTGCATGAATCAGTAGAACGAATCAGCATGAATCTGCACACCCAGGGATTTCGCATACTAAGAGTTTGGCATCTAGATATCATTGGTTACCATCGATGGTCCATGGCATTAAGGATTAAGTGCTTGCTTGTGAGGTATGTGGCAGATCTAAGTCTTCCAGAAATAGCTCGGCCTGTTTGTTATTTCCTTATCGCCTATCCCAGCCAGATCATGGTTGCATTTATCTATACATTTTTTCACGGCCCTCCAGATGTCTTAAGGTAAAACTGCGATTTTGGTTGTGGTGGGTAGATTCAGTAAGATGGCCCGGTTTATTTCATTAAGGAAATGTCCACCTGCCAAAAATTTAGTTTCTGTGTTTATCAAGAATATTGTTTGACTCCACACCCCTCCTGAATAATTTTGTTCAATCACAAAGTACACGTTGATTCCAGATTTTGCAGAGCTTTTTATAAGAGGGTTAAGGTATCACGTTCTTATTCTTTTGCTTTTCAACCAGAAATTAATAATCAAAAAGAAAGACTGAATCAGGCTTTGGAGCAATATTGAAGATGATATGTTGCAGATAATCAGGCAGATTGGGTTTCCTTTTTACCACATACAGAGTTTGCTTTAACTAATCAAGTCAACAGTTCTACTGGTACTTTACCGCTTTTCTGTAATTTTGTTTTTCAACTAGTCCTGTATCTGTGTCTGATACTACTGAGGTGGATGACTTATGTCAGGAACTGTGCACAGGTTCAAAAGAAACTGAGGGTATCCCAGGTCGTCCATAAGAGGTCAGCTAATCGTAAGAGATCCGTGGGCCCCAAACTTAATGTTTGGGGACAGAGTTCGGCTTTTTAATAAGAATATTTGTTTGAAGGTGCCATCAAGTAAATTGGCACCCCAATTGATTTTGCCTATTGATCAGTGTCAATCCCGACGTATGCTTTATGGCTCACTGAATTTGGATTTGGTTTCCCTCCTGGTTTTGGATCCTGGCTTGTTTGACTTCCCCTTTGGTGCTTTTCCTCCACTGAGTCCTTGTGTCTGCTTTGTCACTGCTAGTTTATTCCCCTTTATCTTTTCCTGCAGCTCCCTGCACTTAAGAGAGGAAAGACAGTTGCCCAGTTATGGACCGACGCTTAGGGTGGGTCATGCAAGTAGGTAGGAACTGAGGGAGGTTGGAGACTAGCCATTGCACTTCTCCTCGACTGTGACACTTATGCTAGGAAACTCCTCAACGTTGCAATGTAAGATAAAAAGAAAAGACTGTAAAAAAATGAATGGCAAAGCCACCATTGAAGCTGCTTCAGGAAAAATACCGCCGCCAATTTCCTGAAATGAACCTGGAAACATTTTGTGGCGCAGTAAGCCAAACAAAGTTGGTGTGTGCACAAACCCTTAAGCTTCTGGTCTTTACATTTTATCAGACCAGATACTTTTCATAACGGAATACCAAATAAAATTTTGCTCATCTGCCCCACATAAGCCTCGTTTCACATGTCTGTATAAAAAATCATTCAGAATTTCATCCAGAAAAGTGGATTGATTTTTTTTCTCATTTGTTGTCTGTGTGAAATCTGTGTGCAATCCATTTTTTACAGCAGCACGTTTTAATAATTTATAGGGCATTTTCAGTTTCCTATGCTATAGAATTGCAATGTATCCGTTAAAAAACGGATGCATACGATTTTTTTCTTGCATTCAGACTTGGATTTTTTTAACATACACATTATGTCAGTGAAAAAAAAAATACAGACATCCGCTCTGCCTCACTGAATAACATTGGTCTGGGTGTTGCATTTTTTTTCTCGAACAGCACTGGAACCAAAAATATGGTTGTATGAATGATCCCTTACTATGATACAATTCTGCAGTTTTTCCACTGTTTCCCTGCATGTTGAATCACCTGCAAGACCGCATGTCTGATCATAATGGTCATTGAAGTTTTGCAGGTGAAATCGCTTCCTGGCAAGATTAAGATATTGTCCAGGAAAATACTAAAAAGACCACAGCAGCACAGGACTGGTGTGGAATAGAGCCGCAACATAACGGTCATATGCAAAGTGGAACCACACATGGCATGGCCGCAGGGCACCCACAACCAGAACGCTGCCTCTGAAGGTGTTCAGAGTTTTGGCTGCATACAATGAGGTGCACCACGTGGTCTCACCCTTATATGACATTAAATGCTTGTATACCTCATGATTTATGATACTTATGAGCAAGTTCCTCCCTTTTCTTTAAAGGAATACAGTCATGGCTAAAAGTTTTGAGACTGACACAACTTGATTTTTCACAAAGTTGCTACATCGATGTTTTTAGATCTTTTACTCAGATGTTTCTCTGGACACTGAAGTACAATTATAAGCATTTCATAAGGTTAAAATCGTATTGGAAAATATATCAAGCTTATGCAAAGACTCAATATTACAGTGTTGACCCCTATTTTTCAAGAATTTTGTAATTCGCTCTGGCATCCTAGATCTCAGTTTCTGGGCTTAAACGTGACTAATGTTTTGGTTTTCCATCTTTTGAAAAAGGACCATATGTTCTCACTGGGATTGATAATTAAGAGGTTTTCAGGCTATGGACCCAAATGTTCAATGTTCTGTTAACCGATTAACCAGGTTATCACTTTTGCCTTGATCTTCATCTTGCTGAAAAAAGCATTGTTCTTAACCAAATTTATATTGGATTGTTGAGAGAAGTTTATTTTGGAGAATGTTTAGATACTATTCTATATTCAGGACACTGATTTTGTCAAAATTGTAAGTGAGCCCACTCGCTAGGAGAAAAACAACTTCACATATGGTCTCAAATTGCTTTACTGTCGGCATGACACAGGCCTCATGGTAGTGCTCAACTTTTCTTGTCTGGACAATTAATATTCTAGATGTCCCAAATAGTATGAAGGAGGTTTCATCAGAGAAACTAACTTTTCAGGAAGTACAGGGATTGAACTGCAAAGTATAGGGGATAAAATAATTTTGTACGAAACTATGACTTCAGCCAAAGAAATCAAACTCTCAAATAGGTTTGTCAGTGATAACATATCCACTTGGTTTTCTGTCATTTGTACTTAACATAAATTGTAAGTTGTTTTCACTCGCAAGAGTTGTGCGTGTCTAATACAGAAGTTCTTTTCACACTTCTGTGACGCTGCACCTGTGTAATACCTACCCTCGAAGCGGTGCACCCCTTTTTCTCTAAATTTATCTGATCACATATCACTGACAGAATAGTATGTGTTTCTTTTAGGTAGCATATTAGAGGTGGGACAAAAGAAGTGGAAACGAACAGACATTCTGTTTCCACTCAAACTGTTATTATCCTTCCTCTGTTTTTGTCCTCTCCTAGACCAGCCAATGACATTGTGCTCGTCTCAGAAAATGCTATCCTCCAGTGGCTCGGACTCTCGGAGAATGGAGCAGCCTGTGTGCCTTTCCGGCTCCCTCAGATCTCTTCACAGGTTTTGTTTCAATTTATCAATTGTAAATTGTGACTCTCCTTTTAGTCTTACAGTAGTAAATAGTTTAATCTTGATCCCATGTTAGTTTCTATAGGATATATCTGGAGTTAGATTCTACAATTTATGAGTTCCCGACTGCATTGTACTTTAAACAATGGCATTATCAAAAGCGACCAGTAAGAAGATTAAAGTTTTCCCTGCAGATTAGCTCCAAATTATCTGTCCTCCTGCTTCAGCATCATTTGTTCATTTATCACATAACATCAAGAATTTCTGGTCAGTGTCAATATGCTCCGCATCTTTGTAGTTAACAGATGTCTTCTCTTGTCGAATGAATTACTTTAAGTCTCACGCACTGCTGGCCACAGATGTGTCACTATAGCAACATCATTAATTTCAGATCTTACCGGAAACATGCACTCCAATCAAACCTAATTATACCATGTTGCTTTCTTGTCCTACAATAAGGAAACTATAATGCAATTATTGAGATACTTCGTTCTCCGTTCTGCAGTGGCAAATGAGACAACCAATGTGATGGACGCTCCATGTCAAAAAGCTTATTGATGAAGCACAATCCCAATTTGCAATCATACAAAGGGCTACCTTGCAATTATAGAAGAAGTGTAATGCTCCACAGAAGCAAAAACTAATTCTAAATCATTTTGCCAAAGTGGGAACTTTTAGTCCAGACAATGTTTAAATTATTGGTTTCCTCTGACAAAAACATGACATTCTTTTCTATTAATTATTTTAAGTTCATTACAAAATACAAGGGCGACAGTAATAATCAGCAAGTCACCACTCTACATCAAGCACGTCCGGCCCATGGTCAAATGACATTTGGATGTCGACATATATTGCTCACGAGCAAACCAGACCATGAATGGGCATGTCACCTGTGCCTGAGGATTAGGACAGTGGTGCATTATGCATCCAGAAACAGAATGTTAAACAATCAAAAGAAGAAACTATGTGTGCAAATGCAAAATAAGAAATATGCATCTCATTATAACCCTTGTCTCCTTGTACATTGCCAGACAAAACATGAAATATTTTCTTATCTCCAGACTGTCATAATGTGAGGAATACTGAGAACTAAATGCAGGATCTTGTTGCATAGACTAAGGCTGCTTTCACACAGCGATTTTCTGTGATCCGTGGCTGTCCGTTGTAAAACTGACAGCCACGGATCAGATTTTGGCCCCATGTTATCCTATGGGCACGGATCACATCGGATTTGGCCTTATTGGCATCCGATTTTGGTCGGATCCGATCCTGGCCGATTTTTTGCTGTGCCCAAAATCGCAGCCTGCTGCGATTTTTGGCACAGCGGGTCAGATCGGACCGAATTGGATCCGACCTGATCCGCGCCAAATAACATGGGGCCTATGGAGCGAGGATCCGAGGAAACAGCTCATGTCTCCTCGGACCCGATGTTAGTGCACTGAGCATGCTCAGTACACTAACACCGCTCTGTGCCATCTAATATCACTTCTGCAATGTATATTCATACATTGCAGAAGTGACATCTCCTGAAAATAAAGGGTTAAAAATAAAAAAAACTTCATTCTCACCTCTCCACGATCCAGCGATGCCTCCTGCGCTCTGTGCTTCTAGGACCTGGCCTGACGTCACAGTTGAGTCACATGGCCGGTTACCGCGGTAACCGGTCATGTGACTGTGACATCACGCCAGGTCCTGTTGATCAGAAGAAGCTGGAAGCACCGCGGGTGTCGCGGAGAGGTGAGAATGAAGTTTTTTTTATTTTTTAAGGTCTGCAAACAGGGGAGCAAAGAGGGGGGAGATAGAGGGGAGACACAGGGGGACAAAGAGGGGAGACACAGGGGAGACACAGGGGGACAAAGAGGGGAGACACAGGGGAGACACAGGGGGACAAAGAGGGGAGACACAGGGGAGACACAGGGGAGCAAAGAGGGGGGAGATAGAGGGGAGACACAGGGGGACAAAGAGGGGAGACACAGGGGAGACACAGGGGAGACACAGGGGGACAAAGAGGGGAGACACAGGGGAGACACAGGGGGACAAAGAGGGGGTGCAAAGAGGGGAGACAGAGGGGGACAAAGAGGGGAGACACGGGGGACAAAGGTGACAGGAGGGAGAGAGAAGGGGGACGAGATGACAGGAGGAGCAGGGACAGGATCCAGCTGATGCTGCAAAATATCGGGAGCGGATGCCTATTTGGCATCCGATTGCAGTCATCAGTTTGGATCCGATGCTGTCCGAGGGGAGCAGCAAAAAGTCTGATCCCCTCGGACAGCATAAAAACGCTGTGTGAAAGCAGCCTAAGCTGGGCAGACATGATGGGGTCTTAGGGTATGTGCACATGTTAAATATTTGGGTATGTTCACATGTCGGCTTTTGCCTAATTTGTCTAGTGAAAAAAGGAGCATTTTACTGTGTCAGCTAAGTGAATGAAATTTCTGAAGTCTCATCCACATGTTGCTTATTTTTTCCTAACAGAATTGAAGCAGTTCTATATTGGCAGCATGTCAGTTCATTCAGTGTTTTTACCCATTTAAAGTAATGGGGAAAAACTGCATAGAAAACTGCATACAAAAAGTGTATAAAAAACTGTCATATTTTGTGCAGCAATTTTCCTACCAAAAGATGCATTTTGGTACAGAAATTTTGACTGCAAATACTAAACATATCCAAATACCCATGGACTGCTCATCATCATTGTTTCCTTTAGGCATGTGCATATTACCCACCCCAATCTTTTGGTTTCTTTTAGAGTACCTTTACACGCCGCAATTTTTGGTGGCGATCGGAGGCGATGTAACGTGCGCGTGCTCATTTTTCATGGTCGCCTCAGATCGCTGATGGCACTTTTACACGCCGCAATTTCGCCCTCGACCTAAAGCGATGTGTTGCCCCGGAAATCGCCTACCCCACAGTGGAACCAATCCAGTGGAGTTCCCTCGCAATGCCCAATGGAATGTGGGCGTACATGTTAAGCACGCTGATTAGACAACGCAATAGCGTTATGATTGGGCATCCTGCGCTGAAAGGCTGGCTAATACATGACGCCATTGCCATTGTGTGGTGGTGAATGGACAGCTGTTCAAATATGGCGCGGTGTCAAGTGACAGCCAATGGAAACACATTAGCCACCACCAATCATCGCTGACTGAGCGCGGACTCCAGCACGCTGTGGCACGCCTACGGGAAATCAATAGGCGACGCAGATTCCATCACTATCGCACGTTCACACGCCAAAAACAGGGAATCTCGCCATCATGATTGCCTCTGATTTTGGAGCAGTGCTCTGAAATCGGAGCCAGGTGACATGTTTTATTATCGCCGCCAAGTTCCCAAATTACACGGCACAACTGGGAGGCAATTTGACGGCGATGGTGCCAGGGCGACATATCACCAGACAGTTTCCTCGCCGCAGTTGCGGCGTGTAAAGGTACCCTTAGATATAAGAAAATCAGTCAGAATTCAAATGCACTCAAATTTGAGCAAGAAACTTCATTTGCATTTAATAAATTAAATAATAATCAGGTGTACCCCAACTGATTGCCATTGAAGAAAAGCAGATTATGCTCTAGGATTTCCTGCCCCACTCAAAATATTTAACAGATGGGTCAGTGCTTACTAAGCCTTGAGGCACGTTATTGAATCAAGTCATGTGTTACCAATGTGCCCAAGTTGCCGCACTCCCAAAGAGAGAGGAGAAGACGAGTAAGTGCCCTAGTCAGCAAGCAGAGGTTCCTAGGCTCAAGATGCCAGAACTGTAAAGACAACAAATGAAAATCAGTAAAAACTTTGAGAGATATTCTAGACACTGTCAGTGAACCCTTTATCCATTGGCAACGCCCGGAATATCCGGTAAGGTTTTTCTGCTTTTCATATTTAATAAATACAAAAAGAAGAATTTGTTCCGCACCACTTCTGCTGTCGGCAACAGGAAAAGGTAAAGGACCTTTGAATACAGCTAATTGCGACTTCTGAACCTGCTTTGGTTTTAATAAACACAAAATAAAGGATGAAATTTTAGTCATATATAATAAATAACATAGGGGCAGCTTCCAAACTGGAAGCTACCAGGAGAAAGGACCAGTCACTTTATTAGCCGCTTCACAGCTTCTAAAGCCAGAATCAGTTAAAATAAATTACAAAAGAAGAAACATATGAACAGCAAAGTGTTTTGACATTGCCGTGCAGATCTGCATTCTTTGTTGTATTTATTTTTACTGCTTTTACAGGGGGGTTTAAGATGAAAAAGACAATATGCACACAAACCCTAAGTAGCCAAAACAGCAACAAAAGAATTGTGCCATTTGGCTCTTTGAAGTGTTGAATCATTACACTAAACACATCATTTTGGAGCCATATATGGGTAGCTATTTTCATGGACTTGCCAAAAAAAATAGGAATCAAATTTGGTGGATGAATCGAGAACAATCTAAAATACACAGACGATACAAGACTGATAGCAAAATGTGTAGATGGAATAAAGAATTTATCATGGAGTGTCAAAATGGAAGGCTAAAACATGGGACTGCTACTCAACACAAAAAAGACAAAAATTTTTACTACTTCCGGATTCGACAGAAACACATTTGATATGAAAGGAGACTAACTACAATTTGTAAAGGACTTCCACCTACTCAGATCAATGATCATTCAAGATGCTGCAATGACAACGGAAGTCAATAAGAGAATAGCTATGGGAACATCAACAATGAAGTCACTGGGCAAGATCTTCAAATCAAGGAACATTTCACTGACTATAAAGACACAGCTCGTATATAGTCTGGTGTTTTCTGTAGTAACATATGGAAGTGAAACATGAACAATTAAGAAACAAGACAAGGCAGAAGAAGAATCCACGCCTTTGAAATGTGGTGCTGGAGAAAGTATGTTATCAATTCCATGGATGGCAAAATGAGGAAACAAATCAATTTTGGAACAAATCAAGCCAGACATATCCATTTAAAGCAAGGATCACCAAACTAGGACTTGCCTACTTTGGACACATCATATGAAGAGAGAAATCACTGGAGAAGGACATCATGTAAAAAAGAATATAAGGAGCAAGGTGAAGAGGAAGATCAGCAATCCAATGGCTTGATACAATCAAGATTACGGCGGAGAAGACTCTGGTGGACCTATCTAGGCTCGTATAATATCAATCTTCCTACAGAGTATTCATCAATCAAGTCATCATGGCTTGAGATTGAGCAAAAGACTGATAAATAATAATAATTTGGAAAGATTTGTGGGAAACAAAATAAGATTATAATAGAAACGCTGGGTGGTTAAAAGACTTTGAAATTAAATTCTCCAACAACAGAAACGATAAGAGTAAGATAAAAGAACTGGACTTCACCTGATGGCGATCAGGTGCATGAATTTTGACTTAAATATCTGACCAGTCTGCATGCAAAACTGGTTCAACAATTTAATGACATTCTGCAAAGTGGAAATATCAGTGAATGGTTAACAACTGGGAAAACAAAATTGTTACAGAAAGATACAGTAAAAGGGACACCACCAGGAAACTACAGATCAAAAAGGTAACAAAAGAAAAACCATTGGCACCAAAGATCAACTCCTGATTGATAAAATGATACCGGAGAACTATAAAAGCCGCAAAACAAATCTATATACAACTTGGATAGATTAAAAAAAAAAAGCGTTCGACTAATTGCAGCACAGTTGGATCATCAAGTGTCTGGATGTCATCGGGGTTTGTGAAAATATTGGCAGATTCATTGAAAATTCAATGGAACACTGGAAAACTGAGTTGTTTGTGGGCAACTAAATCTATGGAATAGTCAAAATCAAGATAGGAATTGTCCAGGGTGATTCGATGTCACCACTGTTTATTATTGCAATGATTCTACTGTCATTAATTCTGCAAAAAACAAACTATCAAACTGCCAGGGAATCACAGAAAATGTCTCACCTGTTGTACATGGATGATTTAAAGTTGTCTGGAAAGTCTGAAACCGAGATCCAGTCTCTGACCAACACTGTTAGAATTTTTTGTAATTTCGTCAGTATGGAGTTTGGCCTGGAGAAATGTGCCACAGTGGCACTGAAGTAAGGGAAAATTGTTGACAGTGAAGGCATAGTAATGCCTATTGGACAAACCATAAAATGCCACCAGCCTGAAGCCTACAAATATCTGGGCATATTACAGCTGGATAACATCAAGCAAGGACATGTGAAAAACGTGGTTAGTAAGGAATATATCCAATGGGTCAGGAAAATTTTGAAGAGCAAATTAAATGGAGGAAATACCATCAGGGCCATAAACACCTGGCCCATTTCTGTCATTTGATACACAGCTAGAATTTTGAACTGGACATAGATAGAGCTGGATGATCTGGACAGAACAACAAGAAAACCGATGACAATCCACTATTCATTGCATCCATGTAGTGATGTTGACAGACTTTACCTTCCAAGAAAAACAGGAGGCAGAGAACTTTTGCAAGTGAAGCAAACTGTAGAAGAAGAGAAACATGCACTAGTAGATTATGTGAAAGATAGAGGAGAGTAAGCCTTGATGGAAGTGAACAACAGAAAACTGCTTAAAGTACAACAGACAAAAAGTGAATATCGTAAAAACGCAGTACAAAGCAGAAGAGAAAACTGGCAAAAGAAAGCTCGGCATGGACAATTCCTAGAGAAAATCGAGGGTAAAGTCAACAAGGAAAAGACCTGGTTGTGGCTCGCTAATCGAACATTGATAAAGGAGACAAGAGGGCTTAATTCTAGCAGCCCAAGAGCAAGATATTCGCACAAATGCAATGAAAGCCAGAATTGAAAAATGAACTACAGACTCCAAATGTCGACTGTGCAAGGAAGCAGATGAAACAATGGATCATATACTGAGCTGCTGCAAGGAGATTGCGCAGACAAACTACAAGCAAAGGCATAATATAGTTGCTCAGATGATTCACTGGAACTTGTGCCACAATTACCATCTTCCTGTCACAAAGACCTGGTGGGATTATAAACCTGAAAAAGTTATTGAAAATGAACATGCAAAACTACTATGGGACTTCCAAATTCAAACTGATAAAGTCTTGGAACACAATACTCCGGACCTTACCATTGTAAGAAAAAAGGAAGTGTGGATTGTCGATGTGGCAATACCAGGCGACAGCAGGATTGAGGAGAATCAACTGGAAACACTGACATGATATGAGGATTTAAAGATCGAACTGCAAAGACTCTGGCACAAGCCAGTGAAGGTGATCCCAGAGGTAATCGGCACACTGGGTGCTGTGCCTAAAAACCTTGGCCAGCACTTGAAAACAATTGGAGATGACAAAATCACAATCTGTCAGCTGCAAAAGACCACCCTACTGGGCTCTGCACGCATCATTCACCGATATATCACGCGGTCCTAGATGCTTGGGAAGTGTCCAAATAGTGATTTCAACACAAAATCCAGCATAATGATCTTATTTGCTGTGTGTAACTGTTATATGCATATAATAATAATGATAATAATAATTATTAATAATAATAATAACAATAATAATAATATGTGGGGGGATCACTGCACATTGCATCCATGCTGTGGTGTCATTTGTTAGGCACTGATTATAATATTTACATGTTTTTAAGTAAGAAAGCACGGGTTTCGAAGTAGTTCAATAGGTTTCCCATCATCGTACCATATATGAACTACCTTGTGTTTTATTGCAATGACATTTATGATATGCAGATCATTTATTCATATTTATTTATATTTAAATACAATGGTTAACATTTTCTCGCTGTTTTTTTTCTGAAAGCTTTTTTGTTGTAAACAACTTATTTTGTTAAGGACCATTTAAAGAAGTGACATAGTAACATACTAACATAGTTTTTAAGGTTGAAGGAAGACTTTAAGTCCATCTAGTTCAACCCATAGCCTAACATGTTGATCCAGAGGAAGGCAAAAAAAACCATGTGGCAACACTAAGCTTCACATTGGGGAAAAAAATTCCTTCTTGACTCCAGATGTGGCAATCAGACTAGTTCCCTGGATCAACGCCCTATCAAAGAATCTAGTATATGTAACTGGTAATATTATAGTTTTCAAGAAAGGCATCCAGGCCCTTCTTAAATGTTAGTAGTGACTCACTCATTACAACATCATGTGGCAGAGAGTTCCATAGTCTCACTGCTCTTACAGTAAAGAATCCGCGTCTGTGATTATGATTAAACCTTCTTCCCTCCAGACGTAGAGGATGCCCCCTTGTCCCAGTCTCAGGCCTAAGAGTAAAGAGATCATTAGAAAGGTCTCTGTACTGTCCCCTCATATATTTATACATTATTATAAGATCACCCCTAAGCCTTCGTTTTTCCAAGCTAAATAACCCCAAGTTTAATAAACTGTCTTGGTATTGCAGACCCCTTAGTCCTCTAATGACTTTTGTCGCTCTTCTCTGGACCCGCTCTAGTTCAGCTATGTCTTTCTTATACACCGGAGACCAGAATTGTACACAGTATTCTAAGTGTGGTCGCACTAGTGACTTGTATAGAGGTAAAATTATGTTCTCCTCATGAGCATCTTTGCCTCTTTTAATGCATCCCATTATTTTATTTGCCTTTGCAGCAGCTGCCTGACACTGGCCACTAAATGTGAGTTTGTCATCTACCCATACACCCAGGTCTTTTTCAGTGACAGTTTTGCCCAGTGTTTTACAATTAAGCACATAATTATACCTTTTGTTTCCTCTGCCCAAGTGCATGACTTTACATTTATCCCCATTAAAGCTCATTTGCCATTTAGCAGCCCAAGCTTCTAGTTTACATAAATCCTCCTGTAATATAAAATTGTCCTCCTCTGTATTGATTACCCTGCAGAGTTTAGTGTCATCTGCAAATATTGAGATTCTACTCTGTATGCCCCCTACAAGGTCATTAATAAATATATTAAATAGAAGCGGGCCCAACACTGACCCCTGTGGTACCCCACTGTTAACTGTGACCCATTCTGAGAGTGTTCCATTAATAACCACCCTTTGTTTCCTATCACTAAGCCAGTTCTTAACCCACTTACACATATTATCCCCTATCCCCATTGCCCTCATTTTATGTATCAACCTTTTGTGTGGCTTCGTATCAAAAGCTTTTGAAAAGTCCATATACACCACATCCACTGCATTTCTTTGGTCCAGTCCAGAACTTACTTCTTCATAGAAGCTTATCAGATTAGTTTGACAGGAACGGTCCCTCGTAAAACCATGTTGATAATGGGTTATGAGGTTATTTTTCTTCAGATACTCCAGTATAGCATCTCTTAGAAAATCTTCCAGGATTTTACCCACAGTAGAGGTTAAGCTTACTGGCCTATAATTTCCAAGTTCAGTTTTTGTCCCCTTTTTGAATATTGGCACCACATTTGCTATACGCCAGTCCTGTGGTACAGACCCTGTTATTATGGAATCTTTAAATATTAAAAATAAATGGTCTATCTATGACAGTACTTAATTCCTGCAGCACTCTGGGGTGTATCCCATCCGGGCCCGGGGATTTGTCAATTTTAGTGATTTTTAGACGATGCCGTACTTCCTCTTGGGTTAAGCAGGTGACATTTAATTGAGAATTTTAGTTATCACTGATCATATTGTCTGTCATGGGATTTTCTTGTGTAAATACTGTTGAAAAAAAGTCATTTAGCATATTGGCTTTTTCCTCATCCTCATCCACCATTTCACCCAGACTATTTTTAAAGGGGCCAACACCATCATTTTTTAGTTTCTTACTATTTATGTAGTTAAAAAATATTTTGGGATTATTTTTACTTTCTCTGGCAATGAGTCTCTCTGTCTCAATCTTTGCTGCCTTGATTTGCTTTTTACAGATGTTATTTAATTTTCTGTATTTATTTAATGCCTCATCACTAGCTACTTGCTTTAATTCCCTAAATGCTTTCTTTTTGTCACTTATTGCACCTCTTACCGCTTTATTTAGCCATAGTGGTTTCCTCCTATTTCTAGCATGCTTATTCCCATAGGGTATATATTGTGCACAGGTCCTATTCAGGATGCTAATAAACATCTCCCATTTGCTTTGTGTACTTTTATGTCTCAGGACATCGTCCCAGTTTATTGCACTAAGATCATCTCTAAACCGTTGGAAATTTGCCTTCCTGAAGTTTAGTGTCCTTGTAGCCCCTCTACTACACGTCTTAGTAAAGGATACTTGAAAGCTTATTATGTTATGATCACTATTACCCAAGTGATAAATAATATGTGATAAATATTTATTTCATTTGCAAAAACAAGTGTAATGTGTTGTTTGATGTTTTTTTCTGATATTTTTTCCTTTTTCATCAAATTGTCTTATTTTAGTAATTAATTTTTTTTTATATATATGCATTGAACACTTATAGATTGTAAAATATAAGGTAAATATAATAAGGGTAAATTTATAGGGTAAATATAAATTGTGATGCCTAAAAACAGTATAAAATTATTTGTGGAATGCACATGCATTCCACAAGGCCCGACGCCAGCACCGGACATACCTGGGCAGATGCCAGGGCCCTGAAGCAGTGAGAGGGCCAACTGCTGTCTGTGAGCAGAAGCAGAGTAGACCTGCTCACAGACAGCTGCCCTCTCTCCCTGTCTTCTCTCCTGCTCTGTACTGATCTAGGTAATCGGTACACAGCAGGAGAGGAAGTTTAACGGGAGTTACATGGAGGATGAAGGACCTTCCAGTTCCAGTCATGTGACTGATCACATGACTAAAATTAAAATCCTAGAAGAAACTGCTTCTGCTTAATTTCTGCAACCTCCGTGCAGCTCCCAGTGGCTCCTCTCCTGCTCTGCACCAATCAAGATCATCTGAATGTGGTAATATATGTGTGTGTCTCTGTGTGTATCTATATCTGTATGTGTGTGTCTTTGTGTGTATCTATATCTGTATGTGTGTGTTTGTATGTGTGTGTATTTGTATTTCTGTATGTGCATGTAACAGAGATGTGTGTTTGTATGTGCATGTAGCAGAGCTGTGTGTGTATCTGTATGTACATATATTGTACATGTAGCAGATCTAGGTGTGTATAGTGCATGTAGTGTCCATGTGGCAAAGCTGGATGTGTATCTGTATGTGCATGTATTGTGCATGCAGCCGAGCTGTGAGTATATGTAGGTACATGTGTTGTATATGTGAGCAGAGCTGTGTGTGTTTGTATGTGCATGCATTGTACATGTAGCAGAGCTGGGTATGTAGTGTCCATGTAGCAGAGCAATATGTGTATCTGTATGTGTAGTGTGCATGTAGAAGAGCTGCGTGTGTCTGTATGTACCATGTACCAGTGCTGTGTGTATATCTGTGAATGTATTATGTGTAGTATGCATATAGCAGAGCTGTGTGTTTACATGTGCGTGCAGCAGAGCCATCTATGTCTATGGACATGTATGTCTGTGTGTAGTGTGCATGTAGCAGAGCTGCGTGCATCTGTATGTGCATGAATTGGACATGTACCAGTGCTGTGTGTGTTGTATGTGTATGTTCATGTAGTAGAGCTGTGTGTGTATCTATATGTTCATTTAGTGCAGCTGTGTTTGTACTATGTGTAGTGTGCATGTAGCAGACCTGTGTTTCTACATGCACTTGTAGCACAGCCATTTATGACTATGGGCATGTAGCAGAGATGTGTGTACTATGTATAGTGTGCATGTAGCAGAGCTGTGTGTCTGCATGTGTGTGTAGCAGAGCCATCTATGTCTATGGGCATGTAGCAGAGCTGTGTGTGTCATATAATTTAGAGGGGTGGGGGCAGAGTGTAAAAAGGGCCTATAAAGACCCTTTCCCCCAGGGCCCACAAAAATCTGGAGCCGGCGCTGCATTCCGCACACGGAATAACTTGATGTGACGTCGACATCCAATGGTAGAACACACTCCACTCAATACCGGATGTGACGTGATGGATATGTGGAATGCAGGTTTCATTTCAGTAATATGCAAATTGGTTGTGTGCATTTGACACATATCCAGTTAGTATGTTTATATTCCCAGCGGTGGCAAGAAACAAACTCCGCCCATACTAGTGTACCAGAACATTGGGCGAATGTGCCCAAGACCCAACTCTTGTCCCCTGAGAAAACCCTGTGCATTATTGAGGGAAAAACGTGTTGAGATAGTGACACCAGATGTTAGTTAACAGGAGTCCATAATGAAAAGGGTCATGTGCAGCACATTAATGCTAAGTACTTATTAATATCCTACTCTTATAGGTAATTTTATGTATTTGTTGTTAGATGTGTAAGGGAGAGAGCAGGTAGACTCTTTTAGAGACAGCCTCTGACTAGCAGGGGGCACCATATCGAATATTAGGGTGCCAATCTTCGCACCAAGGTAGGATACACTTCCGGATAGGAATTAAATAGGTACATTACACATTGTTAACTCTATATGTATTGCTCTATTCTCCCTATTATATCAACTCTTCCCTGACACATTAAGTACATGCTGCACTTCTTAGGCCCCTTTCACATCAGCGCTTCGCTGCTGTTTGCGGCCGATCCGGTAGGTGGCTCCGCATCTGCTGGAACGGCCACCTAACGGCTGACTTGTGGCCCGGATTCGGCAAGCCCCATGCATTGTCTATGGGGTTTGTGGTTCGGTGCGGTAAGTGCTGTTCTGCCGGATGCGGCAGATCTGGCACTTTGAGGCCGTGAAAATAAACTTTGCTTGCAGCTTTTTTTTTCGCGGCTGCAAGTGCTGGATACAGCCGATTAGGCGTAACCGCACTTTCCGAACCCAAAAGCAAGCCTCATAGACAATGCATGGGGTTTGCTGAATGGGCGCCTCAAGTGCGGCCGTTAGGCGGCAGATGCGGTAAATCTGCCGGATCTGCCACACATCAGCAAAAACGCTGATGTGAAAGGCCCCTTAGTCATTTATTGACTCGGTAGGAACAACATAGCTTCAAATATTATCCAATGTAAAAACTATGTCATCTTTTTTTAAAACCTGTTGGAATAAAGTGTCTTTTAACCTGGAAAATGGCTGGAGGACTTTCTTCCTTTTGGATCACTGCCCCTGTCCCTTTCTACAGTACCTGACAGACTACTTTGCCTATGTACATGCACAGCAGCGTCACCGCCCTGTGAGGTGTGGGGGGAGTGGAGAGGTGTTTGAAGTGATCGGCTTATGAATACACCGGACTCAAACAGTAGATTAAGCTGACAGATTCCTTTAATGACACTTTAAATAAAAAATATTAATATAATTTTAGGAACACTAACATTAATAATCCATTTAAGTAATATTGATGGTTATAAAAGTTTCTAAGTAATTGATTTCGAAAGGTAAGAATCATTGTGCGAGTATGAGGAGCTGACGACTGTGACAGCATGAAGGCTTTCATAATCATGTTACATATTGGAGGCGAAGTAAATCCAAATTCATTAAATGGTTACCACAAATGAATAATAGATGACTAATATAGCATCCATGCTGACATGGCTAAAAGTGAATAAATGTGTAAAATGTGTTATGTAACCCTGATGTACATGAATTGGGATGTATGACAATATTGTTGACAGCCTGATACAACATGTTTGCATGATTAGGTTATCAAATATTATACATTTACCCGCTGATTCTCTTTCTTCTGGTTTTGTAATAGTTTGCTGAATATTTTGCATCACAGTAAAGCTGAACATTGTGGTAACATCCCTATACTCAAAGTCATAAGAATTGATCCTAAAATTGATATACAAACAGAAAACTCACATAACAGGCTGCTGGGGGATTTTGAATTACCTGTTTTGTCTGTAAGTAAATAGACTAAACGACCCAACTCTTCTGGAATAGTGCTGGTTCTCACCACTGTGCCGGGTATATTCTCGTCTCGCATAATCATCCAGCCATAAGCAGCCTTTCCCATGTCCAGGTTCACTCGCAAACTGACAAACAAAAGAGAAACTACTTATTTTCTTAAGATTTTTGCATTTACACATTGCATTAAAGGGGCTTTCCACTAACAGGTCACTAGTCCTAATAGTTTATCAATATCATATCGGTGAGCGTCGGACACCCAACAATCTGCTGTTATCAGCCTGGGCTGTAAGTTATGAACAGAGGAGAACCGGTTATCAATATCACATCGAAGCGGGTCGGATACCTGGCACACCCACCAGTCGGCCGTTATCAGCTTGGGCTGTAAGCTGTGTACAGAGCAGGATGATTATCAATATCGGATCGGAGTGGGTTGGACACCTGGCACACCAACCAATCAGCCATTATTAGCTCGGGCTGTAAGCTGTGTTCAAAGCAAAATGGTTATCAATATCCAATCTATATAAGTCAGACTCCTGGCACACCCACCAGTCGGCTGTTATCAGCTTGGGCTGTAAGTTATGTACAGAGCAGGATGGTTATCAATATCAGATCGGAGTGGGTTGTACATCTGCCACACCAACCAATCCGCTTTTAGTTCAAGCTGTAAGCTGTATTCAGTGCAGAATGGTCATCAATATTAGATCGATATAGGTCGGACACACATACTAATCAGCCATTATCAGCTCAGGCTGTAAGTTGTGTACAGTGCAGAATGGTTATCAATATCAGATTCAAGTGGGTCGGACATCTCACACACTCACCAATCAGCGGATTTCTATATATTTCATCCACTTTGCTGAAACTTGTAAGACGCTGTTTTTAACGCAGCAAAAAATATGCAGCACTGAAAACTCATAGTGGGCATACAGACTAAATCTGTACCAATGATTTATCCAACTTTATGTTTTTTTTGAGGCAGATGTGTACACATTGCTGGTGAAGATGCAATGCAAAATTCATGATATCCCTAAATACTGTGGGGTGCAAACAGTTTGATCCACTCCTGATTCTATATTTAATATTTTAAATCACCAAACACATATAAATATTAAACAAAGATAACACATGTAAACACAAAATGCTCTTTTTAAATGAAGATCTTTATTATTAAGGGAAAAAGAAATCCAAACCTACAGTGCTCTGTGTGAAAAAGTGATTGCTTTCCCCCCCTTTGCAATTAAAATATAAATTAACAGTGGATTATTTATCACATCTTTGGGAAGTTGGGCTTGTCTAGCAAAACTCAGGTCTGATTACTGCCACACTTGTTCTCAATCAAGAAATCACTTAAATAGGACCTGCCTGACAGAGGGAAGTAGACCAGAAGGTCCTCAAAAGCTAAGCACCATGCCACAATCCAAAGAAATAAAGGAATAAATGAGAAATATAGTAAGTAGTCTGGAAAAGGTTAAAAAGCTATTTCTAAAGCTTTGGTACTCCAGTAAACCACAGTGAGAGCAATTAGCTGCAAAAACATGGAATAGTGGTGAACCTTCAAAGGAATAGCCGGGCCAACCAAATTACCACAAGAGTGTGTTGATTCATTCAAAAGGTCACAAATCACCCTACCACAACATTTAAATATATAATTAGACAACACCACAGTTTAAGTATCCAGTACATTATGGCTATTTATACCATATTCTTATCAATTGTATATACCCATACAGAGAATAAAACTGGAATAAATATAGACATATGATTATCGTGACCGATCGCTTAAATAATGGGTAAGTGTCCAACATTTAAATATATGCAGATCTCAGTTAAGGTCAGTGTTCATGACTCTACCATAAGAAAGAGATTGGGCTAAAATCGCCTGCATGGCAAAATTCCAAGATGAAAACCACTGCTCAGCAAAAAGAACTGTAGTGATGCGACCCCGATGTGTCCCCTGACCGGTGTACAGTACATGGGGGATTGTATCTTTTGCTCTGTGGCAGCACTCACAGGGTTAGCAGTAGTGAGATCTGAGCTGAGTGCTGACTGAAAGCACTCAGCCCACCTGTGATGGGATGGGAGATGATATGAGCTGCCCTGGGCTGAGGAGTGAGACAGAACAGGAGGAACTGCTGTGTGAAGCTAACACAGCCTGGGAGCTCTCTCAGAGAGGACGTTCATGAGACTAGTTAGCGGACGGTGCAGAGAGAGAGTGGTTGTGTGCTGATAACACAGCCTAGCAGTGAGGACCTGGTCCTCATCAGTGGACCCGGCCAGGACAGAGCCTGTCCTAGGTACAGAGGTACTGTGTGTGTTGGATGAACAGAGTTGTACCGGCTGCGCCCCGGAACCTGGAGGTCTGTAATATACCTGAACTGTACCATTAAACTGTGTGTTGTGTGAACAGTTGCATGAGTCACTGCCTTCCGTCGTGCCGATCCCTTACAGAACATAAAGGCTTATCTCAGTTTTGCCAGAAAACATCTTGATGATCACCAAGACTTTTGGAAGAATACTCTGCGGACTGATGAGACAAAAGTTGAACGTTTTCATGGTATAGTTCCAAGATGAAAACCACTGCTGAGCAAAAAGAACATAAAGGCTAGTCTCAGTTTTTCCAAATAACATCTTGATGATCCCCAAGAATTTTACGAGAATACTCTGGGGACTCTGGGGAAGTAACACATTTCAGAAAAGGAACATCATGTCAACAGTAAAATATAGTAATAGTGGTGGCGTGATGGTCTGAGGCTGTGTTGCTGGTTCAGGACTTGGAAAACTTGCTGTGGTAAATGGAACCATGAAGTCTGCTGTCTACAATATACCTTGAAGGAGAATGTCTGGACATCTGTTCATCACCTCAAGCTGAAGCGCACTTGGGTTATGCAGCAGGACAATGATCCAAAACACAGCAGTAAGTCCACCTCTGAATGGATTAAGAAAAGTTGACTATGGAGTGACCTAGTCAGTGTCTTGACCTTAATCCGAATGAGATGCTGTGGCATGACTTTAAAAAGGCGGTTCATGCTTGGAAACTCTCCAATGTGGCTGATTTATATTCTGCAAAGATAAGTGGGCCAAACTTCCTCCAAAACACTGTAAAAGAATCATTGCCAGTTATTAAAAACACTTGATTGTAGTAGTTGCTGCTAGGAGTGGCCCAACCAGTTATTAGGTTTAGGGGGAAATGACTTTTTCACACAGGGCCCTATCTGTTTGGACTTTTTACCCCTTAATAATAAAGACCTTCATTTATAAACTGAATTTTTGGGACTACTTGAGTTATCTTTATCTCATATTTAAATTTATTTGGTGATCTGAAACATTTAACTGTGACAAACATGCAAAAGAATAAGAAACAGAAAGTAGGAAACTTTTTCACTCTACTGTATGTATGTAATTAATTATGGGATTTCTCTGTGTAAATACTGTAAAGAACAAGGTGTTTAATAGATTGGGAGAAAAAGATAATGGAAAACCAAACACCCAGATTATTTTTGAGGAGGCGAACATTATCATTTTTAGTTTTCCTATTTAGGTTGTATGTAACTGAAGAATATTTTTTGATTATTACATACTTTGACAGTGAGTCCTTCTGTCTCACTATTTGATGTTTCTATTGCTTTTTACAGTTTATTTTTCTTTCTAGAATTTTTAATGCTTTGTCAGTAGTCTCTTATTACTTTAACTGCATGCTGATATCCACTGTAAAATTATGACAAATTTGTGCACTTAATGAGCCCTCTCTATACAGCTTGGGTTGCAGATATGTTATACAGTTGGCACCCAAAACCAACTAATGTAATTGGAGCTTAGATTCCACTTTCAATCATGACATGGAAATTTAAAGGGTTATTCTGTACAATTTTTATTTTTGCAATGAGAGTAGAAGAGCTACTTTTATGACGTGAGACAAAAGAGAGCGAAAGGAGGGGGCGCTCCTGGAATAATACCCGATGATCAACTGGAAGAGATTGATGGCAGTATGCACTAACCTGACGTGGTTATGCTACCTGCATATCCACGGTGAAGAGCCTGTGGTGCTAGGCTTGCACCACTCACGTCCCCTCTTCCGGGTTTGGGTGTAAGCCTGTCACGTGACTTCCTGATGAAGGCAGTTATTACAGCCGAAAGGCGTTGTGAGGAGAACTGACCAAAGTAAAGGAAGTTTCATTTCCACCTACAACTGTTGTCCTTCCTGGACACATCACTTTTATGACATGGAGCAGCTGAATTGCCAACAAGAGCAGTCAATGATCGCTCTGTGCTGGCGTTGGGTACAACAGTGCAGGTAGATGCCTGTTTAAGTAACAACTAGCCAGTTTGTTTTTTACTATGTGCCCAAAAACTAAGTCCTGAACAATGCCTTGATGAAGTTATGAATAGTGCAGGCTCCCTACTAGCGTCTGTTGCCCTTCCCCCAAAAAGTGATTACGGGGTGCCCCCATGTCTGCCCCATTAGTACTCCTGTTCACGTGAATGGGAGATAAAGTATAGCATCTAGCAGTATCTATTACACAATGTACAGAGCTGCTTTGTCCTCCCCCCCCTGTACAATGCTTCCATCTGGCAACCACCATAACAGAATATAACTGATTGATGTGGGTGTTGGGTGTCAAAGTCCTCTCGATCTCATATTGATGACTTAAGAATATGTCATCATATATTGATGATTTAAGGATACGTCATCAATATTTAAGTTCCAGACAACCCCTTTATGCTCTTAATACAGAAGCTTGGGTTCTAGGGCAGTATAGGTAGGAAAAAAGAAAGGCAGATCTAAAGAATGATGTATGGAAAGGCTAAATATTAAAATGACATCCACTTCATGATATTTATTGGCCAGATGATTTCCATCAAATTAAGAGCACGTGAAAAAGCAAGGTGCAGAAGAACAACATAAGAGTATATACAACATAAAGTAGAAGATAACAAAATATGTGTAGTAAACAAAGTACCCAACATTTACATATTTCAAGGAAAATGCCCAATAACAGAAGCATTGAATACTGTAAGACAATACTCCAACTCCTACTTCTTCATAAATGGCCAATAAATAGCAATAACCACTTTACTGTAGCAAATCATAACACCATAGATCCTTAATTATTATGAAAGGTAATGATGTCATTTTGCAATATTTCTAACATGTCAGATTCGGTCCATTTCTACAGACTTCATCTCCCTGTATTTTGGCACAGCCCAGTGTATAGTTGGGATGGAAAGGAGTAATGACAATTTCTGTACATTGCTGTAAAATAAGTTGGCATTAAATAATGCAATAAAAATAGAGAGTCCAGAGTTAGTTTAAATTACATAATATTATACACAAATATAGTAAAATATCTTTTCTTAAAGCTGTAGTCATTTTTTTTCTCTCTGAAGATAGTCCATATATTTTCATGTGTTATATAAAACATCAACTGACTATTGTGTACACATTTTGGAAGACCCCTTTTAAAAATTAAGAAATATTACTTGCATCTTTGAAAATAAAATTCTTAAAGCACCCCCCCCTCCAGTGATTTTTTTTTTACTGCTGAAATGGTGCGGCTAATCTAAGGTCTAATATTAATTCTCCCGCACTTTCACTTTTTATTGGCGCCACATTGTAACCATAATTTCTGATGGGCCAGAGGCCAGAAGGTACGTCACAAGCACTCAATGAAAGTCTATGAGAGCTAAAATGAGGCCAGAATGAGGCTTTCATAGACTCGCTTCATGACACATTGGAAAAAGATGGCAGGTCACAGACTGCTGTAGACCAACGGGAGAGGAGCCAATAAAAGGTAAAAAGTTGAAAGGTGATCATAAGACCGGGCAGGGACTTTACTAGAAATGCACCGCTCCAGTAGTCAAAAAAAAAGACGGAGTTGTGCTTTAATAAAATTAAAGTTATGAGCACATGGTGCTTAAAAAAGAAAAAAAAGCTAAAACTAAAATGTGTCTATGACCCACTAAAGAGAATCTGTCAGCAGGTTATTGATACCTCAACTGAGAGCAACCTAAAGAGGCAAAGAGATCCTGAATCCAACAGTGTATCACTGAGATTACTGGGTGCAGCGGTTTTGACACAATGAGAGTTTACAATTTCAGCCATACAGCAGAGCTGAAAAACTGCCCCTGTCCACACCAGACTCTCAATACACATTGTACATTTACAGTGAGGTGGCGTGTTGGACTGCTGTGCGCATGACGATATACTTCAGCAATGATAATCACCAGATGATAAAGCCTTATCGTTAATTAAACAACACAAAGTCTGATAAGAGAGGCACAGTTTATTTTATAACCCCTACAGCATGCTGTCCTTAGATTACATTGCCAAAACCTGCTGACAGATTCCCTTTAAATAGGACGTTACTGGATTTTTTTTATTTAAACTCAATGCCTCCTGTAATAGCCACAGCTTCACTAATTCCAAAACCTTCTTTTCATTTTCTTCTCTGCCCATCTGTTCCAAAGTTATGCCCCCAGTAACAAAAGTGCAAATTCAGCCTTCAAATAACTAGTCATGTACCACAGGACTAGGGATGAACGAGTAGCAAAATATTAGTAATCGCTATACTCGTAACGAGTAGTTTTCAATGCTCGCGTACTCGTCCGAATAGCGAGTCCAATGTTAATCAATTAGTGATAGGCTCCGCCCACACACATCAGCTATAAAAAGATCCTTCTAGGGCAGGGCGGCGGGCTTTTTTGCGTTTTTACTTCATGCAACACCTTGCTGTGCCCCCCAGAGAGATCCTAACATTCAATCTGCTCTTATCGGGGCTGAATCCCATTGTGTACTGAAAGGAGCTGGCAATCTGTGTTAGATTGCTCACAATCGACACATCATACTTGCCAAGTAACAAGTATCGCGAATACTATATTGTCCGTGCGAGTAGTAAATAGTAGGGAGTATTTTCGCTCATCACTACACAGGACGTTTCTGGTGCGTTCTTTTGATCACCATTAGAGGAGAAAAAAAAACAAATGCCCATAGAAAAGTTCTGTGGTATACGCCCAGTTGGTTGAAGATGAAATTTGCTTCTTTATTACCAGGTGCAAAACTATAGAGGGACACAGAAGAAAAAGAAAAACTGTCCCAGAATCCATGAAGTAGCAGCAATTGGAGATACAGTTTGAGGTGAGTCAAATGCATTTATAGTCAACTATCTTGACATTGGGTACATAGTAACAGCATTCTACATAAATACACTAACATATTAGATATCCTGATTTGTCTAGTAAAATGAACTTTGCACAGAAATACAAGAGTATTGCTTTCTGCAGAGTGATCCTTCAGGAATCAGCAGATTTGCTGGCACTTTCTCACTCAGCTTCCTGATAAGATCAATTTCCTTCACAATGTGAGCCAAGCAAATATATAAAAAAAAAAATGCAACATTCAGTGAAATTAGACATCCCTGTTTTTCTTTGCTACAAATATACCTTATCGGAATGATGTAGGAAAATAACAAGAGGAACCGGAACAAGTAGCGATACCATGGGCCAACAAATCCCTGCAAGGTTACCATTACTAAGGAGAGAGCCACCAGAGCCAGAAATAACGCCTTCGTCAACTGGTTCAGTTCCAGATCCAAGAGGCCCACCTGCAAAGAAAAAAGAATTCAATATGTTATTACACATCCAAGTAGGTGCCACCTTCTGAATGTGATTGCTACTTTGTAATAAAATAATGCTTGTAATTGTATCAGAGAAAATTCAAGATGCCTTTAGTACTAATAAAATAATTATGCTATATCTGTCATTTGTAGCATAAGAAGTATGCATTTCTAAAAATAATCATTTTTATACCATATTTTTAGGAAAACGGATATTAGAAATAATGCACACATCTGATATAGGATATCAGACTAGTTCACAATCTCTTGGAACAGACTTTCCTTTTCAGTACTTAGGATACATTATGGGAAACACTATTCCGCAGATATGTAGATAAGTGCTTAAGAGAAAACGGCGTTTGTGACAGGGAATGTATTGCATTTCAGGCTTTCACGTTATACTATTAGGGTGAGTTCATAACTTGGCCACAGCCATCAACTAGTCAAACAGCACATGCAATGTTTCTCTGTGAGACAGAAGAAACCAGACGTAATTGCAAACTGACCATTTAGGTCACTTTTATGTCGTAAACGACACTGTTAGCATATCAGTATTAGTGCATACAAAAATTCTATGTATTCTACATTGTGCTATTCCTCCATTATTTCTCCTGTACGATTAATTTAACAACTGAGTATTATGATGTCTATTGTCAATGCATAATGTAGACACAGAATAGTGGCAAAAATTTTTGCGATTAACATGTACCGTATTTTAGTTTTCTCATAGTTGCGTGCTTCAGATTTCATAGTGGTAATTTAGGTTAATTTAGATTGAAATGAAGAGTGATCTAATGAATTGCAATCAACCATTTATTAGCTCATCAAGAATTTAAATTAAGAGGTTCAACTGTTATGAGGAAGGCTTCTCGAGGCCCAAGACCCAGCAAGTGCCCAGGACCATCTACAAAAGAGGACTCAGCTACAAGATTGATTAAACACCTGTGCAGAGCTCAAGAATGGCAGCAGGAAAGTGTCAGTATATCTACACGCACAGTGAGGCAAAGGCCTCTCGAGGCTCTTCAGGGATTGGACTGAAGAGGACTGGGATTAGACTGCAGATGACTGGTATTGGACTGCAGAGGACGGGGACTGGACTGCAGAGGACTGGGACTGGACTGCAGAGGACTGGGACTGGACTGCAGAGGACTGGGACTGGACTGCAGAGAGGACTGGGACTACAGAGGACTGGGATTGGACTGCAGAGGGCTGGGATTGGACTGCAGAGGGCTGGGATTGGACTGCAGAGGACTGGGATTGGACTGCAGAGGACTGGGATTGGACTGCAGAGGACTGGGATTGGACTGCAGAGGACTGGGATTGGACTGCAGAGGACTGCAGAGGACTGGGATTGGACTGCAGAGGACTGGGATTGGACTGCAGAGGACTAGGATTGGACTGCAGAGGACTGGGATTGGACTGCAGAGGACTGGGATTGGACTGCAGAGGACTGGGATTGAACTGCAGTGGACTGGGTAAATGTATTTTTCATGAACAAGCTATCAATCAATCTGTCAGAAAGATTGCTTTGGAGAAGGAAAGGTTAGCACAGCCATAAGCAGGGTTGTGGAGTCGGATTCAGAGAAACTGAGTAGTCGAAGTCGTATGTTTGTCATAGCGACTCCACATTCCCGGCCACAAGTCTAGTGTAATGCCAACAGTAAAGCATCCTGAAACCATTCATGTGTGAGGTTTTGTTTCATCCCAGGCAGTGGGATCACTGATAATTTTGCCTAAGAACCCTGCCATGGTGTTTAAACATCCTTCAAGAGCAACTTCTCTCAAAAATAACAGGTGCAATTTGGGAACAGACAATGTTTTTTTGTGCATAATAATGCATCATGTCACAAGGCTAAAGTGGCTCTGTGAATAAAACATTAAAAATTTGGGTCCCTGTTAATTAACAGAACTAGAAAGAGGGAAATAAAGTGCAAATAGGGTCTTATCTGTGGTGACATCAATACATAAAAGAAATACGGCTCACCTTTGATGGTTGTGAGAAGCCACAACCACTATCCAAGCTTGCAACAGGTCCCCAGAGATGAAAATATACGAATCAACGGTGCAGAAAGGGTTAATCGACCGCGCTGCTGGACACAATGATATGAAACTCCAAAAGATATCAATCATGCAGTATTCACTGTGGTTCATCAGTCAACGTGCCCCAGGGCTCCTTCCTTTGTCCTGAGGAAGAGGCCCTGGAGCACTGGAGCGCGTTGACTGATAAACTACAGTAAATACTGCATGATTGATATCTTTTGGAGTTTCATATCTCCTTGTGTCCAGCAGCACAGTCGATTAACACTTTCTGCACCGATTGTTTGTATAATTGTTAATTAATGGGAAATGGTTGACTATAAAATCCTGTTAACTTCCTATATGCATCTTCCAATACAAATATTCTCCTATAACCCTGCAAAATACAGATCCATTCTATGATTCTACTCTGCTCGTGGCAAAGTGGTTTATTGACACCATCCAGGTACCCAGCACCTGGAGCACACATCCCTAATCCCTGATCCTAATACACATTGGATTGTCATCAACGTCTTCTAAATAATGTGGGTTTGACTATGTTTTAACCTAAGGTCAAATTAAGTACATACGTGGAACACAGTTCAAATATGGATCATGATGTTTAAATTAGTCATGAGTCTCCTGATCCAAACTAAGTAGCCTCCTAAGCATTTAGGTCAGGAGACACAAGGCTATAACATGCACTAACTGTGTTTCACAGATGTCTGATTTCAGGCCTAATTTGTATGGGTACCTATAGGCACCAACCGTAGTAAAAAAAAATCCTAAAACATCTTGAACAACCTTGATATAAACCCACAGTGGAAATATGAAAACTACTACATTTTAGCCAGGGTGTCTAACTTTTACATGATGCTAATGCTGAGGCTATGAGAAGTGTGAGAAAGGTACATCAGTAAAAGCCTCATGGTTATGGAGAACTATTTATCTCTATAAACTTCATGGTGAGAGTAGCAAAACAGAACATTCCAGTACATAAAGGGATGCTCTCAAAGAATTATAATGAAATCGCTGAGACAAATTCCAACACACTTGCTTGTGTACAGGCTGCCCCTTCCCCTGAGAACAGAGCGGCTCAGGACCACAGTGGCTGATTTATCAGATGCATTTAAGACGTAGCACAACGAGGACAAATATCTGGCAATTTCCGCTGCTTCAACTACTACATAGTTTATGCTTGAATTATTGAGAAAAAAAGGTTTTTGGATTAAAATGAAGAAAAATTAAGCCAGGGAAGTAGAGCATGTTTCAAAGCCCAGATCTTTTTGCGTTGACAAAGGCAGTCTAAGTTTCAGGCCTCGCTGAGGATCAGATGAAGTCATTATTCATTCAGTCAAGGGAAAAAAAAAAGACTCAATTACCTCAACCTAAAGATGCTATCAATGAATGCAAAGTGCATATTTTACTCTATTCATCCAAATCCCATTAAAAAGTGAAAGGAATGATTTAATCTGGCTTTTCGAGAGTTGGTCTTTTTTGTATTAAAATAAAGAATTACTGTCTACAATATGCATAACTGCTACCTCACACTTCTCTTTTGCATCATAGTAGTGGGCAGACAGTAACAGAGGAGACAAACAGTTGCAAATCGCTGCAAAGTTTCCATTTAGGACAGAAATGACAGGTTTTGGATGAAAATAGCTTTACAGACTGGTCTACAATTCTATGCATACACCTGACAGCAGGAATAACCTTGTAACGAATTGATGCTTTAACTATTTGACCCTTCACCACTGTGGAATCAAGTATACAAATACCAAGAAAACACAGTATCAGGAGTTACACAATTAGGAAAGGTGAAATCAATGCATTCTTCACTTTGTTTCAGGATTTCACAGGCAGATCATTGCAATAATAAATTATAGAAACTTGGGGCAAAACGTTCCAGGACACGTACACTTAGGGATACCGTCACACAGCACGACGTCAGAATGGTGTCTGCAACGATCTCATGGGCGCCCGGTCGTTGCAGACATAGTTTTGACATCGCTGGTGAGATGTCACACGTCTAGATATCGTGGACAACTCTCCAACGATGTTGTGAGCAGGGATCGTTCGCAAACCCTGCGAATGATCCCTGCTCATTGGTGTGAATGGACGAAGTCGTCCACGACATCGTAATCGCGGTGTCACAGACAACAATCTGGCAGGTTGGCAGATCGTTGATCGTGAGGTTTGAGAACATGTTCTCAAACCTGCGATTAACAATCCAACAACTTATCATTGTTAAATCTCAGTGTTGCACTCAACAACGTCCTAACGATGTCGCTGGCACGCTTCCAAACCCGTGATGTATCAGCCACATCGTTAATGATGCTGTGCCGTGTAACGGTACCTTTACTTTGATACTAAATCCATAGAAATTTTGGACTTGCCCTTTTCCCGTCAACATCCCACACACTCCTCTGCAGCTAAACCAGTTTCAACTCTTCTGAGGGGGGCTTTCTGAAAGATTTTGAAGTGTTTCTGTAGGAAGTTTTACCCGTTCCACCAGAAGTGTATTTGTGAGATAAGACATTGATGTTGGACAAGAGCACCTAGCTTGCAAAATCTGTTCCTGAATACAGGGATAAAACTCTGAAAAGAAAGGGACGCACCATAGTGTATATCTGTCAGGCAAGAAGTAAGGAAAAATAGTGTACTTTTGATTCAGGTTGATATGTTGGATGAAAAGGGACTTTGGACCCAGCTCCTGCAATAACTAATCAATGGATCCAATAGGGTTGGAATTCACACAGTAGTTTTATTTCTATGTGTTTCAAGGTATAAACCCCATCATCAGGATAACAACAATAGGATGTACGTATAAAATGTGGTCCAAAGTCCCTTTTCTTCCAACATATCAACCCGAATCAAAATCTATTCCTGTTCATTCAAAAGTTGTTTAATAGAGTTGAGTTGGGGGTTGTGTGTGGCCAGTCAAGTTCCTCAATAACAAATTCCTCCAACTATGTCTTTATGGACACTGCTTTATACACTGGAAAACAATCACGCTGAATTAGAAAGGGCCTATTCCAAACCCTTTCAACAAGCATGTAATTGTCCAAAATATATTGACATGCAGAAACTTTAAGATTTCCCTTCACTGGAAAAAAGAAAGCTAGAACAACCCCTGAAAAATATCCCAATACATTGTCCAACCTTAGTTGGTACAATGGAATCAGGCAGGTAACATTCCCCTGGTATTTGCCAAAGTCTGACTGGTCTACTTACTAGATAGAGAAGGATGATACATCACTTCACAGAACAAGTTTTCACAGCAACAAAAAAGACAAGAGACAAGATTTTTTTTACAATCCATCTGACTTGGATTGTAAAAGATTGCCTGGTGGAATAGGGATTGCAGGCAGCTCCTCGGTTGTAGAAACATATCCTTTGAAGCTCCCCGCACACAATTATTGTGCTGATGTTAAAGAATCCCTCACAAAGTTTTTTCAATAAATATGTGTATATATTTACTGTAGGTGAATTAATATACTCTTCTTACCACAGCAGATTCAGGTCTGGAGACCATTACACTCAGTACTGTGTGCAGCTCTGCCCAGGTTATAAATGAAGGCATCATGAATGCAGGACACCAGCCCCAATCACTAGCAACCTCCTTTCTAACAGAGGGAGTGAACACTGGTTGTCCTGCAAACAGAATGGGACTCATATAGGGCGCCATTCACACAGGTTTACATACTGCATGCCCAGCCTCTTACATTAACCCATATCTCAGAAGGCGGGCTGTTATGGCATTCAACACTACTACCTGCTGGAACAACTGCACCCATATGGCCCAGCCACACACAGCAACAAAAAGATGCGCCCTATATGTATCCCATTCTGTTTGCAGGACATCCAGTGGTCATTCCCTCTGTTAGAAAGGAGGTTGCTACTGATTGGGGCTGGTGTCCTGCATACATGATTCCTTCATTTATAACCTGGGCAAAGCTGCACACAGCACTGAGTGTAATGGTCTCCAGACCTGAATCTGCTGTTGTAAGAAAAATAATTTTCTATTTGTGTCCTTTGCTCACTTTAGATAAGAATTTAGTGAATAGGACTTGTGAGATGTGGGGAGCCGTGTAGTGGCTCACAAGCTTAAGTGTTTTGGACCAAAAGACAAACCAATACCCCACAATTTGTTGTATGAATTAATATACTCACCTACCACCATCTTCTCCGGGATTAAACGCCGTTCTGCTCACTCTTCTGAGTAACATCACTGCTCTTCAGACTCTCTGGGACACACTGCTCAGCATGATGTGGAAGTGCTTTTTACTGTGTAATTTTGGGAGTCAGAACGTGGCACAATAGCCTTTCACCGTAAAAGAGGCTTCTAACACACGCATGGCGTAGGTGCACATGACTGTTTTTTTTCCCACATCCAAAAAAAAAACTAGCTAATTATGGTGATCAGACTCTAAACAGAGTTTGATTACAGTGGGATCTGTTTATCTTGAAGAAGGAGATTAAAAAGAAAAGTTGCTCCATCATCTCCATTTAGTCAGTTCGAGAACAGTCTGATATTTCCCACAGACTTGCTTTTGATCTGACACTTGTATCAAAATTGAACGTCATTAACTGTTTCTTTGGACATGCAGGCTAAATAAAAAGCATCCACTCCAACATTCGAACAGTTAAAACGTTACCTTAGGACGAAAAAATAAGCCCTCATATAGACCCATATCCCAAAAAATGAAAATGTTACGCCTCTCAGAAAATGGTAACACGTTTGGTATCCTTGTTCTCATAGTGATCTGGAGAATCATACTGTAAGGTCATTTTAACCATATAGTGAACATGGTAAATAAAAAACAAATGAATAAAAATAATTGTGGAATTGTACTTTCTTTGTAATTTTAACGCATTTGAAATTGTTCATTGTGGTAGAATGAATGGTGTCATTTAGAAGTACAACTTGTCCCCAAAAAAAAAAAAAAAAAAAAAAAATGTCCTCATAAGGCAGTATTGACAGAGAAATGCCAGTATATACTCGTGTATAAGCCGACCCATGTATAAGCCGACCCCCCTACTTTTGCCCCCAAAACCTGGGAAAACCTATTGACTCGTGTATAAGCCGAGGGTGGACCCCAGCACAGGTATACAGGCCTCCCAGTGGTAGTAAACAGCAGCCTCCCCAGTGGTATACAGGCCTCCCCAGTGGTAGTATACAGCAGCATCCCCAGTAGTAGTATACAGCAGCCTCCCCAGTGGTATACAGGCCCCAGCGGTGTATACAGCAGCCTCCCCAGTGGTGTATACAGCAGCCTCACCAGTGTCCCCAGTGGTGTATACAGCAGCCTCCCCAGAGGTGTATACAGCAGCCCCAGTGGTGGTATATACAGGCAGCCCCAGAGGTGTATACAGCAGCCCCAGTGGTGTATACAGCAGCCCCAGTGGTGGCATATACAGGCAGCCCCAGAGGTGGTATATACAGGCAGCCCCAGAGGTGTATACAGCAGCCCCAAATGCTGGCACTTGCCCCCCTGCTTGTAAGGCCCATCCCCCCGGCTGCTTAACTTACCATCCCTGGTCTTCCGCATCGCGCGCGCAGGTCCCTCCGTGCTCCTGTCCTCCCGGCGTCAGCTGCACCCGGGGTCCCCGGCTGTCGCATAGAGATGACGTCATGCGACCGGCCGGTCACATGACCCCGGATGCTACGGAGGACGGAAGCACGGAGGGACCTGCGCGCACGATGCAGAATACCAGGGATGGTAAGATAAGCAGCCGGGGGGGTGGGGGGGGGCTCATTCAGCAGCCTCCCCCCGCCTACTCCAGCCTCCCCAGCCCCAGACACAGCCCCCACCACAGCAGCCTACCATATTGACCCGTGTATAAGCCGAGGGGGGGACTTTTCAGCCCAATTTTTTCAGGATGTTTGGGCTTCCCATGCTGATTAGTCCATCCCCAAGCAACCAGACACCTTTAGTGTAGATCAGAAAAAGTAGTAAAGAAAGGGGGGGGAGGGAATTCTCAGCTCACCAGGATGCAATCACTAGATCCATGGCTGCAACAGACGGTGCGTGGACACAGTCCTGGCTTCGGACAGAGGTGCAGTCCAACACTTTAAATATAAGATTCTAGCACTCAAGTCTTTTGTTTCTGGTTATTTATTGTCAATACAATGCCATCACATCAAGGGCAACCAATGTGTTACTGACGCGTTTCTACATGAAATGCCTTAGTTGTGCACTGAGAATTGCGTTAGCAGCAGTGGTAATATGAGCACACTGCAATTTGTAGGAATAGAGAAAGTATTTAATTCTTTTAGGGGATTAGATATAACACGCAAGCTGTTAAACCGCGAATTATACAGGATATTTATGTTGGGTACAAGAGTCCCGTTAGGTCTCACTAAAAGACAGGACCTTATCTGGCAATATTAATAAACGGTGGTAGAGTTTGGAAGTTTCAAACCAGTTTATTCTCTCTTCTTATTATCCTTTTTTTTACATCTTACTGAGGTTTTAATGTAATGTATATCTCATGAATATATGGTGTATATGTTTGTTCTATGTATATCCTTTACAGGTGTTTTTAATTATTTGACTAACATGTTTGTAATGATGAGGAGTGTATTTAAACCTAATGTTGGGTGGCACCTTTGAACCACGACTAAGACATTTCATGTCGAAACGCGTCGGTAAACACATTGGTTGCCCTTTATGTGAAAGCATTGTATTGACAATAAATAACCAGAAGCAAAAGACTTGAGTGCTGGAATCTTATACTTAGTGTTAGATCAGAAAAGGGGTACTTGTGTTGTCCGCCTGAGCATATTCGATATATGTCTGTCTTAATTGTATGCAAATATTACCAAGTTTACTATTGTTTTGTAGAAAAGCATGATTATCTACTGTATGTCAGTTGATATTCATATACGTGTTCACCGCTAGTGGTGGGCTTTTTGAAAAAGGTTGAGTCGCGTGCCTTTTTTCCTTTAAATGTCTGTTTGCCCATGTTCCTGTACATAGATTGCTCCTGAAAAAGTGGTGAGAGCACCATAAAATGAGTAGAGAAATAAAGATCTATTGCATTTAAAATCTGCTTGGACTATGTTGCTTCTTTTGACAAATGGGCAGCACAATTAAGTACCCCTTTTTTGGTCTACATTGAGGAAATCTGACAGTGGGGTTGCAGTAGCCGCTGATGCCTTTATAATGGTTGTCTCTCACACAACCATACCAGGTGAGCAGATCTGATTTTACCGTAACTTTGTATCACGTTGGATAAGACCCTATTGTGCATATTTTCTTCCACCTTCAAGTCTATTAATCACAGAGAGGGTGGGCAGGGTTAAATCTGACTTTAACCCATGTAGAGGGGGAAAGCAGTGACATTCATGAGTGGGCCTAAAACTCAAGAAGTGGGGTGACAGCGGGACTGAAGTTTGTTGAATAATACTTTATCAAGCTAATTTCTGTGTGAAAACAGCCGGACTCCACTGTAAATTGGGATGAGCATGTTTGGGAGCTTTTCCGCCACTTTGAAGGTGTTTTGTATGCCCTTGATTTTGCCTCCCATTGATTTGAATGGGGTTCAGCGAACCTATGCACGTTCGGCAACCAGAGCCAAATCCAAACATCAAAAGGTTCGCTCATCTCTATCAAGGAGACATGGCTCAAATGGTAATAATACAGAGAAACCTAGAAGTCATGCCTCCAGAGAGTCCTGTGAGCCACACCCACTTGGAAAGACCAGAAAAATAGCATTTAATCAAAAAGATTCATATCTCTGGAACTTTATGGAGGCTTTAAAAAAAAGTCAAATAAATACTCGGGAGCAGCTGGAATAAAATAAGAGCAATAGGTAAACATTTTTCACCTGGCTCAGGTCCTCTAATCAGTGGACACATCGCCAAATCAAATTCATAGGTAGAGGTTCAGGAAGCAGAGCATAGTCATCAATTACAGTTTGAGTATTTTCATGGACACCAATGCCCAGTTGAAATAAATTGTGTTTATTTTTTTCTTATTCTTTTTACTTTTTGATATCCTGACTTGCATTGTACATTTGTTCTGTTTTCAAATGTATCAATAATTGTTTCAGCTGATCCAAACAGTAAGTGGGAAGTGGGGACATTCAAACACACGATCAAGGTGCCCAACAGATTGTTTAGCTTATGGATTTGTAATAATTGAGGAGGTGGCCTAATGTCAAAACCCTGACACTAGCGCACTATTGATTTGTGATTTTAGATATACACTCATTGCCAAAAGTGTTGGCACCCTTGAAAGAAACTGTTCCAGAAAATTAAGTACCGTAGTTCTTCCAGAGAATAATTGCAATCACACGTTTAATTATACACTTGTATTTCCTTTGTATGTATGGGAAAAAGAAACAACAAAAAAAAAAAAACTGACAAAAAGGTGCATTGGATATAGGATAATTTCACACAAAACACCAAAAATGAGATGGACAAAATTGTTGGCACCTTCAACTTTGGAATAAATAATTTCAATCAACTGCTTCCTATAACCATCAACAAGCTTCTCATGCCTCTAAACTGGAATTTTGGACCACCCTTCCTTTGCAAACTGGTCTAGGTCTCTCATATTTGAAGTGTGCCTTCTCCCAACACCAATTTTAACATCTTTCCACAGGTGTTCAATGGGATTTAGACCGGACTCATTACAACGACTTCAGAACTCCCCAGCATTTTGTTTCCATTCATTTCTGGGCGCTTCTTGAAGTGTTGGGGGTCTTTGTCCTGCTGGAAGATCCATGACCTATGATGCAAATCCAGCTTTCTGACACTGGGCATTACATTGCAACCCAAAATCCCGTGACGATTTTCAGAATTTATGATACCTTGTAGACCGTGAAGGCACCCAGTGCCGAAGGCAGCAATACCCAAAATTATCTTTGAACTTCCTCAATATTTGATTATAGGTACTGGGTTATTTTCTTTGACGGCCTCATTCCATTTTCAGTAAACTGTAGAATGATGTGCTTTATAAAAAAGTTTTATATTGGTCTCATCTGTCCACAAGATGCTTTCCCAGAAGGATTTTGGCTTATTCACGTGCATTTTGGCAAACTGCTGTCTAGTTTTTTATGTAACTGTGTCAGCAATGTGGTTCTCCCGGGTATTCTATCATAACGTTTCATTTCATTCAAATGTGGATAGATAGTTTGCGCTGACACTGATGCACACTGAGCCTGCAGGACAGTTCAAATTTCTTTGGAACTTGAAGATGCTAATCCACCATCCGGACTATTCTGCATTGCAACCTTTCATCAACTTTTCTCTGCTGTCCATGTCTAGGTAGATTAATTATAGTGTTGTAACTTCTTGATTATGTCTCTGGAGTTGGACTTGTAACCTTGAGATTGTTGATATTTTTCAACAATTTTGTTTCTCAAGTTCTTTTCTCCTCTTCCTGTTCTCCATACTTAGTGTGGCACACACAGACACAATGCATGATTGAGTCAACCTCTCTGCTTTTTATCAGGCTTCACGTGTGATTTTCATATTGTCCATACCTGTTACTTGCCACTAGTGAGTTTGAAGGAGAACTCATGCTTGAAACAAAACTATTATCCACAATTTTGTAAAAGTGCCAACAATTTGACTGGCCCATATTTGAAGTTTAGAGTGAAATTATGTCCAATTTGCCTCTTTTTGTTTGTTTCCAATACACACAAAGGAAATAAACATGTGTGATTGTAAGCATTTTCTGGGAGAAATACTTCATTTTCTGGAACAATTTCAATGGTGCCAGCACTTTTGGCCATGACTGTATATGCACACATATGGCTAAGACATACAGTGTAAACTGTCTTTAATCATGGCACAGGTAAAGGTACTTCAGCAAAACACATTATCAAGTCCTTCGTCCCTGCGGGGCCCCTATGCTGCAGCCTAATTAAATTATGAATAATATGACCCGGATAAGGAAAATACTTTATTTTAGAGGGAATACATCCAAATTAAAACATCCCAATAATTTAACATTTAATCAAGTCTAAGAATAAAGAATAAACCTGCTCCTCTCAATATAAAAGGGTTATCCCCATCTCCACCGTGATGGCTGAATCATGAATAACCGCATCCAGCTGCAACCATTTCAGGTGGGAGATATGGAAACATGTGAGGCATTTGAGCTACGCTTTTTAGGTAACTCATAGAAATTTGTATAAGGTGGGCGACAATGGATCTACAACTTGTCAGAAGGTAAGTCTAGTAAGGCTGGCTTCACACCACAGATTTTTGCTGTCAGGCTGTGTCCGGTGTTTTGCTGGATGCACAGGACACAACCTGAAAGCCCCGGACAAACAGAACCGGAGGACAAATATGCTTCCGCTGTGCAGTCCTGAAATTTCAGGATCACAGCTAGTGGGGAGCTGGCCGCGGATCTGAAATTTCTGCCCGGAGCTCTCCAGGTGCTGAAGTTCAGCGGCGCACGCTGAATTCAGCACCGCATCCGGCAGCCATATCCAATTTTCTGTCGGATCTGGTGTGATCCGGCGCCCATAGCCTACCATGTTAGGGGGTGCTGGAACGATCTGGATTCGTGAGGATCCAGCAGGATCCGATTTTGTCAGATTTTTGCCTACAGAAAACGCTGCAAGCTGCAATTTTGCGTCTGGGGAAAAAAAAAAAGAATTCTGCCGGATCCTCCCTGACAGCAGAGAAACGGATGGCAAATTACTGCCATCCGGCCCCATAGGAATACTATGGGGCCAAAATCGGATCCGGGGCTGTCCGGTTCACACCGGACAGCCCCGGTTCCCTAAAACCATGGTGTGAAGCCAGCCTAACATCTGTGATGGAGAAAAAAAGTTGGTGGTATTTGGATCTGAGTGGTTGGAAGTAGGGGCTTACAGAATATAGTGAATATACCTATGATGTATGCTGCAAGTTTATAATACTCACTGCATTATGGCAAAGAAGATTTGATGTATATGTTAGTTCTTGTATATGAGGTCTTGATAGTTACACTTATTTGTAATGCTTTTTTAATGTTATTCTGGCAGACAACTGCTGTATGCTACTGAAAACTCAACTTTTTGTGCCAACACTTTAAATGTCCATTTTGTTAAACACAATAGTGAATGCTGGCAAAAAGGCAGATTGAAGATTGTAGCTAAGGAGCAACTGACATTTCAAATAGTGTGGCAAGTCTCAGCACGTTATGTTTAACTTATGACACCCAGCCCAGAACTTAGGGGGCTCATGAATATTTTAGGCCGCCATGTCATTGCACTCACCCCTCCACAGCCTGATTTGCATCTGGTCTCTATACTAAATTGTTCGCGACTGGCACATGAGGTCTCTAGAAAAAAGGCATCAGTCCCTAATACAGGACAGTTACTTTTACAGCCATCCATTACTTTCATAACTTTACAAAAGTGCTAGTTTCCCTGGGTTTTTGCTACCTGAGAGAAGCACGATGTAGGTGCAAGAGACCGGATTTCAATTACGTATCACTTACTTCACTGGGTGCTACAGTTTTGTTTAAAAATTGATTTATCTGATGCAAATCTACCAGTTCTGTATACTGAGCTCTGTATGACCCGACCCATAAATGATTGTCAGCTTCATGCATACACTATACATAGGCAGAAAGCTGCCAATCAGTGGCGGAGGTGTGGCTGAACTACCTGGCAGCACGCTATGTAGTTTCTTTGTGATGATCTTCTTCTGATAAAACAATGATTTAATAAAAACTACAGTACACAGCGAGTAAGTGAAACATCACTGGAATCAGGGACTCTGTCTTTACCTTGTGCTGCTATCATCAGGGTTAATTCCTTGAAGATATTAGGAGTGCTTTATCAGCCTTCGAAAACTCTTAATAAATATGCTTGTTGTAGCCTAAGTGCAAGTGTTTAAAACTAAACCTAATTGTCCCTGCTTTCGCTGCCTGAGGCCATTGCCCTAGTCTAAGACTGCTGTCAATCGATGCCACCATGTGGCAGGAGCACACCACAGCAGTGTACCTGACATCCCACATTGTGCGGAGGGAGCAGGGAGGTGGAGAAGAAGCTGTCACTCTTCCTCCCTGCTCTCCCCGAACACTGAAATGTCAGTTACACTGCTATGGGCAATCTCCCGCCACATGGTGGCAGTGATTGATAAACATGGAAAGCCGGGACAATTAAAGCTCGTTTTTAAACATGTACATTTAGGGCTAACACAATCATGATTAAAGAGGGTTTAGGACGCTGATAAGGCACTAATACCTTTTAGAGGTAAATCTTAATGACGGGTTCTCTTTAAATTCCTAAATTCCCTCCTATTACTATTTGTTCGAGTAACTGGCTGTTCAGCCGTCACATCCACTCCTTACACCCCATGTGTAAAATTGTGCACTTCGACATGTCATAATATTTGATTGGTTTCAATTGGTTGTAAAATCTAAATTAAATACTCTGCTGGAAATAATAATCTCCGAGGGAAAAATTGTACAGAAGATCTGATATAGCACAACAAGCTAAACGGGATTGTTCCAAGATAATGAAGACAATAATTGTGTGTATAATCTAAAATGCTACTAATGGCAGCAATCACAACTCCATTTAGCTTTTCTTAATTTACAAAACAAATTTTAAGAAGCTAATGGTGCTAGGACATGGAAAGATAAAAGGTTTATTCAACAATAAAGGGTGAATTCAATACCCGGAATAACGCAGCCAATGTCATTCAGGTTCCTGGAATGTTGCCGCTGGGGCACAGAACGGGTTAAATAAACTAAAATGTTGCGGGCTCCTTGGACAACCTTGATTTCAAAGTTTAAGGATTAATTCTGGCATTACAGGAATGAAGTGCATGGGTTTTGTAATGTAGTACTGTGAGATCATTTGCAACAACAAAAAAATTAAGAGTTGCAAAGTCTTCGAGATCTCAAATGGACTAATTTAGCACAAGGTAAAACTGTGTATGGTTCACATAAGAAACAGACCCCCCAGTGTTCCATCTCATAATACCATTTTCCCATGGAGTTCCTCTAACTTTCATCTGACACGTCTTTCAAGTAATATACAATAGCCTAAATAAACATGCACCGCGAGCTTACAATCAGCCCTGCTACATGGAAGACCATGTCTAATCCATGAGTACGGCTAACCTTACCGCTAATCTGCTCATTACTCCTCTATGGCAATATTAATTATTAAGACATATTATGGAAACCATCAGTGCCCTATACATTTAAATTCTTCACTATATTTAGGCTCACATGATTCATTTACCCTGAATCAGATGTGCTTTTTAACAATTTTTTATAAAAATATATTTTTAAAGACTACTGCAGAATAAAAAAATAATCAATGTACACGTATAATAAGCAAGATGATACATACCAAGTGATAAAGATGTTACCTGCGGCTTTCTACGCTGAAATTTGCCCTTTTTTTAATCTAAAATATTTTGTGCACCTGTTCATGGTTTAAGTTTGTTTTTTTTCTGTTGTTGCGGGAACAGCCAGCATTTTAACCTGCAGATATATGGTCCTCATTGAAATTAATTGGTAGGATTCACACTAACATAAAGAAAACAAATGCAGCGAAAGCCAAAGTTTTTGAATGGATTCTGCACCCAAAAAATCAAAACACCAATGGTGGCATGTGAATGGGAGCGAGACCATGTGACCTCAGCCTTAAAGGGGTTGTCCGGTCTAAAAACAGATAATTCTGTAGTCACTCGATGTGACTGCAGATTTATCAGTCCTCCCAGTGCCGGCACTCTGCTCTGCAAGGAGTCGCCAGTTTCGAAGTCGGGAATGTACCGCAATTATGCAGTATGCATGTGTTTTTAACCCAGTCAAATATAAACCTGGATGTTTTACTTAAAGTTTTGGTACTGCAACTCAGCTCTATTCACATGAATGGACAGAGTGCACAGTGCTGAGAGAAAAATGTTAAGTAGTGCTGTAGCTGTCTTCACTTACTGTGATTGGAAAAAAACAAAACCGTATATTATATGAAGTAGGACGGCTCAAACACGTGTATACATGGGAATTTGCTATCTGATATTTTATTGGATAGCCCTTGGATCAGTGTTATACATAATTTGGGTCAGTGCTGACCTGTGCTTTTTTCTCATGCCAATTCTACATAAGAAAAAGTTCAGCATGCTGTGATTGGCAGCATATATCAGACAACGCACACATGCAAACCTATGTATGTAAGAAAATCATCGAACTGCACTCATATGTCATCCGAGTGTAGTCCCATGTACGCTGAGACAGACATCGGAGAAGATGGAGAAATACATTTTTCCGTCTTCTCCACAACAGTACTCCACTTCTCACATATGACAGAATCAGATCAGATTAATGACCCTCGGCCCAAATTTGCAGAGTTTAAGACAAGTGTCAATAGCATAATCATTTGATTCTCTTGCATGAGAGAATATACAGGGTCGTACGACTCCAGCCTAAGTCTTACTCAGATCATTTCATAATTGAGAGGTAAGTGTGACTGGTGGTGTCATGTTGACTGCTGACTGAGGATCACATCAGATATCAGTACATGTAAGGACAGGTGCCCCACCCACATCCTGATATGGAAATCAGCAGGACAGGACAAATCCTCTAAAAGAAATTAATTAACAAGTATATGCTTGCCCTCTCAGAGAGCAACACACAGTAGTGACAGACACCCTCGGCAGCGGCGTATCTAGGGGGGTGCAACCGGATCCTTTGCCCCAGGGCGCAACTCAGCCGGCGCCGCGTGTGCACAATTGAACCCCTGCTGGTTCAATAATAACACTATCTCCTACTGCGCATGCCCAGAAGATCCCACTCCAGGCCAGAGCAGCGGAGCGCCGATTACTCCATACAGTCCACTGTACAGTGTGTGTGCGCTCGGAGCGCAGATAGTCCTGTCTGGAGAGTTCCTGGCTGAGGCTGTAGTCAGCGGGTACCGAGGGGTGAGAGAAGGTCTGCGCTATATACGGCGGAGCTGTACCGAGCTGTGCTGGGTCGGTGGGTGCGGCACTACGTGTCTGTATACACTGCAGTGCGGGGGCGACATTTGTGTGGACTTTACCGAGTGATCAGTGTCAGCCGCTGATTGGCTGCGCAGGTTCAGCTCTCTGAACTTCACCGGTATAACGTATATAGTCAGTGGAATGTACCATTATAGAGGAGAGTATCATTATAGGGGAATGTACCATTATGGAGGGGTGAACCATTATAGAGCAATGTACTGTTATGGAGAGGTGTACATCCCTCGGGCAGCTGAGTGCCCGCACCAGCTCCTCCGCTCCACCCTGCTGGGGGGGGCAGTTTAGAGGGGGGGGGGCGCCAAAATAAATATTTGCCCCGGCTGCCAGAAAACCTAGTTACACCGCTGACCCTCGTTAGTGATTATTATGCAGCAGATTGCTGAAAGCAATTATTAAATACAGTCCTTTCCATTATTTGAGTACATTGTCCAAAATACTCACTAACAGCCAGTTTGACCAACACTGATTGACACTATTTTTATTATGCATAATATATTTATAGGGCTGTCAATCTGCCACAGGATGTGGACGAAACTTGGAGTTCAGGAATACAAGGATATCATCCTTCTCTTATATTATGTTTTATAAAAAACAGTAAGGGTACCGTTACACACACAGATAATTGTGCAGAGATTGTTCGCAGATCTCTGGTTGCAGTGAAATCATGGACACATTGTTACATTTGTATACGGCCACAAAATAGAACAATGTGTCCATGATTTCACTGCAACCAGAGATCTGCGAGAAATCTCTGCACAATTACCTGTGTATAACGGTACCCTAAGGCTGCATTCACATCAGTGTTTTTGCTGATTTGCGGCAGATCCAGCAGATTTACAGCATCTGCCGGGTAACAGATGACTTGCAGCAAGAATGCGCAAGCACCCATTCATTCTCTATAGGACTTGCGGCAGGTGTGGCAAATGCAGTTTTTACCTGATCATGCAAATCCGGCAGTTGTGGCAGGTAAAAAAAAACACGCTTAGCTGCGGTTTTTTGACCTGCCGCAACTGCCAGATTTGCCGGATCGCGGCAAAAACCACATTTGCCACACCTGCCGCAAGTCCTTTAGAGAATGAATGGGTGCTTGCTGCATTCTTGCCGCAAGTCATCCGTTACCCGGCAGATGCGGTAAATCTGCTGGATCTGCCGCAAATCAGCAAAAACGCTGATGTGAAAGGGGCCCTAGCGACATCCAGTATACTTGGGATTGCAAATCCACTTTATTAACTTTAATAATTACTTGTAGCGAAGCCAGTGTGGTAAGAGGTAAATCTTAAAACTGCTATTGCATAGCATAGTGGGGAAGGTGAGGGTTAAATCCCTGAATTGTATGTATTGATTGGAAATGTACTTGAAATGTTTTGTATAAAATTAGGTATGTGTTCACTTGAGGGAGCTGAAGATGGCCGTTGAAGACAAAGGGTCTGTCTGAAGTCTCAGGAAGAGGGGGTCTCTAAGAGATAGCGGCAAGTGGCGGCTGAGACTGAGTTTGTTTGAGTGGAGTCGGTTATTGACCAAAGAAAAAAGTCTTTTTAATGTTGGACAGTCGGACCTCAGCTTGAGCAGTCTTGGAGCTGGGGAAGAAACCAGCGAATGAAAGCATAATGGGCCATGCTGTGGAGCCTGAAAGACAGTGTAGAGAAACCCTGACACTAGTGATCCTGAAGCGAGAGCTGAAAACTGCTCTGTTGGACACTTATCTGCTGGACATTTATCTGTATGGTGAAACTACATATGCCTGTACGTGGACTGTTTATGTTTATTCACTGATGCCGGACAAAGACTATGTTTGTTTGCCACTTTTGCCAGAGTTTATGCAATTTTAATAAACTTCACTGTTTGAAAGCTGCTGAAAGCGAGTGAAACCCCTGCATCCTATCCAGAAGGATGGACAAAATGTTTTTTTTTTTCATAGATCTATGGGTTCATACTGTGTAGACACTGCCCAAAGTCCTTTCTGTAGGTGAGAATAGTTTACCAACCCTTTAGTCCTACAGCCAATGTTCACATTTAGTCTGTGAGTGCTGTGCAGTTTTTTTTCTCTTTTTTGTATCATATGGAGTGGCTGGCTCCATGCTGCAATGTGCACCCTCATTGACCACAGGTGATCTAGGGTCGAGATGGAGTCTGCCCACTGAGAAGTGGGGGGTGGACAAGGAGGACAGGGATGTCAGCGTAGGACTCATCGGACCTGAAGTCACTTTGTCGCAGTCGATGAGCAAACAGACATTGGCCAATGTATGTACCAAGAACTTCAGAAATAAAAAGATAAGATTTTGAGTTTTTGAAACGTAGTTTAACTTTTCTCATATACATATAGCTTGTTAGCAATTGTACCATTGGTAGTAGCTGAGTGCTGCAGAGAACGTTTTCTAGTTATATATATATATATATATATATATATATATATATATATATATTGCTTGAAAACCCTATTTGTATAGTTTCCTTTCAAAGTATTTACATACAGATATATAATCCTGGGTTATACCATTGCCATTATCAAGGAGGTTGTCACTCAGGAATTTTCAGTACATGGCTCCATTCATTGTCCCATTGATGAAGTGAAGTAGTCCTGCACTGCTAGCAAAGAAACACCCCCAAAACATAAAGTTCCCACTGCCATGCTTGAGTGTGGGGACGGTGTTCTTTGGGTCATAGACAGCATTTCTCTTCCTCCAAACATGGCGAGTTGAGTTAATGCCAAAGAGCTCAATTTTTCTCTCATCTGACACAGCACCTTCTCCCAATCACTCTCAGAATCACCAAGGTGTTCATTGAAAAACTTCGATAGGGGCCTGCACATGTGCCTTCTTGAGCAGTGGAACTTTGACACCACTGCAGGATTTGAATCTATTACAGCATAATGTGTTACCAATAGTTTTCTTGGTGTCAGTGGTCCCAGCTGCCTTAAGATCATTAACAAGTTCCCCAATGTAATTTTAGGCTGATCTCTCACCTTCCTCATGATCCTGGATACCCCCACAAGGTGAGATTTTGCATGAGCCTTAGAGCGATGTTGACATTCATTCTGTATTTCTTCCATTTTCTTACAATTGCACCAACAGTTGTCTCCTTCTCACCCATCATCTTACTTATGATTGAAGCCATTCCAGCCTGTATAGGTCTATCGATCTTTTCCCTGACATCCTTAGTAAGCCTTTAGTCTTACCCGTGTTGTAGAGGTTAGAGTCTGACTGATTAATTGAGTTTGTGGACAGGAGTCTTTTATGCAGGTGACAATTCAAGACAGCTGTCTTTAATGCAGATAATGATTTGATTAGGAGCATCAAACTGGTCTGTAGGAGCCAAAACTAATGATTGGTAGTTGTAATTTTCTGGATTTAATTTTGACATTCTATCTCTCAATGTTAAAATTAACCTTAATATACAGACTGTTCATATCTATGTCAGTGGGCAAACTTACAAAATCAGCAAGGGATTGAATACTTATTTCCCCCATAGTAACCCTTGAATCCCCCAACCATTCCAGAAGTCACAACTGGTACCCAAAGTAATGACGTCCCATTCATCCCTCATGTGACGACTGCAGCCAATCAGTAACCTCAGTGGCAAGGTCAGTGTCTACATAAATGATGGACACCACTGCAGGAGCAGTAGGGCATTAGTTAAAGAATAAGTAATGCCTATTACGTTATTTTGAAACATTCCTTTAACCCCTTTGGGCAAAAACAAAGAAAGAAATCAAGAAAACCCCTCTCGAATCATTTCAAAGTAAATTATAAAAGAACTTAAGAAGAAACTGGGGCACTCCGAGATCCTTTATTCCATGAACAGCTTTATTCCGAAAGTTTACATCAGTGGGTGCAGGGAAGGGAGGACGGTGGGACGACGGTGACCGTTTGCGTGCTCTGCACGCTTCAGCGGGTCCTGTGTAACAGGGTCCTTGGTACACAGGACCCGCTGAAGTGTGCAGAGCACGCAAAACGGTCACCGTCGTCCCTCCGTCCTCCCTTCCCTGCACCCACCGATGTAAACTTTCAGAATAAAGCTGTTCATGGAATAAAGGATCTCGGAGTGCCGCTGTTTTCTTCTTAAGTTTTTAATTGATCTCTGCATCTACAGCTGAGCAACCCAGATCCATGAATGCCTCTGCACACAGGACTTCAATGCAACAAGGTCAGTGCCTGGTTTCTCTTCTCAACTAAGTGTTTAAATTATAAAAGAAATATGCAAATTACTAATATTTTCTATGTAAATCTAAAAAAACATATTTGTATAGCAGAAAGCCTCATTAAAGTATTGTATGCTTAGAATAAAGCTACTGACATGCCTTACAATAATAAGAAAACTAACACAAAAGCGCACACACCTATCTGTTATAAATAATTTCAACCAGCAGAGGGAGTTGCTGACTTTTATTACTAGCGTCAATTAAAATGGCATCTATTGTAACTAATCTCTAACACAATTGTAATGCAAAGAATAGTTATCCTACAATACTTGCAAGCAGAACATTAATTGTGCTTTGATTGCAGGGGCAAAGTGCTGGAAATGCTAGAAACCAGGCTTAGAAACCAATATGTTAATTATTGGATTGAAATGTGATTAATACCTCAAGTTGAGTACAATGATTTGCAGCCTTATTTCTATTCCAGCTAAACAATACACTGTGCTGCACTATGGAGAAAAAACAAATACAGCGGCAAACCTTCAGCCGTATAACATCTGAAAGATACCGACAACATCACACATAGCACCTAAAAAAAGGTCCAAACAAGTCATTTATACTGTTTAACATTGCTACGAGTCCAATGATTGAGAGTGAAGAAACAAAAGTCTGACGGAATCGTAAAGCTTAATAGTTTTCAGGAAGTGAAACGTCTGTACCTATTGCCTTTCTAATGGTATGCCGCTCTCCATAGGAAGCTATCAATTCTAAATGGTTTTCACAAGACCACCCACCAATTGAGAATAATTACTTCAATAACCTGGGCTTTCAGGGACATTGGAAACCTGAACAATCACTCATATAAAGAAATCCTAAGGTCAAACGCAAAGGTTTCAGTTGCATTTAATTAAACGAAAGGAGTTCATTTTTTTCCAGATATTATAGTTTAATGATTACTCTGCCCACTATTGGTATGGAACAATTCCAAATCAATTTACTTGTTACATTTGCATACCTCAAATACCACAATGACACAGATATCTTCATTATGTTAAATCTAGTTTACCAGCTAAATAACAATCATCTGGAAACAGCACAAAACATTCCTCATCTATTCCGGATAACCCTGCCGAGATGGGTCAAACCCACCCCATTGCTAACCTTCATCTGTATAACAGTGTCACATTGAATTTTGAATAGAATATTGTGCCAGATACCTGATACCTGAAGAGTATTGAATAATGAGCAATGCAAATCCTTCACACTACAAAATAGTAATGGTCCAAGCTTATAACCCATGACTGTTATTATTAATTTTATAAATTAGATCATTGGTTTCATGCTACAACACTTTCTTCCTACCTGGTTCTACAATACCTATAAATGGCACCGCTGAAGAGATGATGAAGTAGAATGATATATAGACTATTAGACTTGGGAGACTATACTGCAATGTAAAGGGATGTGAATGATTGTAACAAATGTTTAAAAAAGAACCGCAGTTACGATGACGTCATCGTGCGACGGCTGGGGATCCCGGATGCAGCCGGACGGGAGCATGGAGACGGAGCACAGAAGACCGGCGGTGCAGAAGACCGGGGATGGTAAGTTAAGCAGCGGGGGGGCCCTTACAACAGAGGGGGGGGGCGAGTGCCAGCATTTGGGGGCCACTGGGGCTGCTATACACCACTGGGGCTGCTGTATACCGTATTGACCCGTGTATAAGCCGAGGGGGGGACTCTTCAGCCCAATTTTTGGGCTGAAAAACTCGGCTTATACACGAGTATATACGGTACGTGGTATGGGGGGGGGGATCCTGCTTACAGATTCCCTTTAAGTATAATATGGTGATCATTTTGCTGTCAAATGCTAAGGAAATTCTGAAAACATGAACTGTTTGCAGCCCTTGAGGACTGGAGTTGCCCACCCCTGGTCTAGACGTCTGCTCTACAGCACTAGAACATGCATACTATAGCCAGATATCTACATATCCAATAAAAAGCACATGTAATGTGTGTGACAGCAAGTAATGAGTAGAGTATAGAAGGAAGCAACAAAACCATGAAAAGATAATTTCTTAGAATTTATCTGGATACTGGAGAATATTCCCAAGGGGAATCCAGCTAAGAGAGCTATAGAGTATGCACTCAATCAATTAATAACACTGGGGAACAAGTTGAAAAAATTTTCTGTTGAGTTAGGTTTTTGAGCTGATTTATACTAAAATTGGCATGCTGATTCCAAAAATGTAGTCAGTTTTTTTCTAGCACGTCAAGTTTTTCCTCCACAACTTACCTGCCAGAGATGCACAATTGCACTGATATCTGTAATAAGACTTGTTATCTGATTACAATATATATATATATATATATATATATATATATATATATATTCCTTCGTAAAAAAACATGATAGTGTTAAAAAACATATTTGTCATGCCTTTTTCTTATATTTTCATTTTTTGTTCATATTTGTACTATTTAAAAAAAAAAAAAAAAACCACTTTTTAGGTACAGTAGTTTACATATTTTTGAGAAGACAAAAATCCTATAGTTCAAAAACTTGACGTGATAGAGAAAAACTGAGATAATTTCTGGATTCAGCATCCAAAAATTAATTAAGAACAGTTGTCTGACCTAACTCCTAAAAAATTGTGTTCCCCAGTGTAATTAATGGTTATTTTAAAACTACCTATTAAAACTACAGTATATCATTCATACAGGAAACTAAATTTATATCCTAGTTTCTCATAGACAATAAGAGCCAGCAGCATAAAATCTCTACCCTATATCAAATAAACTGCTCAAAAGATAAAGGAACACTTAAACAATATAATGTAACTCCAAGTCAATCAAACTTCTGTGAAATTAACCTGTCCAGTTATGTAGCATGACCGATTCTGAATAAATTTCTCCTTCTGTTGTGCAAATGGAACAGACAACAGGTAGACATGATAAGTAATTGCAAGACAACCCTATAAAAGGAGCAGTTTTGCAGGTGGTGACCATGTTCTCATCCTTTTTGGTTGTTGTTTTGGTCACTTTTGCATTTTGTCATTGCTCTGACCCTTAGAGGTCAGCATGACGAGGTGTCTGCAACCCACAGAAGTTGCTCAAGTAGTGCAGGTCATCCAAGATGGCACATATATGAGCTGTAAAAGAAGGTTAGCTGTGTCTGGCAGTGCAATGTCCGGAGCATGGAGGAGATACAAGGAGACAGGCCAGTACCCCAGGAGATGTGAAGAGGGCCATAGGAGGGCAACAACCCAGCAACAGAACCACTATGTAAATAAATTTAACCTTTACACAAGATTTGGACAGTGCATTGATTTTTGTGATATATAGTCTTGGGAACTGCACCCTTGCCTGCTAGAACATCCCTACCCATATTGAGTGTTCTCACAAACTTTGTCATGACCTTGCAGCTGTTTGGCGCCCTCTTATTCTGCTGGCCAATCAGGGTATTGACAGAGGATAAGAAAAGGAGCACAGCTGCTCTAATTTATGTCGACTATTGCTGGCACGTGATGTGACATAATGTATATAGGTTATTGGTTCCTACTAGGAACATATATATATAGCTCGATCCAGTCACCAATAAGTCCACAATATCACATAAATACGAAAATTATGCTGCCACCACCGACCTCTTTCAGGTGGATCGGAAACCTGTAATGTGAATTTACGAGGAGACGTGACCGTTCGCTCATTGGGAAAGAAGAACGAAACTAGAAAATGTATAATTTTTACTCCAATAAATTGGCAGTGTTTACAAAAAATACAAAAGGGACAAATTACAAATATGTATAAACAGTTATGAAAATAAAACTGGATAAAAAAAATCAGAAATGACTAAACCTGTGCCACGTGGTGACAATTCGCAGATCTGGGAGGAGGGGGGGAGGAGAGAGGCACCCCGGAAATTGGTTATGATTCTGCCTCACAGCTACAAGTGGTGCTGTTTACTTTGTCCCAGGCTAGAATGACTCTTTTTATATGCTTTGGCCAAAAAAACTAGGAACACCACTTTGCTGAGCCACATGTAGGCTGTTTTCTGAGAAGTACACCCATCTTGAAAAGTTAGCAATAACTCCTTTTCTTCATATCTTTGGCCTGGAAGCTTGAAGGTCAAAGATATTGGCATCATATTTTCCCCCTGTGATTTTATGTGTTTTTGAGACCAGACATGGGGGAGTCTGTGACTTGTGGCTGGTCAGAAATTCCTTTCCTAGTTTCTGACCCTTTTCCAGAAAAGTAAGAGGGTCAGTGCGATCCCCAAAAATGCCAGCACCCCAAAAACATATAATTAGTGTAATTGTGACATTAATGTAGCATTATTACTTAATTTGACGTAAAGTGTATTTTCTTGAAGACAAAGATATTTTTGCAGGGAATAAACACATTCAGGTGTGCTAGGTTTTTATGACCCTGCTAGGTTATAAATACTTGACTGGGGGAAGGAGTGAGAGAACAGACACAGTGAGTTCATACAGACTAAAAATGGGCGGAGACGTGTGTCAGCTCTAGTTGTTTTCTAGAACTATGGAAAATAATTAATATTTTCCTGACAAGTGTATACTAATTATCGCTTCCTAAAGTAAAAGGTTGTGGGAGTCAATCATACAGAGTATTTGAACTGTCGTATGGTTTGGACACAGTAGTACAGACTTTATAGAAAGGTGAAGGGGCAGTTGGGAGGACATGGTCTCTGGAAAGCACTAACCCCACACCTGTGATGAGAAAAATCGAAGTAAACAACAATTGCACAGAATGGCCATTCATGGAGTTTGAAAGCTGCATAAAATAAGAGAACGAACAGATAAAATTACCAAATACTAACAATCCTCTGTTGTATAAAAAGGGATTATTTTGGGTCCTCAGTAAAATCGCACTTCTGAACATTATCCATGTCTGAGAACACCTGTGACACAGTGACTGCTACTTAATTCTAAAGGGCACCAGGTTGTCAAGCTGCAACGCTATATCTGTCAGTGTAAGAATGCGACGAGCCGGAGACAAAGGTCCGGTGTTCTGTGACAACATACAGTATTTAACGTCTTACTCAACTCACCCACATTTTACCATTCTCTTGGAGGAATTTTCTGCTATAAAGAAAAAGGCAAGAACCAACTTAGTCAGGTCCATTTGCTGACCCAGTATGAAGCAGTTTTTTTCAGTTCTTAAAACCCTTACGGTAGGCAAATCTATATTAGACAGATCAGGCTATGTTCACATGTTGCTTTTTTGCTGCTTTTATTCTGCAGGCAAAAACCTGCTCTTTTAGCAATACAGAAGCTGCCCACAAAAAGCAGGTTTTGCATCATTTTTGGTGCGTTTTTTTGCCATGTTTTTTAGTAAAGATTATATGTCATGTTTAATAAACCTAGTTTTATTCACCAAAAATGAATGGTTACAATGCAGCGTTTTTGCATTTCTTCATTGCTTTTTATGGTGAAAAAACGCCGCAAAATGCTGTCAGAATTGAAATGCTGCAGTTTTCTAAAATGTAGTTTTTCAATTCAGTGAAAAGAAAAACAAGCTATCGTGTGCGTGAGACTACCGAAATTTTATCGCATTTGCCTGTACTGTAGAAAGCAGAATTTAATTTGCATAAAAAAATGCAGCAAAAAAAATTTAAATAAATAAAATACTGCAAAACAATGTGTAAACATATCGTAAGGGTCCAACTTTTGATGCTCCCTTCATTGAGACATTTTGTCCTATTTAGGATACATGCTCACGATCAGGAATGCAGCATTTTAGATGCATCGTATTGCCACTGTGTCCAAAGCGCTGTGTTGTACAGTACAAGCATAGTGGATGGCATTTCAAGAAATCCCATGCTCACTGTGCTTCTCCCGACCACAGCGTGTTTTGAGCTATGGTGCAGGTTACCGTGCTTTCGCATCTCTGCAGCATGTTAATTTCATTTTCACCAGGGAGAAGCTGGCCTGCACTGAATGCAGATAGTAGGTACAGGGTGGCTGTGATCTCTCTGCATTCATCTGCGGCACGTCCGGAGGTCCCGCAGGTCCGGAGGCACTGTGTCCAACACGCACTGCCCCCAGATCGTGAGCACATAACCTTATTGTTTAGTTCCTTTCTGACCAGGCAATTTTTCAGTTTTCCTCTCCTCCCAGGAGCCAGAACTTCTTCATCTTTCTGTCTTTCTAGGTGTATGAACGCTTACTGTTGTACTTTTGAATGGCTCCATTTATTTTTATTAGTCAATGAACTGGAAAGGGGGAAAAAACCTAAGTGCACCAAAAATTCCAAGTAATTCAACAATTATTTTTAGGTTTTATTTTAACAGCGCTCATTGTGTTAGAAAAATGAATGATTTTCTCCAAAACCTATAACATTTTAATTTTTCAGGCGATAGAGATTTCTAAGGGCTTGTTTTTCATGTGGTGAGCTCACATTTACATTTATACCATTTTAGGATACATACAATAATTTACCGTATTTTTCGCTTTTTAAGACACACCGAATTATAAGACACCCCCCCAAATTTGGTGAAGGAAAAAGAGAAAAAAATTTTTTTAATGTTAGTTGGGGTCCTTCTTATAATGCCGGTGTCTGTCTTACAATTAGTATATATATCCCTCATCCTGGTACATTACCCCCTGTGATGTGCGACCAGCTATGCTAAGAATGATGGGTATGTATCGCACAGACAGATGTCTGCTGCGATCTTTCTCCAGAATGATTGCTGAGACGTGTTGTTTCAGAAGTCTCTACAGTGTGATTAGGGCTGGAGTTAAGGGTTAACCAGAAAGTAATGGGCGGGTCTGGTTAACCACATACCTCCCAGGGGATGTGTTGCTGCTGATGTCATGAGACTCTTCCTGATCACATGTCTCTGATGTCAGACAAGCCCAGAGTCTGAAAGACTTCCTGTTTGGGAAGCACATGGAAAAGCCCAGGTCCAGGAGGCAGCAAACTGGCTGCTGCTGGAGCATATGGGAAGACACCAGGTCTGGACCTGGCTGTAACCCCTGAAGCCATGGACTGTATTCAAACCTGTGCATGTGTACCCGGGTGTGAGGTAAATGGACTGTATACTATACCTTGTGTTCCTGTAAAGCTGAAGAAAGGTTCATCTTTATCTTCTGGAAGTGCAGTTAATGAAGCATAATAAATCGACAGTGGACTGTTGTGATCATACACTGGTGCGATGTATTGCTTTGTGCTACCAAGTGTATCCTCACAAATGGTGGACAATGCAGGCATTGTAGTAGCCTTGTTGCTGGGAGCAACGGATGAAGCTTACAAGTTTGGTTGCTGGGGGCAACTCGACCAGTGGCACATGTGTAGATTGCGGCAGTGGTGCAGCCTGGTTGCTAGCGGCAACTGCACAGGTACAAAAATGTGGATGCACGCATCTGGCTGTGGCTCGGTGGGGCCACGAAGCTTAAAGCATCTGGCTGTGGCTCGAAGGGGCCACAAAGTTTGTCACCGCTGTCGACCCAGGTGCACATGGAAGGAGTTAAGCGACTGTCCGTAAGTTGTGCGCTCACATTACTTTTTTCTGGATAGAGCTGTGAAGAGTGTCCAGTGTGGATCAGTGTGCAGCGCCAGGAGGTCCAGCAACGGCCGTGGGGAGTGAAGGGCCGTGTGCATCAGCAGGAGCTGGTAGGGTGTCCACGAACAGAATCCCCTATAGACTGGGTTGCCCAAAAGGGGGTGTTATCCCAAAAGGGGGTAGTTGCTCAAAAGGGGGCAAGTCCCAAAAGGGGGTGATGGCCATAAAGAGGATAATGTCCCAAAAGGGGGGAGGGGGAGTCCCGGAAAGTGGTATGTGTGCAAAATGGGGCGGAGCATCCCGAATTCAAAGGGATGGCGCAGACAGACTGCAGCCGAGGACAAATGTGTTTCATACTATGTGTGTTGCTATGCAATATGGACAACCCACCAGGAGAGGTTCCACGCATGTGTTCTGTGGAAGTCAATGCAGAAACTGTGACTGGACTTGTAGACTCTGGGAGACCCTAGTGAGGGCCGCGCCTGATGTCTACTTGATGCCCAGAAGGAAGGTTGAAGTTACCTGTATTCGTGGGAACACTAAAGGCTATCCGGTGTCCTGAGTTATCATCGAGAAAGCCAAGGATTTTGGGAGCCATGACGTTGGTGTAGTCGCAGACTTGGTGCATCCAGTCATATTAGGCCGGGACTCCAAATTATTTTTGGACTTGTGGGAGGAAGGGCGTGTGTCTGGTTGCGCTGGTAAGAGCCAGAACAGTCCTACAGAAGCACTACTACAGTGGGAGGCTCAAGGAATTGCTTGTGATATATTAATGTGTAAAAGCAAGTTGATATCTCCTAAGTATGACAGGCCAGACTCAAGGCTGACCAAAGAAAAGGGTTAGTCTCCCCAACTTAGAAACATGTCGGTTAAAATGAAAACTGACAACATGACTGTTGCTTACGGGGTAGCTCCAAAACAATAGTTGATGCTAAAGTGGGAGGTGACTTTTTGGTCCACAACAACAAGGGGAGTAACACAGACTCCAGAGTTGACCATGACACTACCAAAGTAGAAAGGGAGTGCAGCCAGGAAGAGTCCAACGAGGTGAGAAAGTCACCCTCTTGTTGCTTATGATGCAAGAGTCAAAAAGAAGTTGCTCATGTAGCCCTTGCTGACAGTGTAAATGAAGAAGATACAATGCTGTGTGCTTCCATTCCAAGTGTGGATCCTCCTTTAGAAGCAGAGGAGATCAGGATGGAAGGCGAAGTGTCGTTGCCCCTGTTGCAACCTCTGGGCTGAGACAGATATTGTGCTGTCAGAGGAACTGACACAGTGTGACGACACAACTCTTTAAGTGAAAGACAAGGAGAAGAAGCCACCTAGGAAACCTATATGGGTATCCGCTCCATTGCGAAACAAGCAGCTGATGGTCAGTCAGTTGGTGGCACTGGAGTAGAAGAAATCATGGATAGTGCTAGTGGAGCAGGAGTCCAAAATGGTCAGGAAGAGCAGACCAACAATAGTTCCACCTCTAGGGAGGCTGGAAGAAAAAAACAGCGTCATTGGTGAAGAAGTGGAGAAGGTTGAGGACTCCAAAGACCCTGAGGATGAAGTGTTGGGTGCGAAAACCTCTAATGGTGACACTGCTGAGACCCATGAGAAGGCTCAAGCTGCTAAAAGTGAGACCCAGGTAAAGACCAAGGGTGCAGAAGTGGAGGAAGGCACAGAGGAAGTGAGATCTGAAGCTGATACCTCCTCGAGTGATGGAAGTTCAACCAATCCAGAGGATGGAAGAAGTGAGCTAAGGAGGCTCAAAGAGACAGTGCAAGCCCAATGGAGGCAAGAGAAGCTTTGCAGACATGCCGTCGCGAGCCGAGTAAGTGCACTGGAGAGAGATGTCTGAAAGGACTCTAATAATAAAAGAGCAGATGAAGCAAGAATAGTTTCGGAGACAGGCTGCAGAGAGCCGAGTAAGTGCACTGGAGAGAGAGATGTCTGAGCTCAGAGGTCACCTGGCAGAAAACCAGTCAATTAATGAGGCAGCCTTGGAGAAGATGGAGCGACATGTTTTCGGTCTGATAACCATCGCAATGAGGTTGAAGTCCGGAGAAAGCCGATCCAAGAAACTGAGCAAGGCAGTCATCTTATGGCAGTAGAGAAGGGTACGACTCCCATGTTCAGGTGCCTGGTAGAGGTTCCTGAAGACTCGAGGGAAGAATGTGTCAGAGAGTCTGTGCATGATGACTTTAAGAAGGCTATGGAAGCTGTAAGGTGTAGTTTTCCACAGAAGCTAAACAGCTGGTGGTTCTGTCCACATCCAAAGTCACTGTGGATCAGGTGGCTATCGTGAGGGACATGCACTTGAGGTGTGTTCACATAAAGCGGTTGATTCGGCGCCTAGGGCTTATAAGAAAAGCCCCGAGTCTACTGCAAGATGTTGTCCAGGTACCTAGTGCTCTGCTGAGATAAATCATCAGGAAAAACAGACGACTCATGCAGGAAATGGTGGATAAGTCTGGAGTGATGAGAGTGAGAATTCCTGATACTAGTGAAGACAAGATACCCAGGGAAGTGGGTATGGTTCTGTTCCTTATGATGGGAATAGTGGAAAGTCTTGGCAACATGTGGATTCTTTTCACGTATATGGCAACTTACCTAAAAGAAGTACAGCAGTTAAGGCTGGAAAGAGCGAGAATCAAGAGACAGCTTCACAGAAGCTGGAGACAAATAGTGCAACGGGTTTCTAGGCACTGAAGAAAGGCAACAACAGAGAGCTTTCCAAAGACGTCCTGAGGATAGAGGGTGTAATAGGTTGAGGGGTAGTTAATCCTCTGTTAAACCACTGCTAGGGTCCTAGACAAAAGGCCTAATAGTGTATGTGATGATACAGAGTCGGACCCGACAGTAGATACAGAGGGATGTGAATCACTCTGCTGTGTTGACCACAGGGGGTGGGGAAGGCCTACCACATATGTGACTCTAAGAAATGATAGGCCATAGTGCTGAAAGGGAAAGTTGGTGACAATGAAAAACTATGTGGCGAGAGCTGACGCTCATAGTCAACTTAGCCAGTCCCTTCGACTGGTAGGCAGAGACTATAAGGATGCTGTGTTTCTGGGCCCCAGATCGTGATCACATGTTCATCCCCACGGGTTTGCAGAGGGGGAGGATATGAGAAGTGCCAACTGGCTATGCTAAGAATGACGGTTATATATCGCACAGGCAGAGGTCTGCTGCAATCTTTCTCCAGAATGATTGCTGAGAATTGTTGTTCCAAAAGTCTCTATAGTGTGATTAGGGCTGCAGTTAAGGGTTAACCAGAAATTGATGGGTGGGTCTGGTTAACCACATACCTCCCAAGGGGTTTGTTGCTGCTGATGTTATGAGACTCTCCCTGGTAACATGTCTCTGATGTTAGACAAGCTCTGAGTCTGAAAGACTTTCTGCTTGGGGAGCACATAGAAAATCCCAGGTCCAGGAGGCAGAAAACTAGCTGCTGCTGGAGCACATGGGAAGACTCGAGGTCTGGACCGAGCTGTAACCTCTGAAGCCGTGGACTGTATTCAAACCTGTGCAGATGTACCCGTGTGTGAGGTAAATGGACTGTATACTATACCTTATGTTCCTGTAAAGCTGAAGAAAGGCTCATTTTTATGTTCTGGAAGTGCGGTTTATGAAGCATAATAAATCGACAGTGGACTGTGATCATACTCTGGTGCAGTGTATTGCTTTGTGCGATCAAGCAAGTATAACCCTATTGGCTCCAGCAAGCGTAGCCTAACACACCCCATCCTGGTATATATGTCCCCCATCCTGGGATATAGCCCCCATCCTGGATACAGCCCCCTTATCTTCTTATCTTACATATGGCCCCCCTGTGCTGGCACATATAGCTCTTCTGTAATGGCACGTGTCCCCCTGTCCTGGCACGTGTCCCCCTGTGATGGCACATGTCCCCCTGTGCTGGCACGTATTCCCGTGATGGCGGCACATATAGCCCTCCTGTGCTGGCACGTGTCCCCCTGTCCTGGCACGTGTCCCCCTGTGATGGCACATGTCCCCCTGTGATGGCACATGTCCGCTGACACACATAGCCCCACCATCCCGGATATGGCACCCCCATCACACTATATGTCCCCTTGCCGATGCACACTGTAAAATAACAAACATTGTTACTCACCTTTCCGTTGCTCGCTTCATGCTTCCAGCTCTCTCAATTCTGTTAAATCATGAATGCAGGTACAAGCAGCCGGGCAGGCAACATTGTGGACTTTGACTGTTCCGCATACAGTTGTGCTTTAACAGGGAGTGTGAATGAAATGTCTGTCGTCCACAATGCCCGGCTGCTTGTACCTGCATAATCAAATAGAGGTGGCATGCACTCTAGTGGAGTGTTTGAGGTGCAAGTGAAGGGACCCTGTGGATCCTTAGTCTAATGTATCAGTTAGAATCACTGCACACTCATTTGTTCTTTATGCAAATAGTGAAAGACTTTATTAATTAATAAATTCTTATCACTTTTTGCATAAAGAACAAATGAGTGTGCAGTGACTATCTGATACATTGTACCTGCATCCATGTTTTTACAGTATTGTGAATAAAGTTTTGTTTCTGGAGCCAGTGGAGTTGTGTCATTCTAATAGTGCTGGACTCAATCTTGTATGCATACCCCATAAATATGCTAGTAAGATATGATAGAAAAACACCTTTAAAGGGCTTGTGTCACGATACACTTTGTTGGCAAAAGTTTCAAGAGGTGTAAATATTCACCGTAAATGTTTGCTTGTTCCCCCCGTGCTAAACAGGAGAGATTGTGGGGGGGGATTCAAAAAAGGTCCATGTTACCACAACTGACACATTTTTGCCTTCACTGTATCGCTCCCCCTAGTGGGATTTAAATAGACCAGTCACAGCATCTTGATTACTCTTCACCCTTACTATATATTACAGTTTAGTCTGATGTTTCTGTGGTACATTTCAGTGTCTTCACACACACATATTTCATTATATATTTTACGAATGACGTCATAGCAGCTTGCACTTGTGTGTTCCATGCACACATACATTATATATATAATATAAATATATAATCACCCCTACAACGGGTCATGTAAAAATAAGGTGTGGTGTTCGTATGGGTGTGGCTTATCTAAAAGTGATTTGACCTCAAAACAGCCCCCTAACTTACTTCAGGGACCAAATCAGGCAAAACAAAAATTCAGACTTTAGATGAGACAACCAGACAATATAATTGCCTTTCTGCTCTGGACTCTTGCTCATACTTGGGCACATCTGCACTATCTACAAATTAATGACATTTGGGTCCAAGAGCCGGTACATCTGGACCTCAACAAGGCTTTGGAGAAAGGGGGCCAAGTCTACCAAGTGCTACCTATTGAATTAATACAGAATGGACAAGTTTTACTTTTTAATAATGGAATATAAAAAAAAATCAGGATATATTTTAGCTGTCACAGACAGTGTGAGTCAATTACTGTTGTTGTGGGACATATACAGAAGCTCAGCATAAATGAGTATGCACAATTTTAAAAGTAAGATTTTAATCAATATCTCACCAAACACAAAACATTTTCCACCATTTTGAGTTTCATAGAATATTTTTAACCCATAAGATGAAAGGTTAATGCTACAACTTTCATTACAAAATCGTGAGTTTTACTCAACTTAATGATGCAAAAATGAGTACACCCCACATCATTAACTACTGCAACTAGTATTTTGTATGGCCTCCATGATATGTAAGAGCATCACCAAGTTTCCTAAGCCTGGAATGAACAAGCAGTGACACATAATAACCTATATCTTTTTCAATTCTTTATGAATGACCTCTTTTAGCGCCTGGATGCTGGATGGAGAGTGATGAGAACTTTTCTCTTCAGCAATCTCTATATGAGTTTGGTTAGGTTCACGTCAGGAGACACTTGGCCACTGAGTCACTGTTACAGTGGACTTACCGTATATACTCATGTATAAGCTGAGTTTTTCAGCCCAAAAATTGGGCTGAAAAGTGCCCCCCTCGGCTTATACACGGGTCAATACGGTATACAGCAGCTCCAGTGGTGTATAGGAGCCCCAGTGGCCCCCAAATGCTGGCACTTGCCCCCCCTCTGTTGTAAGGGCCCCCCGATGCTTAACTCACCATCTCCGGTCTTCTGCACCGCCGGTCTTCTGTGCTCCGTCCTCCATGCTCCCATCCGGCTGCATCTGGGATCCCCGGCCGTCGCACGATGACGTCATCGTAACTGTGACGGCCGGGGATCCCGGATGCAGCCGGACGGAGCATGGAGGACGGAGCACAGAAGACCGGCGGTGCAGAAGACCGGAGATGGTAAGTTAAGCAGTGGGGGGGGGGGGGGGCTTACAACAGAGGGGGGGCGAGTGCCAGCATTTGGGGGCCACTGGGGCTGCTATATACCACTGGGGCTGCTATATACCACTGGCGCTGCTGTATACTACTGGGGCTGCTGTATACCACACCACTGGGGCTGCTATATACCACTGGGGCTGCTATACACCATGGGGCTGCTATACACCACTGGGGCTGCTGTATACCACTGGGGCTGCTGTATACCACACCACTGGGGCTGCTGTATACCACTGGGGCTGCTATATACTACTGGGGCTGCTATATACCACTGGGGCTACTGTATACCACTGGGGCTGCTGTATACCACTGGGGCTGCTATATACCACTGGGGCAGCTATATACCACTGGGGAAGCTATATACCACTGGGGCTGCTATATACCACTGGGGCTGCTGTATACCACACCACTGGGGCTGCTGTATACCACTGGGGCTGCTATATACCACTGGGGCTGCTATATACCACTGGGGCTGCTGTATACCACTGGGGCTGCTGTATACCACACCACTGGGGCTGCTGTATACCACTGGGGCTGCTGTATATACTGCTGGGGCCTGTATATACCACTGGGGAGGTTGCTGTATACTACCACTGGGGAGGCCTGTATACCACTGGGGGGGCCTGTATACCTGTGCTGGGGTCCAACCTCTTCTTATACACGAGTCAATAGGTTTTCCCAGGTTTTGGGGGCAAAAGTAGGGGGTCAGCTTATACACGAGTATATACGGTAGATATGTTATGTATCATTGTCATATTAGAGTGCATGTCTGCATTGCCACCACTAGGTTTCATTGGAAGCACCATGCTTTAAGAAAAATGCATGGTGCCTACAGTGAGTGATGCATGGTGGTGGCATAAATATATTTATTTAGGGATATGTGTTGCTGGTGTCGGGGGGGCTATATTTAATTGATTATATCATGTATTAAAAGCTGTGGATGACAAGAGGAGCGCACATAAGGTCTTAACTGTGTAAGTGGAAAAGGTCAAGCTATACTGGGGGCTTACCTGGCTTGGTTGTGCCAGCCATAATCACTATATGCACATATAATCCGTGCTCCAGCAGCCACCATGAGGTAGAAGTAACATAAAAGCCAAGGAAGAGGAGTAATGCCGTTTTTCCAGGAGATCCATCAAAATTGTGGATATTGTAGACAGTGATGTATTTTTCCATGCATTTCAGAGCACTAAATGGATCATTTTTTCAAGAAAAAAAAATCACGTACAGGATCCTTATTACCTCCATGATTAAGCGGTGTTTCTAATCAGCGAACCGTACGTAGGAGGCGTTTCTGAGATTCCCTCTCCACCACGTAAGCATTAGCACTAGCACTTTAACTTTGTGCAATATTTGGATGAATGTAATGATAATGCTATGCCTATGAGTAAAATGAGGTTTTTCGAATATTTGTACTGTAATATTTGTACTTGCCCTGTTATGTTAAGGGCTGTTGTTGACCCTGCAGGATCGTTTGTATGTGTTTGACCTCAAGGGCTGCTAAAGTCTTTAGTGCAGTGTATGTCATGATATCCATATGAATTCATGTAATATAACATTTTGTGTTTTCTGGTGGTTTCCCTGCCATGCTTTCTTGAATCTAAACCTTCATTAATTACAACTTTTGTCCGTTATACAAGAGGACCTGTCACCCCCCTGGTGCATGGCAATCTAAATGCACCACTGAATGCAGTGTGTCTGCTGCATTCAGGGAAGGGGCCCCCATGGCTCTAGCCCCATCTGTACCCTGAGAAATAGACTTTAGCAAGTGTACATATAGTGAGTTCAGAGGACTTACTTAGTGATGAGTCATCGCTCTTGCTGGTGTCCTCTCCGCCTCCAGCCTTCTGTGTGCCAACTCCAGCCCCCTCAGTGCCGCCTCCTTTATTTGTCTCCCCTCTCGGCCGCTCAATGCTGGTCTGCTTCTGAACTCAAGCAGACGCAGAGAAAGCAATGGGTGGGACCAGATCCCGGCAGCTAACACGCCTCCTGCCGGTGACATCAGGACGACGGTGATGGTGCTGACATCACCGGCAGGAGGTGTGTCAGCCAGCGCTGGAGCCCACCCTGCTCCAGCTTATGTGTGTACAGAAGGGTGGCCTCTGGTGCTGGCTGAAATCACCGGCAGGTGGTGTGTCAGCTGCCGGGACCCGGTCCCGCCCATTGCTTTCTCTGCGTCTGGAGGTGACAGATCCTATTTAATTATAATTTCTTGATTTGTACAATATAATGCAATCTAGTACTAGATGTATATAAATATTTGCAGCTTTTTCTTATCATTTTAACCCCTAATGTTTTATCTTGGTTTCTCCGTTTCTAACTTTACGGTTATTTCCATATTTAAATAATAAAAAAAAAAAAATGTGTCCCAGAATTAGTGAACTAGTGAAAACTTCACTCTCCTCCTCCCCTACCCCACCCTACAGACTATACCCAAACCTAGAATTCCCAACAGCTCTGCTACATCAGTATATACCAGACTGACAACACTGGGGCTAGATGATAACAGCCAGTCTGCTCTTTGTGATTACAGACTACAGACCAGAGCTGCTTCTGAGCACTCATCTTCTCTGTGATAGAAGCAGCTCTGTAAACAGGAACAAGCTTAGCACGGACCCACCAGTTACATATACAACAGCACCTTCATATAAAGCAGGTGTGGCGAACCTTAAACCCCAGAACCTTTTGTGCGGCCCTTGGGCAGATTCCTGTGGACCGCAGTGCTTGGGCTGGGAGCTGTGTTTTGCCAACTGCCTGTTTCTTAATCTAGATCCTCAGTGATCTCTATTCTCCAACCTCACCTTCCCCAGTGATGTATATTCTCCTAGCCTCTCCTGTGATGTCTATGGCCCTAGCAAACCCGGAAAAGCAGTTGTGAAGCATAATCAATATCACCTAACATCACAGCCATGCCAAAGAGAAGCAGCTCCAGCCTAAACAGTACGGGTGAGATGATTGTTTAACCAAATAGAATAGGGTAATTTTCAAGCTGATAATTTTGTGCAGAAATTTCAAAATGTCCCTTAGCTAAAAAAAAAGGTTCCCCACCCTTGATATAAGGGCACTGACTTAGAAGTGCCTGCCTGTAGTGTTGCCTGCAGAGCTGCCTCTCGGCTCCTGCCGGATTTTTTTTCCTCCAAAACTCAGGGCTGAGTACGAGGAGGAGCAGCTACTGCCTGTCCTTATTGTGTACAAAGGTAGAAAAAAAATGTCATTGCTAGGAGGTGAGTCTGCCTACTGACTGAAGAGATGTTCTCTCCCGGACTGAGAGCGTATAAACGTGATTGCACAGGAGATTCCTGTCCTTCATGCACTCTACTCAATAAGATCCGGTTCCCATCCTTCACTCACTTTTGTCAATGAGATCCGGTTCCTTCGTTCACCCTGCTCAATGATCTGGCCTCAGGCAGATTGATCTGTTTTTTCAGGGTACACGCGTAGGACGGTTAGAAATACTACTGAG
>JARQOC010000005.1:199239661-199264661 GCA_033576535.1 Allobates femoralis | reverse complement strand
GAGAAGAGAAGAGGACCGAGGACTGAGCCCTGAGGGACCCCAATAGTGAGAGGAAGAGGGGAGGAAGTGGAGCCAGCGAATGATACACTAAAAGCGGTCAGAATGATAGGAGGAGAGAAAAGAGAGAGCAGTGTCCTTTATGCCAATGGAATGCAGCATAGAGAGTAGGAGCTGATGGTTGACAGTGTCAAAAGCTGCAGAGAGGTCAAGGAGAATAAGCAGAGAGTGGTCACCATTATGCTTTGCCATCAGAAGGTCATTGGTCACTTTGATGAGGGCAGTTTCTTTAGAGTGAAGGGGAGGAAAGCAGACTGTAATGGATATAGAAGAGAGTGAGCGGAGAGGTAACAGGTGAGGCAGGAGTAGACCAGGCGCTCCAGGAGTTAGAGATGAAGGGGAGATTGGAGACTGGTCTGTAGTTATTTGTGCAGGATGGGTTGAGAGAGGTTTTCTTTAATAATGGAGTAATGATCGAGTGTTTGAAGGAGGAGGGGAAAATGCTAGAAGAGAGGGAGAGATTGAAGATTTTGGTTAGATGAGTGGTGACAACTGGAGAGAGGGACTGAAGTAGGTGTGAGGGAAAGGGGTGGGACGAGAGGAAGAGAGGAGCCCGGAGACTTCTTCTTGTCAAATGTGGAGAGTGAACCGGAGGAGATGTGGGGAAGAATGGGAGTGGCAGCGCTTGGAGGCTGGGAGCTGATTTCCTGGCGGATATTGTCTATTTTCTTCATAAATTTAAAAAGCCAGGTCATCAGCACAGAGGTCAGTGATGGGGGCCTGCAGTTTAGGACTGAGGAGAGAGTGAAAGGTGTCAAAAAGTTATTTTGGATTCTTGGATAGTGAGGAGAGCAGGGTGGTGAAGTAGGTCTGTTTGGCAAGGTGAAGGGCAGAGTTGTAAGTTTTGAGCATGAATTTATAATGGATAAAGTCTCCTGGTGAGCGAGTTTTCCTCCATAGACATTCAGCACTCCTAGAACATCGCTGGAGGAATCAAGTTTGTGATGTGAGCCAAGGCTGTTTTGTTCTATGTCTGGAGGTTCTGAGGGTGACGGGCGCTACTTGGTCCAGGGAGCTGAAGGAAACCCACTAAATCAGGGGAAGAACATGCAAGCTCCTTGCAGATGTTGTCCTTGGTGGGATTTGAACCCAGGGTACTAGCACTGCAAAGTTTCTAAATAACACATTAAACATAACTATGTTAATGGTAATTTATAACTTTGGAATAACATATAATACTTAGTTGCTTACATAGAGCCATAAATTCCACAGCGCTTTACATACATCAGCAACACTGTCCCCATTGGGGCTCACAATCTAAGGTCCCTATCAGTGTGAATTTGGAGTAAGGGAGGAATCTAGAGTACCTGAAGGAAACCCTCTAAATCAGGGGAAGAACATACAAACTCCTTGCAGATGCTGTCCTTGGTGAGATTTGAACCAAGGGCCCCAGCACTGCAAAGCTTCTAAATAACACATTAAACATAACTATGTTAATGGTAATATATGTCTATATGTTTTGTGATTTTTTTTTAAATCTGACATTGGGAAAAACGTTTATAAATTAGCCATTTTCCAACTCTAAAATGCTTACACCATCAATCCAGGTGGTTATACAATGTCCACTTTATATCAGCATACTTTTTCAAATATCTTTTTATTTTGTTAGGATGCTCGAAATCATAAAAGTTAGGAAAGGAAGGAAGAAGAAGCTTTATTTTATTTATAAAAGCATAAATTTGTCTTCAAAGGGTTGTGAACTCCATTTGAAGTATCCTAGTCTGCTGTAGCTATTCCCTATTGAAACAACCTCGATGAGCTGGAGGATTGTTGTCCAAGAACATAAAATTAGGCCTGAGTTGTTCCCGCAAAGGCACAATGTTGGGATTAATAATGTTATTCAAGTAGTAGAGGCTTGTCACTGAACCATTCACAAAGTGTAGGGCAGTTCTGTATTGACTAGACACATTTGCCGAAACTGTAACACCACCATCACCAAAGGCTCGTCTGGTGACAACAGTGGCTGATGCATAGTGGTCTCCTCGACGTCTCCAACATCATAGGTGGAGATCATTTCTATTTAGTGTGAATCAACTTTAATCAGTGAATAGCACTGAGGTCCACTGGTCCATTGTCCAACGTAGCTGCTCCCTGGCTCATTCAAGATGATGACGTATGTAATTGGTGATGTGGTGAGGTACCCTTGCAATTCATTTAGCATGCAGACAATGCTGACGTAAACGGTTCTGAAGTTACACTTTTTTGACTCTCACCTCCTTTAAATGTGCCTTTGTGGCATTCATCATCCGGTTCACAGGACATGGTTCACACTGAAGTGGTCATCAGTTAGAAATGTGTCCAAAGGACGTACTTCCTTTCTGAGTCTCTTTGAGTTTCTCTGCATTTTTGTTACAACCTACTGATGTATTAAAAGCTGTGGATGACAAGAGGAGTGCACATAGGGTCTTAACTGTGTAAGTGGAATAAAAATCAGGATATAGTGGGAATTTACCTTGGTAGGTTGTGCCAGCCACAACCACTATTTGCACATATAATCCCAGCTGCAGCAGTCACCCCGAGGTAAAAGTGACACAAACGTCGAGGAAGAGGAGTAATGCCGCGTTGCCAGGAGACACATCAAAGTCATTGATAAAAATGAGGGTCTACAATATCCAAGACTTTGATGTGTCGTCTAGCAGCACAGCATTATACCTCTTACTTGGCTTTTGCGTTACAACCACCTGCTGATGACACTTTGCAACATTCTAAGCTCAATGACCATTTGTGTCTGAAAACATCCTGCTTAAAGAGGACCCATCACCCCTGGTGCATGGCAATCTAAATTCACCACTGAATGCAGCATGCCTGCTGCATTCAGAGAAGGGCTTCCCCATGGCTCTAGCCCCCCTGTGCACTGAGAAATAAACTATAAATCTTACAAATAGTGAGTCTGGAGAGCATTCCTTCTTATGGTGTCAGCGCTGGCACAGAGGTTTTTCCCTGACTCCGGCCACTCTGCGCCGCCTCTTGCTGCTCTGTTCCTCCTCCTTATTGTAAGCTTCTGTTCTCACTTATGCAAATGGAGTCCATGGAGCCTCGATTAAGAGTCTCAAACACGGGACTAGCCAGATATCCCTCCAGGGAAGGACCTAGCCCTGGGGTGGAATCCTTGCGGAGACCACCATAACCACCATAGTAGCCTCCCTGGCGGTCTGTTTAGTTCTGGAATTTGTTGCTAAAAGCGAGCTACCCGCGTTCGCGGTAGATGCGGTTAAAAAACCGCATCTGCCGCACTTGCCGCATAGCTGCCGCACTTGCGCCGCACTTGCGGCGCGGTTGCGGCGCAGTTGCGGTAATCTGCATAGGAACCAACCACCTCTGATGACCCTCATACATTGTTAATATGTGCCCCTGCAGCCTAGTAAACCATTAGCAGCACTGTTGTTGTGTGCAAAGTGTTTGCAGTAGAAGTGCGATAATGATTTTAGACACTTACATGCCTGGTACTTGAGGCCGTCTCCCTGTGTGTGCTGGGACTTGTTGTGCTGTGCTCATCATGTCTGCTCTCCCCCTCCCTTATGCACGCCCCCTCTCAGCCTGCTATAGTGCTGTGAGGCTGATTGCGTCATAAAGGGGCGGGGCTACCGTGATGCCGCGATTTAGCCCCGCCCCTTTATGACGCAATCAGCCTCACAGCACTATAGCAGGCTGAGAGGGGACGTGCATAAGGGAGGGGGAGAGCAGACATGATGAGCACAGCACAACAAGTCCCAGCACACACAGGGAGACGGCCTCAAGTACCAGGCATGTAAGTGTCTAAAATCATTATCGCACTTCTACTGCAGCCACTTTGCACACAACAACAGTGCTGCTAATGGTTTACTAGGCTGCAGGGGCACATATTAACAATGTATGAGGGTCATCAGAGGTGGTTGGTTCCTATGCAGATTACCGCAACCGCGCCGCAAGTGCGGCGCAAGTGCGGCAGATGCGGCAGATGCGGTTTTCTCACCGCATCTGCCGCGAACGCGGGTAAGCCCGAGCCTGACTCGGGGTTAACGCTTCTGGTAGTGAATGTTAACCCCGAGTCAGGCTCGGGAATAACGCTAGGAAGGTTAAGTGGCCCTTTTAGTCAATATCCCACTCAGTTATGAGCTAAGGATATGACAAGGGAATTAACAGAGCCAGGTATCCATCCACAGACAGCTGTTTCAGGGTATTGCCCCTCATCAGTGTGGAGTAGGATTCTGGCTAGGTGGGAGCAATGCCTGGTAGACCAACATCACAATGCACTCACTGATCTCAGGGAGACCAGTCATGGAAAACAATGCAGGCAGTCGGCTAAAGCGCTCAAACACAGTGAAATCCATGATGCGTTGCCCCCTGGAAATTTGAATATGCAAATGGAGTCTGTGGAGCCTCGATCAAATTTTCATGGGGCGATGCATCATGGATTTCACGGTGTTTGAGCGCTTTAGCCGGCTGCCTGCAGTGTTTTCCTTGACTGGTCTCCCTGAGATCAGTGAGTGCATTGTGATGTTGGTCTGTTCTCACTTAGGCGCACAGCCAGGACGAGAGCCGACGGCTGACATTACGGCCTCGCTATGCACCTACGTGAGATCAGAAGTTTAGATGCCGGCGCAGGAGAGGAGGGGGGCGGACACAATAAGGAGGCGGAACAGTGCAGCAGGAGGTGTGCTGCATTCAGTGGTGCATTTATATTGCCATGCACCAGGGGGGTGAAAGGTCCTCTTTAAATTCTCGCAATGGCAAGGTACTGTTGATCAGTTGCTCGGTGTTGTCTTGGTCTCGTGATGTCAAAATGTGAACAGCATAACGAAGAGGACTGTTAAAATACCAATTCTAATTAAACCACTAAACTTATTGGGTGATTTATGGATCAAACAACTGTTGTTAATTTTGTCATTAAGCTCCTTGTTAGAAAACAGCAAGCTGTGCAAAATGTCCTGAAACATTGAACAGTTGAACATGTGCATTCAAAACGGTAGAGAAGTTAAGAGTGTATTTAAGTTCATCTTGAAATTTCGCCCAAAAGCCAAATACCCCTAACTAATTGCGAGTAGAGAACATACAGTGACATGCAAACGTTTGGGTACCCCTGATTAAGATTACTGTTTATGTGCACAGTTAAGCAAGTTAAAGATTAAATGGTCTCTAAAAGGCATAGAGTTAAGGATGACATGTTTCCATTGTATTTAAGACAAAGAAATTTATTTTTTGATCTTTAACATTTTAAAAAGTATAAAAAGGAAAATGAGTCGATGCAAACGTTTGGGCACCCTACATGGTTAGTACCTAGTAGCACCCTGCTTTGCAGTATCACAGCTTGTAAATGCTTTCTGTAGCCAGCCAAGAGTCTTTAAATTCTTGTTTAAGGAATTTTAATCCATTCTTCCTTGGAAAAGTTTTTTAGTTATGTGAGATTCCTTGGTTGTCTTGTATGCACTGCACTTTTGAGGTCTAGCCACAGATTTTTAGTGATGTCAGACCACGGGACTATGAGAGCTATTGTAAAACTTTTAGTTTAGGGTGCTTTCACATTGCGTTATTTTTCCTGTCCGTGGGATCCTACTTTTTGCAGGACCCCACAGACAGGATTGGACGGCATCGGAGGTGAGCCTCCTAGTGCTATTTCTGAGTCCGGGGCCGTGATTTTCTTGGGTCCAGACACAGAAAGAGCTGTGTGGGGCACTTTCACTTCCACAATGTATATCCATACATTGCAGAAGTGAAATTAAGTAAAAGCAAGGGGTTAAAAATAAAAAAAAACCTCTATTCTCACCTTCCAGCGATCCCCCGACGAGTCCAGCAAGCTCCGGGTGACTACAGGACCTGCCATTACGTCACAACCCATCAGCGTCCCCGGGTCACATGACCGCGGGTTACCGCAGTAACTGGCCATGTGACCCCGATCAGCTGATCGGGTTGTGACGTAATGCCAGGTCCTATAATTTTTTTTTTTTTAACCCCTTGCTTTTACTTACCGTATATACTCGTGTATAAGCCGACCCGTGTATAAGCCGACCCCCCTACTTTTGCCCCCAAAACCTGGGAAAACCTATTGACTCGTGTATAAGCCGAGGGTGGACCCCAGCACAGGTATACAGCCCCCAGCAGTGTGGTATACAGTAGCCCCAGAGGTATATACAGCAGCCCCAGTGGTAGTATACAGCAGCCCCAGTGGTATATACAGCAGCAGCCCCAGTGGTTAGTATACAGCAGCCCCAGAGGTATATACAGCAGCCCCAGTGGTAGTATACAGCAGCCCCAGTGGTAGTATACAGCAGCCCCAGAGGTAGTATACAGCAGCCCCAGAGGTAGTATACAGCAGCCCCAGAGGTATACAGCAGCCCCAGTGGTAGTATACAGCAGCCCCAGAGGTATATACAGCCCCAGATGTAGTATACAGCAGCCCCAGAGGTAGTATACAGCAGCCCCAGAGGTAGTATACAGCAGCCCCAGAGGTATATACAGCCCCAGTGGTAGTATACAGCAGCCCCAGTGGTGTATACAGCAGCCCCAGAGGTAGTATACAGCAGCCCCAGAGGTAGTATACAGCAGCCCCAGAGGTAGTATACAGCAGCCCCAGAGGTAGTATACAGCAGCCCCAGAGGTGTATACAGCCTTCCCCCCCCCCCATCAGTATACAGGGCCCCCCTTTGGTGCACAATCCTGTAAAGGAAGAGATTAGTATACTTATCACTGTCCCGTTGCCGCTGTCCCGCCACCGTCATCGCGCTCCTCCGTCTTCATCCAGCGTCTTCCGGCTTCCTCTGGTGCGCAGACAATGACGTCATTGCCTGCGCCGACCGGAGGAAGCCGGAAGAAGACGGATGAAGACGGAGGAGCGCGATGACGGCGGCGGGGCAGCGGCAGAGGGACAGTGATAAATATACTAATCTTTTCCTTTACAGGTTTGTGCAGCAAGGGGGGGGCGGGCCTGTATACTGTATACACTGTATACAGTGCCCCCAGTGTATGGGCCATACAGAATGGATTCTCAGCATTTGCAGATGACACTAAACTCTGCCGGGTAACAAATACAGAGGAGGACAATTTCATATTACAGGAGGATTTATGTAAACTAGAAGCTTGGGCGGATAAATGGCAAATGAGCTTTAATGGGGATAAACGTAAGGTCATACACTTGGGCAGAGGAAATAAAATATATAATTATGCTCTTAATTGTAAAATACTGGGCAGAACTGCCACTGAAAAAGACCTGGGTGTATGGGTAAACGACAAACTCACATTTAGAGACCAGTGTCAGGCAGCTGCTGCAAAGGCAAATAAAATAATGGGATGTATTAAAAGAGGCATAGATGCCATGAGGAGAACATCAATTTTACCTCTATACAAGTCACTAGTGCGACCACACTTAGAATACTGTGTACAATTCTGGTCCCCATGTCTAAAAAAAGACAGAGATGAACTACAGCGGGTGCAGAGAAAAGCAACCAGGGTTATTAGAGGACTGAGAGGCCTGCAATACCAAGACAGGTTATTAAACTTGGGGTTATTTACTTTGGAAAAAAGAAGGCTTGGGGTGATCTCATAATAATGTGTAAATATATGAGGGGATAGTACAGAGACCGTTTTAATGATCTTTTTACTCTTAGGTCTGAGACGGGGGCATCCTCTACATCTCGAGGAAAGAAGGTTTAATCATAATCACAGACGTGGATTCTTTACTGTAAGAGCAGTGAGACTATGGAACTCTCTGCCACATGATGTTGTAATGAGTGATTCACTACTAACATTTAAGACGGGCCTAGATTCCCTTCTTGAAAACTATAATATTACCAGTTATACATACTAGATTCTTTGATAGGATGTTGATCCAGGGAACTAGTCTGGTTGCGTATGTGGAGACAGGAAGGAATTTTTTTCCTCAATATGTAGCTTACTGCTGACACATGTTTTTTTTTTTTGCCTTTCTCTGGATCAACATGTTAGGCTATGGGTTGAAATAGATGGACTTAAAAGTCTTCCTTCAATCTTAAAAGCTATGCTACTATGTTACATCAAGCCTATTGAGAATTTCATAAGAAAAACGATATGTGCTTGGTTTTAACGTAACTTTATTCTTTTGTGAGTTACTTACAAGTTTATGACCACTTATAAAATGTGTTCAAAGTGCTGTCCATTATGTTGGATTGTCAATTCAACCCTCTTCTCCCACTCTTGACACACTGATACAACACCGAGAAGAAATGCTAGCACAGGCTTCCAGTATCCATTGTGTCAGATGCTGAACATCTCATATCTTCACAGCATAGACAATTGCCTTCAGATGAGTGATGAGGCAAACTTTTTTGTGAATGGTGAAGTTCATAAACAAAACCACCGCTATTGGTCTGACACTAACCCACAGTGATAGATCCCTCTCAAAAATTGATGGTATGGTGTGGTATATGGGGTACAAAGATAGTGGGGCCATTCTTCATCAATGGAAACCTCAATGCCATTGGATATCTGAATCATGTAGCAATTTTAGATTCAAAATGGCACGGTCGCCACCCATCTGGAAAAGTTTTCCCCCTCTCATTTACTAATGTGCCACAAACAGGAAGTTGATATCACCAACCATTCCTATTTTATTTAGGTGCATCCATATAAATGGCGCACACTTACTCAAAAAAAAACTCAGGAGAAACATGTAGAATCTCAGCTGTCCTCATCTTATACATTGTAACTAAATTTAGATTCCCCAAAGCCAAACCTACAAAGGGATAAAAGACAAATATGTAATATACAAACACTTGTTGCACATCCATTTCCCCAGTGTTAATTAGCTTTCATAAATGACCTTTACCACTGACAGATAGCACAGAGACTGACAAGGTATAAGAAATATCTATACAGACAGAATTGATTACAGATTTGTGGATGCTGTTGAGGGAATAGGTTATTAGACATAATCTGTGTTGCCTGCCCATCACATCCTGTAAAAAAATGTAATATGCTTCAAGTGGCCGACACTTTTACCACTCAGCGGGGAATTTGCAGTAGAAAGTTGCTGATTAAAGCACCATCCCATTTAGAATGCAAATCATTATTTGGTCTCGAAAATGAAATTATTTGGATTATGTGTTCACTTCCTAGGGCGATGGAAGCCTTTAAACTACTTCAATAAATCTACAATGCATGTTTAACTTTGACACTCAATGACTGAAAAACTTCAGAAACATTCACATTATCACTGAATTAAAAACCTCTAAACTGCAAGCAGAAAACTCTCCACTGCTTCAAATATGATTCTATAGCTTTCTGCCTTCTTTATTGTTTTTATGAAGAAGAACAATAGTGAAAAGTAGAGATCAGCAAATGGATTCAAAGGACCGTAGCCAAGCAGCGATGTCAATATTCTGTGGCCCCCGGTCAAGTGCATCCTACCTGGTGGTAATTCCTGGCATATTTGATTAGTAGGCCTGGCACAACATCATACATTTGTCAGGCTGTAAAGAACATGTCGCAAAAGACCTACATATCAAAAGAGGAGCTGGGGTTTCCATCAGATAGGTGGTGATTTAAGATGGCTCCTGTCCGGCCATCATGGAATACAGACATAGCCGTGAACCAGGTCCAGAGTCATAACCCCATTCAAGCCAGTGGTACTGTGCTGCAATTCTAAAAATTTGAGAAAAAAAACAACTTAAGAATTGCACCATAATTATGAGTTTTACACACTTTCTGTACCTTGATGCTTAATTGAGCGTGAGCTCACCAATAATGAAAATATAAAGAGCCAATAATGTGCAGTAAAATTTTGGCTTACTTTCTCCTCCCTTCCTCCATGACAGCATATAGGAGGTTGCCTCTTGACTCGAATAGGGGCAGGAAACATTAAGAGGTTAAGTAGCCCCTCCCAACTCCTATCACCAGTGTTTTCTTCTTGCCATGGGGCACGAAGAGGTTTCTCCTGAGACTGTGGGACCTGCGAAGCAGTCTCTTACCAGACAGCCGAGCGGCGGGTCAATCGGGCTGTTGCTCCTTCCTCCCTGGGCTGCTCCTGCTCCAGGAGGAGCAGGACCGCACCACTCTCCAGCACCTCTGTGGCAATGTTGAGCGGTGCAGCTGGGCCAGGGTCCTCCAGCAGCTCCTCGGCCTTCCTCCCACCCTCCCAAGATGTGGCCTGCAGGCTTTTCGCACCCGGAAGTGCAATCAGACGCCGAACCGTGTCACTTCCGGGTTGCGTTCAAGCTTGGAGCAAACGTTACTTCCAGTTTCCCTGCGCACTCTGCCTCCAGCAATGGCGGTTGCCACAGGGAGACCAGGAGGGAGGGCAGGGACTGAGTGCCACATCAGCGCTATGGCCACGGATCCACACTACATAAGGACCCCCGGCAGAACACACTGGGAGGTAGGAAAGATATTTTTCTGTATCATTATGTTGCATACTTCCCAGATAGATGGTGTCCCCCTAGGCACTGCAGACACAGAGTCAGTGCTAAATCAGGTCCAGTAGGCACCAGGCAGGAGGTATGTACATCTCCCCCTTTAGGGCTGGCAAATCATTCCTTCTCTCCCTGTTATATCTTACAGGGAGAGAAGGAACAGACACAGAACAACAGAAACTGAAGCCCCAGTGCTGCAAATGTGGTGCCTGCAGGAAAAAACTATCTTCATCCCACAAGATGATCCTGTGCGTGGAATGCATGGACAAGGTCATGAGGGATGAAAATCCATCCCTGATGGACGAACTGAAGGGACTAATAAAACAGGAGATCCGATCCTCTCTGGCTGCTGTCCCACAAACCTCTCCAGTGGCCCGCCCCATCAGCCAAAAAGAGGAAGTTTATGCTGGAGGATTCTGCTCTGGAAGCATCAAATACTTCAGGATTAGAGGAAGGCTTAGTGGAGGATTTAGATCCTCCCCAATGCAGGGATGCCCCTAGGAAATATTACTTTTCTTCTGAGGACATTACTGAGTTGGTGTCTGCCGTAAGGGTCACCATGGGGGTAGAAGATGTACATCTGAGAGTAACTATCACACTCATCTCAAAGACTTCAGTCTTCCCTTTAGAAGGCGGTCCAGAAATTTATCCTCATAGGAGCAATAATTCCAGTTCCAGAGGGGAAGATTTGGAGGGACACTATTCCCGCCTATTCCTGGCAAAGAAACCAGGAGGATCCTTCAGGACCATCATAAACCTGAAGCCCCTGAACAGACACGTGTCTTACTCCAGATTCAAGATGGAGTCCATAAAGTCAACCATTCCCCTGATAGGGAAAGACATTATGATAGCAACATTGGACCTTTAGGACGCATATTACCATATCCCCATACGTCCAGCAGATCAACGGTTCCTGAGATTTGCAATTCTGTGTCAGGGCCAGGTCCATCATTTCCAGCTTCAAGTCCTGCCATTCGGTCTATCCTCAGTACATCACATGTTCACCAAGGTAATGGGGAAGGTGATAGCATAGCATCAGGAAGCGGGGCATAGTGGTGATACCCTATTTAGACAACTTCCTGATTACTGCTCCCACCAGGTCTCTCCTCCATTCCCATACGCTAGACTTTATTCAAACCCTAACCACTTTAGGCTGGAAGATAAATTCTCAGAAATCAAGCCTGACTCCATAACAGAGGAAGGTCTTTTTTGGCTGTCTTCTAGACTCTCACAAACAAACCTGTTTTCTCCCACAAGACAAACGGGTTCTCCTGAGATCCAAGCTTCGATTTTTTAAACAACAGCAGTCAGTTTCCATCCGCACGGCCATGCTGGCTTTGGGCTCCATGACAGCGTGTATCCAGATGTTCTGTGGGCCCTGGCTCATATCAGACCAACAGTCCCACATCCTCTTCCAGTGGAACGGGTTTCTCTCAGGTCTAAACAAGAAGACTCAACTCCCCGGGGAGTCAAGCTCTCATTGAATTAGTGGTTGGACCAAGACAATCTGCGAAGGGAATTCAGTGGTTACAGCCACCTCCCACCCCATAAGTGGCCGTCACACGCGTCAATATCAGTGCAATATCGCTGCTGCATGTGACGTTGCAGCGATATTGACGCGTGTGACAGGGCGCATCAACCAGCGATAAATCGTTGGTGATGGTCGCTAGGTTTTCGGACTGGACCGAAAACCTGGCAATGGTCGCCCGGTGGACACGCATCGTTGCGTGTGACACCGGGATGCGCGATCTGCCAGCTCCCAGAGCCTCTCAGCAAGCACTGGTATCCATGGTAAACTGCGGGTAACTAGGCCGCGCGCACTGCCTAAATACCCGATGTATACCTTGGTTACCAGCCTTCTCCGCTCACCGGTTGGTATCCAAGGTACACAGCGGATAACTAGGGACCCTAAAGGTACCCAAAAAGCAGAAACCCCCCACAAGTCACCCCATTTTGGAAATTACACCCCCCTCAAGGATTGTATCTAGTGGTATAGTGAGAATTTTGAACCCACAGGTAGTTCACAGAATTTGATAATGATAGATCATCATATTGAAAGTTTTTTTTTTTTTACACAAAGTGTTGCTTTAGCACCAAATTTTTCACTTTTACGAGAGGAACACCAAAATGTGGATCCCACAGTTTGTTACTCACTTTCTTATGAGCGCAGCAACACCCCACATGTAGTCAAAAAGTTCTGTTTAGACAAATGGGGGGGCTCAGAAGGGAAAGAGCAATATTTGAATTTTGAAAAAGCTTAAATAGATTGCAGGCACCATGTCACATTTGCAGCACCGCTAGTGTGCCTAAACAGCAGAAACTTCCCAGAAATTAACCCATTGTGTGAACTAGACCCCTCAAGCATTTTATCTAGGGGTATAGTGAGCATTTTGAACCTACAGGTACTTGACAGTATTTGGTAACAATAGGTCATCATCATATTGAACATTTTTTTTTTACACATTTTCAATTTAGGGCGTGTGCACACGTTCTGGAGACACTATATCCAGGATGCAGTGTCTCCGCTCCTGTGAGGAAGCTGGAGATCTCCGCAAATGGATGCAGCCACCCGTGCTTCCTTGGGTGACATAGGAGTTAACTGTGATCTCATGATGATCTCCAAAGCAAATCACCATGAGATCAAAATTGATCCCAGTGTGAGCGGAGGATCGTGATCGGTCATTAACTCCCAGAGTTCATTACCTGACATTCCCTTCTGTGCAGGGCAGAGGTGGCTCTATAGATGGTAGTCCTGGAAGAAGATGCACAAGCACAGGAAGTCGGTGCACACAGGAGGAGGAGTACCGGATGCAGGAAGGGCGTGGGAAGGGGAGACCCAAAATTTGACTTGAAGCCCAGAGGGGAAGAGGGATCTGCAAACTCTATTCAACCTGACGTTTGATCTTGTCAGAATGGATGGAGTTTCAGTAGAGGCAGACGCGTGCGCCAATACCAGGGCAGGGGGAGGGGCAGAGGGGTCGGAGGATGGTGGCACTGCAGAGGGAATGAAAGTGGACCAGAGAAAGGCATTTCTATGCGATGTGACATGTGTGGCAGTGGGTGGATGCCCCAGGGGAGGGGTGGGGGTGGGATGGAGATTATCAGTACTGACAGTCTTGGGAGCCCTAGGCATTAACATTTTTCTTTCAGCCAACATGTTTGATCATGTCGTATGAAAGAGAAATCATTTTTACTGGCGATGGCTTTTCTTGTAATGTGACAGCTAGTAAACTGTGTTTACCGGCCATCACATTATCAATACTGGGAAAATGCTACCCGATTCATAATCTCAAGGGTCCCAGCTACCTCCGGTAGCTGAAACCCTGGAGATTTTCGGGCACTGGCGGGTGCTACAGGCTTATTCCTTGATGCCGTCGAAAAACAGCAGTAAGGCATAAGTACCCTCATTTCCCGATGCCTTTATTCGTAAGGCCGTCATTACAAGATTAACAGCCTAGTAAAAAAATACACACTGGGTGATGTCTAGTGTCGCCACTGTTTTCGGCTGTGCAAGTCTCCTGTTTACATTGATGATACACCACCAAAAAAAGATAATCTTTTATGCTACGAGAAAGAATATTCCACATGGTGAATGAGCATTTTCTATCTTTCATTGGGTAAGTAGCCTGTTTAAGATGAAAGATTATTGTGACGTGACAATTAAGAATATTTGATCACGATATTCTTTCAGTACAAATGTCCCTTAGGTTTGCATTGTCTAATATTTAGATAGTTTTGATATATTTACCTTAATGTGCCTGTTTCATGGTAAACAGTAAAGAGCCTTGATCACAAATATTGTTTTTGAAGTAGTAGTTGAACTCAATTAAAAAGACATTTATACTATAGTTAAATCATATGAGATGTTTAAAACTGCAAAAAGTAATGTGACAATCATCAACAGTACCAAACTGGTGGATAAATATGATAAAAATGATGTACTAACGATTTGTTTTCACCACCTTTTTCTTTTCATTACAGGGCTGTTGTCAAATCACAGTGAGGCACTAGCTTTCCTCTAAAGTTCTATTATGCCATAATGGTCCTTCAAGTGATGGTAAAAGACTCAACAAACGGCAGACACAAGCGTGCACTGTAATGATCTCCCCCAAGGAGCTTGGGTTTTGATGTTTGTTGTGGCGTTCTCTCTTGCCTATATTTCTATAGCATTTTATAAAAAGTTAGTATTGTAATTGTTATTAGTGCTTGGAATAATGCACACACACAAGAAATGAGACTGGTGTCACAAACCTTTTTCTTTTACTATATATCTCCTAATGGACTGCACAGCAGTTACAGAGAACTGTTCATACCTTCATGCAATTGAGAGCAAATGTTTAGCCACCGCCAGTAAAATTGCATGTTTCAATGTGTCTCGCTGAACATAAAGTGACACAGCTCCCGCACAGTGCTCAATGGGGGATGGAATTGGGACTAGTGTGTGAATAACATGATTTGCGAACTGGTGATTAGAATAGGCTCCTGTTCATGAATACTAGGTGCAGATGTATGTTTTCACTGCAGCGCTACAAATGATAAATTAGAGGACAACAGTATGTTATAGTGACATGGTGATCAAATGGAATGTGTTATTAAAAATGGCTCATTAAATATTTCTAAAAGATTTTTATGGGTTTTGTTTTGCAACGACCTCTCTTATGAATTCTGCCAATTTCTATATCAACATGTACATATGCATGTGTGAGTGTGTATGCACACATAAATAAATTATATATATATATAATACATATATATATATATATATATATATGTAATGCGATTACTGGCTCTTATTGTGCTCTGTGATGTGAGCTGAAGCTGACTCAGCACATCCCCCCTCCTCAGGGTGTGGTCAGGGAAGTTCACCTCTGTGTTTTTTTTCTGTGGTGCGAGTTTGGAGTGTGCAGAGCACAGTGTGTAGCTCTACCAAACAAAACCGGGTGCGACAACCAAGGTAATGTCCAATCCTCATAGATACCAAAATGAAAAAAGGCAGGCAGCACTCCAACTAATATTGATGAAAACTTGTATCTTTTACTGATCCATAAGTTATGGCGACGTTTCGGTGGATTTCTCCACCTTCCTCAATCTAGGCTTGCGGAAGGTGGAGAAATCAACTGAAACGTCACCACAACTTATGGATCAGTAAAAGATACAAGTTTTCATCAATATTTTGTTGGAGTGTTGCCTGCCTTTTTTCATTTTGCTGTGTATAAAATATATATTTCACTCTTTGTTTCATTGCAGCCATTTGATAATTTCAAAAAATTTAATTTTTTTTCTCATTAATGCACACACTGCACCCCATATTGACTTTAAAAAGAAAAAAATGTAGAAATTTTTGCAAATGTATTATAAAAAAAAACATGTTGATAAGGGCCCTTTCACATCAGCGTTTTTTTTAATTCGCGGCAGATGCGGTGAAAAAACCGCATCTGCGCGTTTGCCGCATAACCGATACACTTTGCGGCGCGGTTGCGGTTTTTCCCATAGAAAGTATAGGGGGACTTGCGGCAGTGCGGCAAGTGCGGTCTTGCACTTGCGGCAGGTGCGGCCGCAAAAAAAACCGCAGCTGACCGCGGTTTTTTTCGCTGCCGCACCTGCCGCAAGTGCAAAACCGCACTTGCCGCACCTGCGCAAGTCCCCCTATACTTTCTATGGGAAAAACCGCAACCGCGCCGCAAGTGTATCGTTATGCGGCAATTGCGGCAGATGCGGTTTTTTCACCGCATCTGCCGCAAATTTCAAAAACGCTGATGTGAAAGGGCCCTAAGTATTTAGACCTTTACTCAGTATTAAGCAGAAGCACTCTTTTAAGCTAGTACAGCCATGAGTCTTCTTGGGAATGATGCAACAAGTTTTTCACACCTGGATTTGGGAATACTCAGCCATTCTTCCTTGCAGATCCTTTCCACTTATGTCAGTTGGAATAGTGAACATTGGTAGATAGCCATTTTTGGGTCTCTCCAGAGATGCTCAATTGGGTTTAGATCAGGGCTCTAGCTGGGACAGTGAAGAATGGTCACAGAGGTGTTCTGAAGCCACTCCTTTGTTATTTTAGCTGTGTGCTTAGGGTCCTTGTCTTGTTGGAAGGTGAACCTTCGGCCATGTCTGAGGTCCGGAGCACTCTGGAAGAGGTTTTCATCTAGGATATCTCTGTACTTGGCCGCATTCATGTTTCCTTCAATTGCAACCAGTCGTCCTGCCTCTGCAGCTGAAAAACACTCCCATAGCATGATGCTGCCACCACCATGTTTCACTGTTGGGATTGTATTGGGCAGGTGATGAGCAGTGCCTGGTTTTCTCCACACATATGGGTCAGAACTATCACCAGAAAGTTCTATATTCGTCTCATCAGACCAGACAATCTTATTTATCATAGTCTAGCAGTCCGTCATGTGTTTTTTTGCAAACGCTATGCGGGCTTTCATGTGTATGACTTGCACTGAGAAGAGATTTCTTCAGGCCATTCTGCCATCAAGGCCCGACTGGTGGGAGACTGCAGTGATGGTTGACTTTATGGAACTTTCTCCCATCTCCCTACAGCATCTCTGGAGCTCAGCTACGGTGATCTACTCCCACGATTGCTCAGTTTGGCTGGATGGACAGGTCTAGGAAGACTTCTGGTGATCCCAAACTTCTGTCATTTAAGGATTATGGAGATTACTTTGCTCTTAGGAACTTTAAGTACTGCATAAATTCTTTTGTAACCTTTGCCAGATCTGTGCCTTGCCACAATTCTGTCTCTAAGCTCCTTGGGCAGTTCCTTTGACCTCATGATTCTCATTTCGTCTGACATGCACTGTGAGCTGTGAGGTCTTATATATACAGTGTGTGCCTTTCCAAATCAAGTCCTATCAGTTTAATTAAACACAACTGGACTCCAATTAAAAAGTAGAACCATCTCAAGGAGGATCACAAGGAAATGGACAGCAAATGACTTGAGTGTCTGAGCAAAGATTCTGAATACTTATTTTTTTTTAAACCAATAGATTTTTATTGGAATTTTGTAGCTGAACAAGGCAAGTTGAAACAGTGTACTGATACTTATGACCATGTGATAGTTCAGTTTTTATTTTTTAGTAAATTTGCAAAAATGTCTACATTTCTGATTTTTTTTTCAGTCAAGATGGGGTGCAGAGAGTACATTCATGAAATAAAAATGAACGTTTTTGAACTGACCAAATGGCTGCAATTAAACAGAGTAAAAAATGTAGAGGGGTCTGAATACTTTCTGTACCAACAGTAAAACCAGGCAGCTAGGGGCTAGTATTCTCAGCATGGTGAGGCTCATAGTCTTTAGCTTGTGAGCCCAAACACTAACAACCCACAGCTGCCCCAGAAATTGGCTCAATTATTAGAATCGCCAATTCCTGGCGCTTTATCTGGCTCTTCACCGCACCAGGGCATCAGGGTTAATCAGAGTTTAAAATACTATCAGCTGTCATTAAGACTGATAATGTTCAGACTTCTATGAGACCTGCTCATTATCAATCTTGTGAGTAAATACGTAAACACAGAAAAAAAATCCTTTATTTGAAATAAAAATATGCGCACACCCTGTTACATCACTTTATTACCCAAAAAACACCACAGGTCCAAAGTAGTCCAACATACGGCATCCAACAGCTATCCCGGTTCTGGTACATCCACAAACTGCAGCAATGGAAGAATCACCCTCTCGCTGCAGTCTCTGGGATCCCACTGCCAGTCTCGTGAAGCAGTGAGATCACTGAGGGTTCCCCGCTGTCAGTGAACTCAGGTGACACCCGCTGTCGGATTGTTGGATAGCTGTTCCGCCATGTTCTGCAATCCAGCAGCAGGGAAAGTCCTTAGTTATGTCACTGCTCCCCACAGCTGTGAGTGAACTCAAGTGACCCCGATGCCAGATTGAAGAACATGGCAGCACAGCAGTCCAACTATACAGCATCCGGGTCACCTGAGAGCAGCAGGGAAGTCCTCATTCCAATCGCAATCACAGATGCTGGCACAATGGGTGGCGGGCAACAGCCAATCACAGACTTTGTCACAGAGTAGGCGTCTGTGATTGGCTGTTGGAGGCAGAGTTCAGTGCACACAGAGGAGTATAATGAGCGGGACCCGCAAGCAGTGTGCCTGCAGCAACGGACACTATTAAATATAATGCTGCTGATTGAATCAGTTTTTCTTCCTTTTACCTGGCTGGACCCGAACCAGAACAGTAACACTGACTTCTCAGGAAAGTCCATGTTCGGGGTCCGTGCCTTAACACTAGAAGTTAACCATTCGGGTTCCCCTATCACTACTTGTGGCCACTGTGAGAATTATGTGATTTTATTTTTTTCTATATAGATAAAGGAATTTAAAAAGACTAAAATCATAATTGATACATTTAACATAAACCGAATTTAAAAAATAAGTTATTTTCTGACGACACAATCTCTGTAAGGAATAATTTATGGATAATTATACTGCATCAGTGATTATACTTTTAATCTGTAGAAAATATATCATATGGATTGTCTTCTAACCAGGCATAATACATATTTTATCTAAATAAATCACTAACCAGTTACATGTAGTGAAGATCTTGAGAAGTCTTACGGCATAGTATATTTTTAGCTAATATGACAGTAATATAAAGACTTCATTAAAACCAGACTCGTGTAAATCTGAATTTATTCACCAACAGATTGTTCCGCAGTTGCTTCAATTAATATCAATTAGTATGAACCCAAGTGTCAGGCGCTGTTAAGTGCTTCGTTAGTTAGAAACGATAGTGAAAAGTTACATTTGCTCTCATTATGTAATGCTATTTTCTCCTAAAGGAATTTTGCACATGGTATATTTATAAAAGAGGGATATTAATTACCGTAGTTAATATAAAAAAAAATAAATGAAAGTGTTAATGCACATTAATATATACCATTCAAAAGTTTGGGGTCATTTAGAAATGTCCTTATTTTTTTAAAGAAAAGCACATTTTTTTCAATGAAGCTAACATTAAATGAATCAGATATACACTCTATACATTGTTAATGTAGTAAATGACTATTCTAGCTGCAAACGTCTGGTTTTTAATGCAATATCTACATTGATGTATAGAGGCCCATTTCCAACAACAACCACTCCAGTGATTTAATAGTACATTGTGTTTGCTAACAGTGTAAGGGCCCTTTCACATCAGCGTTTTTTCGTAATTCGCGGCAGATGCAGTGAAAAAACCGCATCTGCCGCGTTTACCGCATAACCGTTCCACTTGCGGCGCGGTTGCGGTTTTTTCTATGCAATGTATAGGCGTACTTGCGGCAGGTGCGGCAAGTGCGGTTTTGCACTTGCGGCAGGTGCGGCCGCGAAAAAAACCGCAGTAAGCCGCGGTTTTTTTTCGCGGCCGCACCTGCCGCAAGTGCAAAACCGCACTTGCCGCACCTGCCGCAAGTACGCCTATACTTTACATGGCAAAAACCGCAACCGCGCCGCAAGTGCAGCCGGTATGCGGTAATCGCGGCAGATGCGGTTTTTTCACCGCATCTGCCGCGATTTTCAAAAAACGCTGATGTGAAAGGGCCCTAAGAAGCAGTGCTGTGGAGTCGGAGTCCATCTTGGTGAAGTCAGGGTCGGTATAAAATGGACTGACACTGACTCCTAAATTATATAATAAATTGGGTACAGTAGTTTAACCCCTTCACGACCTATGACGTCGTGGGACGTCATAGAAGTCGATGCGTTCCCGACCTGTGACGTCCCACGACGTCATGGCAGGATCGCGTTCCCGCGGCACCGGTGATCGGGGCCGGTGACATGTCACTGGTGCCGCGGGAACATGAGGACCTGTACTTTGTCCTGGGGGGGTGGCTATTTCCCCCTCGTCGCTGAATTCGCTCTGATTGGCAGTTTAAACTGAACTGCCAATCAGAGCGATTCTCCCCTCCAAATCTGATTGGATTTCTCCAATCAGGCTTGGAGGGGTGGGTGCGCGGGTGCCCTCCCCCTCCTCAGCCCCTCCGACTCCAAGCTAACCCCCCCACCCACCACCGGGCACCGATCCCCTCTCAGCGGCCTGCCGCATGCCGGCGCTGCTGCAGGCACCGGCGCGGTCTGGCGCCGGTGGGTGCCTAGTGCCCCGCAACCCTCCTGCCCCGGGTGCCCGGGTGCCCTGGTGCCCCCGCCCCCCCGTGTCCCCTCTCACCCGTCCTCCGTCGTCTTCCGTGGTGCCACGGCTCCTCGGTGTGGCGCTCCTCCTCTTCTCCCAGGCTCCTCCTCCTCACTGGAGGATCTTGAGAGAGGAGGATCAGAGAGTGATAAAAATGCTCCTATAAAAGCTTCCATTTTATAAAGACACTTACAGAAGTTTTTAAAGCTGTGACTGAGAAAGATAACAGCATCACCAAGAAACCAGTGCCCAGCAGTTCCTGCTGCCAGGCAAAGGAGGAGGAAAGGGCATCTCAAACATCATTAACAAGATATTTTGTAAGTGGCAAAGTTACTGTAACAATGACAGCAGATCTGTTTAAAAGACAGCTCATACAGCTTGTTGTGAAGGACAGTGTACCATTATCATTATTTGCATGGCCAGCTTTTACAGCTCTTAATGGAGAAATGGCCCACAAACTTGGTATTTCTCTGGAAAGAAAAAGCTTAGAAATTAGTGATTGAAGAAGCCCTTAAAGGGAACCTGTCACCTAATCTATGGCCCCTAAACTATCACTACCTGCCCCTACAGACCCTAACTAGCTCCCTAACCATCCCTGCCTGTCCTAATAGGGCTTTATAGAAGGTGAATAAACCACTTTATAAACTTACAGTTTCTGTGACAGTGGGGCGTTCCTGTGGGCTCTTGTCCGAAGGGCGGGTTCCCCAGAGCCGCGCTCCCCCCCGCCTCGCTCCCTTCCTAACGCCCTAATGGGCGGCATTATCGATTTGAAGAGCGGGGAGCCCATTGGAATCATCCCGCCCCGCTCTTCATGACGCGCGGCCCGGAAATGACGATGAGAGCGCGTCATTTCCGTGCCGCGCATGCCCAGTGCAGCGGGTGAAGCCGATGCGAGTGCCGTCGTCGCTAGGCAACGATCGGCGTCTTCGGAAGGTGAGTATCGGCGGCCCCCCCACCCTCCCAAAACTGCACATATATATGTGTGTGTAATCCACATGTACATATGGATTACACACACACATATGTACATTCACTTTTATTAGGCACATTTCATATGTGCATCTATATATATATATATATATATATATATATATATATATATGCACATATATATAGTTAGATTGTGTGTGTGTATACGTGTGTGTGTGTGTGTGTGTGCGTGCATGTGTGTGTATACATACTTGTCTGTGTGTGCATGTGTGTGTATACTTACGTGTGTGTGTGCATGTGTGTGTATACTTACGTGTGTGTGTGTGCATGTGTGTATACGTGTGTGTGTGTGCGTGCATGTGTGTATACGTGTGTGTGTGCGTGCATGTGTGTGTATACATACGTGTGTGTGTGTGCATGTGTTTGTATACATACTTGTGTGTGTGTGTGTGCATGTGTTTGTATACATACACGTGTGTGTGTGTGCGTGCATGTGTGTGTATACATACACGTGTGTGTGTGTGTGTGCGTGCATGTGTGTGTATACATACACGTGTGTGTGTGTGTGCATGTGTGTGTATACATACACGTGTGTGTGCGTGCGTGTATACATACTTGTCTGTGTGTGCATGTGTGTGTATACTTACGTGTGTGTGTGCATGTGTGTGTATACTTACGTGTGTGTGTGTGCATGTGTGTGTATACGTGTGTGTGTGTGCGTGCATGTGTGTGTATACATACACGTGTGTGTGTGTGTGCATGTGTGTGTATACATACACGTGTGTGTGCGTGCGTGTATACATACTTGTCTGTGTGTGCATGTGTGTATACTTACGTGTGTGTGTGCATGTGTTTGTATACATACACGTGTGTGTGTGTGCATGTGTGTGTATACGTGTGTGTGTGTGTGTGTGCGTGCATGTGTGTGTATACATACTTTGTGTGTGTGCATGTGTTTGTATACATACTTGTGTGTGTGTGTGCGTGCATGTGTGTGTATACATACGTGTGTGTGTGCGTGCATGTGTGTGTATACATACGTGTGTGTGTGTGTGTGTGCGTGCATGTGTGTATACATACGTGTGTGTGTGTGCATGTGTTTGTATACATACACGTGTGTGTGTGTGTGCGTGCATGTGTGTGTATACATACTTGTGTGTGTGTGTGCATGTGTGTGTATACGTGTGTGTGTGTGTGTGTGTGTGTGTGCATGTGTGTGTATACATACGTGTGTGTGTGTGTGTGCGTGCAAGTGTGTGTATACATACGTGTGTGTGTGCATGTGTGTGTGTATACATACACGTGTGTGTGTGTGTGTGTGCATGTGTATATATATTTTGTAGAGATAGAGAGACTGAGGGTGAGAGGGTCTGTGAGTTTTGTGTAACGCTGGGACCTGGGTGACGCAGTAAACTTCACCTGAGGTCAGAGTTAATCCTCGTCACTCTATCTGACCTCAGGTGATCTACACTGATGTCACCCTGTTCACATCGGTAACAGAAAACTCACTCTATGTGGGTCACGCTGTGAAGTGGGAAGTTTCACATGAGGTCAGAGAAACACATTGCTTTATCCGACCTCAGGTGACACAGACCATGAATGCTTCACTGCACGAGCCTTCAAATATAATTGTTAGTGAATCTTCACTAACGGACGGACCTCTACCAGGATCCTGGATGGGTATGTGGGAGTAATAAAGATGGAGTCAAAATACGTGTTTGTGTTTTTTGTTGTAATAAAAAATTTTTTCTCGGTGTTGTGTCTTCTTTAATACTAAATAGAGATTCATAATGGCCGTGTCTAACATTGGCGCGACATTATAAATCTCGGGCTTAGTGCCAGCTGCTAAAAGAAAGGTGGCATTAACCCCTTATTACCCAGTCTGCCACCGCCACAGGGCAGCTGGAAGAGCTGGGTACAGCTCCAGAATATTGCGCTTCTATAAATGCGCAATTTTCTGGGGCGGCTGCGAGCTGCAATTCTCAGCGGGGGTGGCCCAGAACGCTTGGGCCTCCCTACGCTGGGGATTCCAGCCCTCAGCTGCCTAGTTGTACCTGGCTGGCAAAGAAAAATGCGGCGAAGCCCCACGCCGTTTTTTTTCTTGTCAGCCAGGTACACCTAGGTAGTTGGGGGTGGATGGCAGCTCCTAGCTGCCTAGTTGTACCTGGCTGGCAAAGAAAAATGTGGCGAAGCCCCACGCCGTTTTTTTTTCTTGCCAGCCAGGTAGACCTAGACAGCAGTGGACTGCCATCCACCCCCTACTACCTAGGTGTACCTGGCTTGCATGAAAAAATGGCATCTGTCTTCACCACATTTTTCTTTGCCAGCCAGGTACAACTAGTCAGCTGGGGGTGGATGGCAGCTCACAGCTGCCTAGTTGTACCTGGCTGGCAAATAAAAATGCGGCGAAGCCCCACGCCGTTTTTTTTTCTTGTCAGCCAGGTACACCTAGGTAGTTGGGGGTGAATGGCAGCTACCAGCAACCTAGTTGTACCTGGCTAGTAAAGGAAAATACAGCAAAGCCACATGCCATTTTTTTCTTGCCAGCCACATACAACTAGTCAGCTGGGAGCTGCCATCCACCCCAAACTACCTAGGTGTACCTGGCTGGCAAGAAAAAAAACGGCATGGGGCTTCGCCGCATTTTTCTTTGCCAGCCAGGTACAACTAGGCAGCTGTGAGCTGCCATCCACCCCCAGCTGACTAGTTGTACCTGGCTGGCAAAGAAAAATGTGGTGAAGACAGATGCCATTTTTTCATGCAAGCCAGGTACACCTAGGTAGTAGGGGGTGGATGGCAGTCCACTGCTGTCTAGGTCTACCTGGCTGGCAAGAAAAAAAACGGCGTGGGGCTTCGCCACATTTTTCTTTGCCAGCCAGGTACAACTAGGCAGCTAGGAGCTGCCATCCACCCCCAACTACCTAGGTGTACCTGGCTGACAAGAAAAAAAACGGCGTGGGGCTTCGCCGCATTTTTCTTTGCCAGCCAGGTACAACTAGGCAGCTGAGGGCTGGAATCCCCAGCGTAGGGAGGCCCAAGCGTTCTGGGCCACCCCCGCTGAGAATTGCAGCTCGCAGCCGCCCCAGAAAATTGCGCATTTATAGAAGCGCAATATTCTGGAGCTGTACCCAGCTCTTCCAGCTGCCCTGTGGCGGTGGCAGACTGGGTAATAAGGGGTTAATGCCACCTTTCTTTTAGCAGCTGGCACTAAGCCCGAGATTTATAATGTCGCGCCAATGTTAGACACGGCCATTATGAATCTCTATTTAGTATTAAAGAAGACACAACACCGAGAAAAATTTTTTTATTACAACAAAAAACACAAACACGTATTTTGACTCCATCTTTATTACTCCCACATACCCATCCAGGATCCTGGTAGAGGTCTGGGAAATAAAAATGCGGCGAAGCCCCCCCCGTTTTTTTTTCTTGTCACCAGGTACACCTAGGTAGTTGGGGGTGAATGGCGCAAAAGCAACCTAGTTGTACCTGGCTAGTAAAGGAAAAAAACACAAAGCCACAT
>JARQOC010000005.1:199228387-199239561 GCA_033576535.1 Allobates femoralis | reverse complement strand
TGGACAGTTAATGTGGCCCTCCTCTAACCCGCAGGGAATGTAGTCTTCATGAGAAATAGACGATAGTGATGGACAGTTTATGCTGGCAGAGACCATCAACACATTAAACAAAACAGCCGTCAACGTTCACCACTAGCTGCCCGTTTCAGACATATATTGACAGTTTTGCTTTCCTGAGGCAAATTACTAAACCATCCTGTTCTTCATTTCTAGGGAAGCTTCAATAGATGATTCATTATCTAAACGACAAAATGTCACATTAACTCCTCCTTCCATGCTGAATATGCCTAAAATACTTATGCAAGGGTATGTTCAGGCTTCTTGTAAAACGTGCAACGTCTAAGCAATAACATCTGCTTTCTGATGCTGAGAGCAGTAGTATCACCTAACCTTCCTATCGGTCTTTCATAACTGACAACCAATATTACCAGTGGATTCCCTGAATAATGCTATGATGCTATTGATATACCATAACTTGTGATCCCTCATCATACGTAAGTCATTCAATAGTACTCCTGGCATTCATGGGTGTGCACACATAAGTGCACTTACATAATCCTGTACAAAAAGGGTTAATACCAAATTCACCCTTGTAGGTTTCACTATTTATATCTGGCAGGAGTCGGATGATCGAACATTTTGGATTATTTGTCATTCTCAAACACGGCCACTGCTAACAGTGATTCGTTACCTACTGAGTATATGTACAAGTGCAGTATAACATGTGTGCATCATCCATCCGATATCATGGAAACGATTACTGAATATTATAACAATTCACTTGGACACCATTGGGGGGCTTTTTTGCTTTTAACAATTATTTCCAAAAAATATGCATACAATGTCCCTCTTTTTGTCAGGTTTATCAACGCTCTTTATCTTTTATTTCTTAAAAAGACAAAAAGGCTTTACCTTATTTTTTGGATTTGATGTATTCATTACACTTCTTGTCTCCTTTCCAGTATAAATAACGACTCCTATGACAATGCCTAAAATAAATAATTGTGAATCATTTAAACAAGGAAATGGAAACTTTAGAGTAATTTTCTTAAATAAGAATAATTATTAATTCTTTGTTGATTCCTTTGGTTTGGCAATACCATTCTAACCCTCCCATTTGCCATTCCAGACTCCGGAATAGTAAGCCTGCATATTCATGCACTGTTAGGGTGCGTGCACACGGTCCGGAGGAGCTGTGTGTTGAACGCTGCTCCTCCGAAACTGAGGGAAGCCGAGGGTGTCCGCAGGGAGACTGCAGCCGCTCTGTACTCACCATGTGCGGCGGGTGCCGGGCGGCTTCTCCCTGTAGTCACCCGATGGGAGCTGCTTCCGACTCCGCAGCATGAAATGAACATGCAGAGGAGGAGCGGACTCCCGGCAACCTGCACCGCAGCTCTAAATACGCTGCGGGCGGGTTACGCATAGTGGGATGGGATTTCCTGAAATCCCATCCACTATGCTAGTACTGCATTACGCAGCGTTTTGGACGCAGCGGCAAGACGCTGCGTCCAAAACGCTGCGTACACTGATCGTGTGCAAGCACCCTTAGGGTATGTGCACACGATCAGGAGACACTGCATCTTGGACGCAGCATCTCCTCTCCTGTGGTGAAGCCGGCGATCTCCGTGGGTCAAAGCAGCCACTCTGTGGCCACGGTCCGTATTCAGGACACGGTGGATTTTCAATACATTGATCCACCAAGATCGCTTTCCAATAGGCAGCGCCAAATTGACATGTCAGTTAATGCTGTGGAGGAAAGAAGCACAGTGGACATGGGATGTAGCGCAAACACACTGTGTCAATAACGCCACAAACACTGATTGTTTGCATGCAGCCTTAAGGTCCTGTCACACACAGCTCCAGCGATCCCAACAGCAATAACGACCTGCTGGGATCGCTGGAGCGTCGTTACCTGGTTGCTGGGGAGCTGTCAAACAGGCAGATCTCCCCAGCGATCAGGGACCTGGGAGCCACCTCCCACATCGCTGGAAGCAATGTTACCAAGCGTCCTCCCTGCTTAGCTCAGCCTGTAAGCAGGGAGGAAGCTGGTAACTATGATAAACACCCGGTACCCAGGCACTGCCTAGATACCTGCTGTTTACCATAGTTACCAGCATCCTCCCTGCTCAGCGCTGGTAACCATGATAAACACCGGGTATCTAGGCAGCGCTACAAATGGTCCTGAGCCCTTTGCAGCGATCAGCGACCTCACAGCAGGGGACTGATCGCTGCTAGATGTCACACATAACGACATCACTGGGGAGATTGTTGTAATGTGACAGTTACAACGATCTCGTTATGTGTGACTGGGGCTTTACTCCACAGCCAACTGCACAATCGAAGAGGATTTATCTAAAAGCTGTAAGACAACAACTTGTAACAATAAAGTAGGCATCCTGCATACCCAGAAGTAGATAATCCTAAGAAATGTCATTCCTGAGTTTAAAGTGCTGCATGATTTTAGCCACATATGCTTAACTCTGAAACACAGCAGCATTTCAGGAAATCCGACACTCAAGGGTGATTATAGTTGAAAAATATGACTTTAATAAACCCAGGTTACGTTTCACACACTGCCCCCTCCTTTCAATATACCACACCTGTGGTCCTATGTGATTATGTTTGTTTGATAAAGATCTGGAACGCCACAACTGAAATGCCACAAGTTCATATTCAACACCTGTAAACTGTTAGTGCTCACAGGCAGGGTCCTCTCTCCTCCTGTACCTGTGTGTGCTTTGCATTGCTCATAATTATTGTAGTTGTCTGTGTATGCCCCTTTTACCATGTAAAGTGCCATTGAATAAATGGCGCTATAATAAGAAATAATAACATACACTGTTTAGGGGACAGAATGGAATCCTATTCGAGTACCTACATTTATCAAGGAGTGCTGTACTTCCACAATTTTTAATTGCATTTCAAAGAAAATCATAGTTTGATGGCTGCTGAAGGACAAGCCACATGGGAAACTAGTCAGACAAGGAGATCCTGGACAGCTTCTTCCTATACATTCATGCAGGAAGAAACCTATTACTTAAATGAGTGGGCATGAAGAAACCACCAGAGACCCATCTATCAGACTAATCTCACCAATGCTGTTCAGTCCCTGGCAACTTTTAAACTGCAGCATCGTGGAGGTCCCATGGATTGGGTAGCATGTATCAGCTGTCAGGTTTCCATTAAGCATCTTAACACAAGAGGACAACCTAAGTAACTTATAGTATAACTTCACTTAAAAAAAATCATAAGCTTCTGACATGTCATAAAGTGGGTCACTAGAGTAAGGACCATAATGATTGGGTACACCTTTTTGTAGTGGGATGCTTTTCTGATCAAAAACAAGTTTAAAAAGTACCCTTTCTTTTTTACAAGTATTACAATTATTTACTTACTGCAGTGTGACTATGTATCATGCTTTATGGCACCAGTGTCCTCAGGTGACCTCTGTGAGTCCTGTCCCCACAGGCTACGAACAATAAATGAAAGAGGCGGGTGCTGGGGCGGGGTAAGTGGGGAGTCTCTGAGGTCACCCGAGAACACAGGTGCCATAATAAGCACTAGCTAGTGGTTACTATGGCAAAGGTATCCTCAGGTGACTTCTGTGACTCCCCACTTACTCCACCGCAGCTCTTAGCTCAGTCATTCAGAGTTCAGAGACCACGGGGATAAAATGCTTTGTTCATCACCGTGGCTTCTGATGAATCAGAGCTGAAAGTATGTCGTATCCAGCATAGAGGAGACGTCACATAGGATCGAGGATGGGTATGAGGATCGAGGTGTTAATAAAGATAGTAGTCCAGATATGAGTTTGGGTTTTTATTTCTAATAAAATATTTTCAATGTGTGTTGTATCTGCTTGATTATTTACTTGAGATTCTTTATGGCCCATGTCTAATACTGGCCGACATTAGGAATCTCGGGCTTAATGCCAGCTGGCAATACAAGACTGGCATTAATCACTTATTAATCAGCATGTCATGCCTATGTGGGCCGGGTAAGCGCCTTGAAATGTTGCAAAAATGAATGCACCATTCTCAGGGTGGCTGCGGGTTGCTATTCTTTAATGTAGGGGAACCCTAAACGATGGACCCTCACCCTGCTGAGAATACCAACTTCCAGCTGCATAGTTTTACCTAAGCAGGCAATTTAAAATACGGCAGAGCCCTATGCATTTTTTTTTGGCCAGCCAAGGTATGGTTAGACATTGAGGTTGGAAGCTTGCAGCTGTCCACTTTATCGTGCTAGACAGAAAAATACAGCAAAGCCCTATGCATTTTTTTAAATTATTTATTTATTTAACACACTAGGACGGCAAGCTGGTTCCCATACACTAATTTGTATGGCAACCAATTCCACATTGTGGAAATTAAGTCTGATTGCTTCAGCCAATCACAGACACTCTCATAGAGAGTGAACGACTGTGATTGGCTGTTGCCGGTCAGTGCAGTGAATATGCATGAAGCTTAATGGACTGCCCTGGAAGCAAGCAGCGGGACAATGGTAAGATGTTCTAGCTATTCCAACCATCTGTCTATTCTGTTCAATCTATATATCCATCTGATCTATTTTTTTCTAACTTTATATTGCATGGGAAAGACCATGTTAAAAACACAATGGACACCATACAGAGGTCACACTGATGTTAGTCGAGGAAAAAAAATGCACAATCACATTGCACTCGTATGCAACAAAGGTCAAAAAACTCGTCCTACTCTCCTGGATGACAAACAGACAGATTTTTCATCACGCTTGTGTGTTTACAGACTAAAGGAATTGTTAAACTCCAGAGTCCGGTTTACGACTTTGCCTAGGTCTTTGACCCTCTGTCTCATGTCTGTCTATGGTTTGGTGCTGCTTCCGAGGTTGTGTTCCGTGTTACTCCTGAGAGTCATCAGCCTTCTGCCTGTAGTAGGTAACTCTGCTACCTTCCTGCCAGTAGTCTTCAGTCATACAGTTACCTGTCTACACTCATCAGTAAGTCTGCTACCTGTCTGCCAGAAGTCTCCAGTAACATGGTTACCTGTCACAAACTGTCAGTATATCTGCTACTTGTCTGCCTGTGATCTCCAGTAATTCTGTCACCTGTCTGCCAGCAGTCTCCAGTAATCCTGTTAGTTATCTGCCACCAGTCTCTAGTATTCTGTTACCTTCTCAACCAGTCAGTATCTCTACTAACCGTCTGTCTATGATCTCCGGTAATGTTGTTACCTGTCTCGACTAGTCCCGTTTACAGTCGTCTGTATTTCTACTATTCATCTGAGGTCTTCTGCTAGTCCACTATCTGTCTCAGATCTTCGGTTATGCAGCCTTCCACCCATGCTATTTAGACTATCAAACCTTTATGTTCAGTAATCCGGCTACTTGTTCTTTATATGTCTGGGACTTCCTAGTCCGTATTAAACGGTTATCTTTTTCATTTTCACATCTGTGATCTACATGCTCCATCTGTCTGCTGCACCAATGCACAAATGTCCACTTGGACAAATGGGTTTAGAGGATACAGTGACTTTGAATGAACCTGCCTCACGTAACACAGAATATTAAATATACAAAAGTTCTTTATAAAGCTAAAAACCCTGCGACCTTGTTACATAGAATTTCATTTTTTCACATTGGCAAAAATGTTTGTGCGGTTATCATTATGCCTGCTATTGCCATGTTAATAAATTGCATTATTTCAGTTATACCGTAGAACTCTCTATCACATGTTGTAATGGCTGAATCACTAAAAAAGTAAATCGAGGGCCTGGATGCCTTTCTTGAAAAATAGAATGTTATAGGTTATCAGCATAAGATTCTGCTATGAGACCGTAAGCCAGGGAACTATCCTCATTGTCATATGTGGAGTCAGAAAAGATCTCTTCTACTAATATGGGGCAATTAGCATCTGCCCCATGGGGTTTTGCCTTCAACATGATACGCTATAGGTTGAACTCGATGGACTTATGTCTACGTTAAACCATGAAAACTATGAATCTATGAAAGAAAAAAACAGCATTTCAGAAACTGCAGACAGCTTTGTTCTTTGGTTTAGTATGATTGTAGTGGTACCAGATTTATATAGGTTTTTAATGGTTTGTAATTCTAGCACACTAAAAACTATTTTTCACAAATGAAGCATTTGTTTTTGCATCCATATAGTCTGAGAACAGTTATGTTTTTAGTCATCTGCCGATAGAGTCGAATGACAGGTGTGGTTTTTATTACGTATGACCTTTTGATTGGTTTTATTTCCTTTTTGTATGTCATCATCATTAAAAAAATGACATTGTTAGGTTTTTGTTGTTTTTTTTTACCAAATTTCTTTTTGCGGTGTCCACAGTAAAGAATAAATATGTCACAGTGTTATAGTTTGGGTTGTTATGGATGCTGTGATACCAATTATGTGTATGTTTTTGTATAGATTTACTTTAAAAAAAAAAAAAAAAAAAACATGAAAAGGAAAGGGGAAAAACTGCAGTAAACACTATGCATTTTAAAATACAGCACATGCCAAAAACACAAGGTAAAAAACGCATTGTGTGAGTGATATTTTAGGACTCTATACAGACCTGTAGAAGCACACACGCGTGAATCGGCTGTAGTCTATTAGCTCACTATTGCACTCAGCACACGTGAGCACTCTCTCCCGCACTGCCATACTCAACATGTAAGCCTTTTTCACAGATGAAATGAAGTTTGGAGGGTTTATGAAGACATATTCCACTGGACTTCTTGCTTGTTTATAGTATCTACTTTTTAGTTTGCATGGACTATCGGATACAGAAGTACTGCCGTTTTGACCGACAGGAAGGCCAGGGTGTGGATGTGTTTCAGTGTCCACATTAGGTTCTATGCTAACAAAATTTAGATCACCTTAGGGGTTTACGGTGATCTATGCTTAGTTTACCTCAACTGGAAGTAGACAGGATCTTACTACCAGTACATGAATGTAAAAAATGTATGTAAAGCACTATGGAATTATTAGTGCTGTATAAATGAATAAATATTATTATTATTATTATTATTAATAGAATGCAGAAGCATAACAGCATCTTAATATGACTTAATTAAGGCAAAATATGCGGGGGCGTGGCCTGGCAAGGCATGTCAGCAGTCGCACAGCTCTGTGGCTGTGCTCAATTATCCTCTTGCCCGAGGAACCCAGCGATTAGGAGTGTGAATTCCGATGCCTGTGTGTGTGCGGTGAACTGCTTTGGAGCCCTCTGGTGTCGAGATGGCGAAGCAGGAAGGCAGGCTGTGGTCAGCAGCCGGAATGGCGCCAAACAGCATCCAAGATGGCACTGAGGAGAGTCGCCAGGGAGGAGAGACCCAGCAACAGAGAGAGAAGCGGGCTGAGGCAGCGGTGAAGCTGCAGCAATATGCCAGGCAGCAGCAGACAGTGGATGTCCGGACCTCTGGTGTGGAAGTAGCAGATAACCAGCATATGGTAACAGATAATGAGGAGGGGGAGGCCATAAATGACTGGGGGAAAAGACAGTGCAGTACTAAGCAACAGGCTGAAGGAGGTGGAGGAGAAGATAACTGCCAGAATGCCAGTATATGTAATATGGATGATCAGGAGGGGAAACCTACACCCAGGAATGTGCTGCAGGCTATCACTAAATGCAATGCAGAGTTGGGCATATAGGATCCCTTAAAATTGATGTCTCCACCATAAGACAAGATATGCAGAAAATGAGGGACCGCATGTCTGCAGTGGAGGGCAGAGTGAGTGAAATGGAAGATACAATTGCCCCCCTGGTTAAGAAATTCAAAGCTGCAGGCGATTCCATCAAGTACCTGCATAACAAAACGGACGATATTGAAAACCGTCTAAGACGAAACAACGTTCGTGTTGTGGGCGTACCAGAGAGGGCAGAAGGCAGAGATGTGGTGGAATTCTTTGAATCCTGGCTGGTGAAAACGTCTCTTAACACTAGAAGTCCCAGAGACGGGTCATTTGACCTTTTTACCATTGAAAACCAAGGATCCTTTAAATTCCCGGGACTTCTAGTGTTAAGGAGAAATTTACCAAAATGTTTGCCATACAACGAGCCCACAGGGTCCCTTACCAGGCCTCCTCAGCCGGGAGACCAAGCACGCCCAATTCTGATTTAAATGCTACATTTCAGAGATCGGGATAAGATTCTGCAAATGGCGCGGACTTCCGAGGATATGCGCATAGAGGGGGCCAGGGTGTCCCTGTATCGACTTTTCCGTGGAGGTCCGCAAAAAACGTGCTCAATTCCAGGAAGTTAAATGCAGGCTGCATGCTTTAAAAGTGCTTAATTCCATATTGTTCCCGGCCCTGCTGAGGGTAGAGGCTCTGCGTGGAACTCATTTTTTTGAAATGGCCAAAGAGGCTTCTAAATGGCTCGATTTGAAAGAGAGACAGATCTGCAGTGACTGAATGTATACATCCCTATGGTAACCAGCGAAGGGAAACGTTCTACTTTGTTGCTTTCATTAACAGATTAACTGTACATTGAAGAGTGCATACTTGATGGTCATATTATCTTGTTTATTAATTTTTTAGTTATTTTTCTATAAATACCTCGGGCAAGCCGAAATAATTTTTTTATTGTGCACTTTGCTAAAGGGTTCAGAATGGTTGGACTGTGAGTTTCTGCAGTTTAATACCCTGACTATGTACGGGACAGTGAAATCTGGGTTTTGTACCTTGTTTTACTCCATTTGGAGCCTTTTTGTTTTTTATTCTGTACCAGTTCCTAGGTTTACAGTTCTTTCCCTTACTGATATGTTCTTTATGTGTGGGTTCTCTAAGCACATTCATGTTGGTAATGAGGTGTCATATTTGGGAGAAGGGTGCAGATGTTCACATGTGAGTACTCCTAGGTTTTATATGGGTTGAGGGTGGGGGAGTATGGATCGTCATTATAATGCCATTGCAATATGTTTATTTGTTCGTCTAAATCTGGACACCATGAATTTACTTCTTTTTAGGTTACAGGGACATATGTGCACTTTGATAAGATGCGTGTGTTTGGATTATGGTTAGTCAACTTAATATTCTTTCTTGGAATATTAGAGGAATGGGAGACCCTACTAAACGTTTTGCCGTAGTTAAATATCTGAAAAAACACCGTAATCTAATAGCTTGTATTCAGGAAATGCATTGTAATGCAGAGTCGGCAGCCTCTTTAGCTAAATTATGGAGGGGGCCTGTGTATCACTCAGTGCATAGTTCATATTCGAGAGGAGTGTGTGTCCTCATACATCCGACCTTACCATTCTCTATGGAGCGAGTGAGTTTGGATACAGAGGGTAGATATGTGTGCTTGGTGTGCAGGGTGGCTGGGTTACGAATGTGTATAATTGATGTGTATATCCGCCTCTGTGAGTAAATTACATGATGTGATTCCAGTCGTTGCGGAATATGCCACCATACCTTGATTAGTGATTTTAACATGTATCTCAACACTGAACTAGATAAATATAGGGGAGACTTGGGAGGTGGAGTTGCTCATGACACCTCTCTGGCAAAGGTTTTGAGGGAGATCCAACTAGTGGACATATGGCGCTCTAAGTTCCCCGAAGTTAAACAATATTCTTGTTATTCGGCGTCATACTCCTCATTGTCAAGGATAAATTTGGCTCTGGGGAATGGGAATCTGGTCCCATTGGTGACCAAAGTTGAATATCATACCAGGCTGCTTTCAGATCATCTCTCGCTTTTGATAACTATTACACCAGAACAGTCCATGGCTTGTTGTAGAAGTGTATGGAAATTTTATATTTTCAGAAAGAAGAGCAGTACTCACCGGGTTGAAGGCATATGGATAATTTATTCAGTCCATATCTGGGTTACACATGCAGGGAGGGAGGGGGTGCAGAGCTGGACGACAATCGACTTTCACTCAGTCATAGCTTCAACAGGTCCCTGTATCATGTGTAACCCAGATATGGACTGAATAAATTATCCATATGCCTGCAACCCGGTGAGTGCCGCTCTTCTTTCTGACAGTATTGATTACACTTGTGCTTGAGCTGAGCAACACCGTTCGGGTGTGTTGCAAACCCACATAATAGAATAATTGCCCGAAGATAGGACCCGATTTTCTTTCTCCAAGTATGGAAATTTAATCCTTTTTGGCTGGCGGTGTTTGGAGACTCTGAGCAATTATCTTCTATCCTGACGGAGTTTTTTAATAGCAATGTGGGATCGGTTTCCATGTCCATAGTGTGGGACACAATCTCCGGTAATGTTGTTACCTGTCTCGACTAGTCCCGTTTACAGTCGTCTGTATTTCTACTATTCATCTGAGGTCTTCTGCTAGTCCACTATCTGTCTCAGATCTTCGGTTATGCAGCCTTCCACCCATGCTATTTAGACTATCAAACCTTTATGTTCAGTAATCCGGCTACTTGTTCTTTATATGTCTGGGACTTCCTAGTCCGTATTAAACGGTTATCTTTTTCATTTTCCACATCTGTGATCTACATGCTCCATCTGTCTGCTGCACCAATGCACAAATGTCCTCTTGGACAAATGGGTTTAGAGGATACAGTGACTTTGAATGAACCTGCCTCACGTAACACAGAATATTAAATATACAAAAGTTCTTTATAAAGCTAAAAACCCTGCGACCTTGTTACATAGAATTTCATTTTTTCACATTGGCAAAAATGTTTGTGCGGTTATCATTATGCCTGCTATTGCCATGTTAATAAATTGCATTATTTCAGTTATACCGTAGAACTCTCTATCACATGTTGTAATGGCTGAATCACTAAAAAAGTAAATCGAGGGCCTGGATGCCTTTCTTGAAAAATAGAATGTTATAGGTTATCAGCATAAGATTCTGCTATGAGACCGTAAGCCAGGGAACTATCCTCATTGTCATATGTGGAGTCAGAAAAGATCTCTTCTACTAATATGGGGCAATTAGCATCTGCCCCATGGGGTTTTGCCTTCAACATGATACGCTATAGGTTGAACTCGATGGACTTATGTCTACGTTAAACCATGAAAACTATGAATCTATGAAAGAAAAAAACAGCATTTCAGAAACTGCAGACAGCTTTGTTCTTTGGTTTAGTATGATTGTAGTGGTACCAGATTTATATAGGTTTTTAATGGTTTGTAATTCTAGCACACTAAAAACTATTTTTCACAAATGAAGCATTTGTTTTTGCATCCATATAGTCTGAGAACAGTTATGTTTTTA
>JARQOC010000005.1:199201949-199222357 GCA_033576535.1 Allobates femoralis | reverse complement strand
AGCTGCTGCAGGGACCGCACTCTCAACGGTGACCGTGGTCGTGATGTAGATACTTGGACAAAGTGCTTCGGTGTCCGCGCTGCTGCTCCGAGACCAAAGAAACACAGACACAGGAATGTCTGGTACAGCTACAGCCTTTATTTTCCGACGCGTTTCGGAGCCTCCTCCCGAGCTCCTTCCTCAGGGAACAATCAGGGATGTTCCCTGAGGAAGGAGCTCGGGAGGAGGCTCCGAAACGCGTCGGAAAAATAAAGGCTGTAGCTGTACCAGACATTCCTGTGTCTGTGTTTCTTTGGTCTCGGAGCAGCAGCGCGGACACCGAAGCACTTGGTCCAAGTATCTACATTGTCATATTGATGGATGTAAAGTATTGTCAATCACAAACTGTTTTTTCTATCTTTACAGGCGATAGTCTTGAAATGGTGGTAGTCTATCAGGGATCGCTACAAGAAGGAATTTAATAAGGAGATGTGGGTTCCAAGTGGATCAGGACAATGTCAGTCCAGATAGAAGTATTACCATACCTTGGCATTCCTGAGACCCCCGTTGGCATACTGAAGGTAAATATCCATTTATTGTATTAGCAAAGTGAATCCATGTTTATGAAGAAAAAGTTTTTCTCCTGCAGTACACACAAATAAAAGCTATGTATTTTTTTTTCTCCAAAAAACCATTGGCAGCACTTTGAAACCTGCAGCCACAATCTGCTCCCACATCCCTCCTTTAGCAGTCCCACAACAGACCGCCACTGCTCAAGGCTGTGACCAACCTGCCACCGCGATTCCAAGTGAGCCATCCATCTCTGCAGGACCATCTTGGCAGGCCTCTGAAAGGCAGGATGAAGGACACACTGGCTTTCCCCTATCCCAGCCCTGTCATGCTGCAAACGCCACTTGACCAGCTTTTGTGTCAGGATGTAATTAAGCAACTCACTCAGCAAAAGAGTGATAGCTTCTGCAAATTAACAGCGCACCTGAACAGACTGGAAGCAAATGCCAACAGAACAGGACAATATTATTTCATGTTGGTAGCCTGACAGATGGAAAAACCTGTACATGCCCATCAGCTGCATGTTATTCAGGCCTACAAGATGCTCTCTAGCATGTCCAGCAGTCTCCACCCAGCCAGCTGCACCTGTCCTACCAACAGTCTTTACTCTACCAGCAGCCTTTACCCTACCAGTAGTCTGCCGTCTCCCACTATTCTTCCAATTTACCCTCAACAATCCCCTCCTCTGCCACCCCTACCGCATACTACACCTCTCCTCCATCCTGCAGCTCTCCTGTTTTCAACATCACCCACCCTTCCCCGAACCAATTGAAACACCCACCCATTTCATCTGCCGTCCCATTGTCTTCACCATATGACAACATATCAAATCCTTCCCCACCCCAATCCACACTTAACACAGCCATGATGTCAAATGCTCCTGCTAGGCCTAGCAGGTCCACCCCCCACACCCCAACAAAGTAGTTTATTTTGTAATTAGTACAAATAAATGTCATTTATTGTTTGTACAAATTCATGTGTTTTTGATGTTATTTATTCCACTACACAACATTAACAATTTTGCATCATTGTAAAGGTATATCGAACTGTGAAATATCCTATCTCAACTTGTAGTAGGCTTAATAAATACCTATATATTTCCAATTACAAATTTAGTATGGTTTGTCTTATGGGCCGTCACACGCGTCAATGTCGTCAGTGATCTGATCGATGACGACATTGACGGCTGATTGCTGATGAGCTGTCGTAACACAGGCAGACTCACCAGCGATCGGTACCACCGAGCGCGCTTGCTGGTATCCATGTCAACAAGCGCCGCTTAGTTACCCGCTGTTTACCATGGACACCAGCTCCCAGCGCTTGCTGTGCGGCGCTGGGAGCTGGCTGATCGCGCGTCTCCCGGTGTCACACATAGCTCCAGGTACAAGGTAGAGAATACACCACGTGTCTCTCTTTGAGAAGTAATAGGGTGCAACCAATATCGCTGACGCCGCAGTCTCTATTCCAATCTTCTGCATTCCTTATCCTGTGCCACAGCTCTTAAATGTGCCAGTTCAAAAGAGAAATCCACATGCAAACAAAGCCTCCAATGAAAGAGCCATTTTCCAGCTTGATTTGAAGAAAAGGAGTCTGGGGATTAAGCACAACAGTCTATATATACAAATTTCATATGATATGCCCACTACGGCATTACAAAGGTTTACCATGATTAACCGTATCCGTTTAAAAAAAAACAGACAATACCGGATGCAGCCAGATGATAGCACACTGGTATTATTCTGGATCCAGTCTATCAATTCGTTATAATACCGTTGCAATGGATATGGTTTTCAACGGGTCTCGGCTGGATAAAAAAAATGCCTAAGGGCCCTTTCACATCAGCGTTTTTTGAAATTCGCGGCAGATACGGTGAAAAAAAACGCATCTGCCGCGATTACCGCATACCGGCTGCACTTGCGGCGCAGTTGCGGTAAACGCCATGCAAAGTATAGGCGTACTTGCGGCAGGTGCGGCAAGTGAGGTTTTGCACTTGCGGCAGGTGCGGCCGCGAAAAATCCGCGGCTGACTGCGGTTTTTTTCGCGGCCGCACCTGCCGCAAGTGCAAAACCGCACTTGCCGCACCTGCCGCAAGTACGCCTATACTTTGCATGGCGTTTACCGCAACCTCGCCGCAAGTGCAGCCGGTATGCGGTAATCGCGGCAGATGTGGTATTTTCACCGCATCTGCCGCGAATTTCAAAAAACGCTGATGTAAAAGGGCCCTAAGGCTGCTTTCACATCAGCGTTTTACGCTGATCGCGACAGTTGCGGTGAAAAAAAACGCAACTGCCGCGATTACCGCATAACGGCTGCACTTGCAGTTCACTTTCGGCAAGCCCCATACAAAGTCTATGGGGTTTGCGGTAAGTGTGCGGCAGGTGAGACAAGTGCAGTTTCGGCACTTGCGGCAGGTGCGGTCGCCAAAAAACTGCGGTATGCCCCGGTTTTTTCGCGGCCGCACCTGCCGCAAGTGCCGATACCGCACTTGCCGCAAGCCCCCATAGACTTTGTATGGGGCTTGCCGCAAATGAACTGCAAGTGCGGCCGTTATGCGGTAATCGCGGCAGTTGAGGTTTTTTCACTGCAACTGATGTGAAAGCAACCGCTGATGTGAAAGCAGCCTAAGGTGCGCTAAACTGGCATAGATTGGGTTTTTTGCCAATAGTTTGGCTAACAAATATTGATGGGAGTAATAAGGATGAGGCCAACTAACCAAGGGAAGTTCTTACTAGCCATACATTTTCCTTGTACCGGTAATGGCCACTAGACTGGAATAAATGGACAGGCCTGCTCCATTGAAGTACCTCTTTCTTAACCCCTTACTGCCTGAATTAAAATATATATGCATACAAATGAACTGATCTGGTATGATGGGAATATGCAACAATAGGCATTAAGGGGTTAAGGTCTCTTTACTACAATACAAAATGTTCTCAGGTGACCATTTATGTCATGAAAAGTTAATGTGTTATTAAATCAAAAGCCTTAAAGGATTTTCTGGCTTGTTCATGAAACTGGCAGCAGTAACAGAGGAATGCCAAAAAAGATGATACACTTGCCTCGTGATCTGCTACCATCTTGCCAGTCTCTTTGGACTATTACTGATGCAATCATGCCCACCAGCCATTGACTGCTTCTTTCTCTGATTGACTGCAGGAACAGGAGATTGGTGTTCGATTGCCAAATAGTAAATCCAACTGAGGAAAGGCAGGGGTCGCTGTAGAAACGCGTATTGGTTATGAATAAGAGGTTGTGCTCATTAATCTCTATAATCCTTCTTCCCACTCTGAGCGCTCCTGCAAACTGACCACAATCTTCTCTCACTGTTATAAATCCCTCTTGGGTTTGTGGCTGGAGCTGCTGGAGTTGGTGGATATCATCCCTGTGAGTTAAGGACTTGCCGTGACGTCAGCGGTGACGCAGAGTCACATGATCGCAATACCCACGTGACCAAGACCAGGAAGAAGCCTGTGGCGTGGTCCTCACCATTAAGTTACTTCCAAACGCATTACTGAGGTTGTGCAGGGATTGCACAACCTGATCAGGTGAGCGGCACCTATGTCACACCGGTTTTAAGCCCCCACTAGACCACCGGGTTCCTTTAATGTGCGCTCTCCCCCCTTTTCTTTTTTTCTAGGTAAAGCAGGTGACATGATATGTACTATTATTGGAGAATATGACTAAAGGGTTATTTCTACACAATAACCCTGTGTAAACCTCATATTTCTATACTCACTATTTATCCACTTGCTGATTCCTGGACCTTGGTGCTTCATACAGAAAGTCAATTAAGCTTAATTTAGAACCTGATGCGCACAGTGAAATTACTTGATGCTATATGGCGCTGCAGATAAGTTTATAGTAATGTCAATATAGTATATGTAAATGGAACCGCAAAGAAAACCCTGCATGTGACAGATTCTTAACAATGCTTGGTTCTTACCAGTAACCTCATGCTTCTGTTTTTTTCTTAAAATTATTAACTATTCACGGAGTAAGATTTCACATTCCCCCAGTGGTTATGCTTATATTTAATTTCGTCACTTTAAGTTAATTATTGCAACCAGGCAGCTCATAATACATTCAAGTATTTGATGCTTGAGAAAAGAAAATAACCATCACTTGGCTTTAAACCGAATCCATTTTAGGAGAAAATTCTGAGTTTCTATGCAATTTGCAAGAATATCCAGTAACATGAGGAAGAGAAAAGAGTGCTCTTTTAGCAAATTCTGAGATTATCTTTCAGAGATAAGTGGATTGTTCAAACATCAATATATGATACCATTTTACTAGTGTCAAATCCCATTTGACCACAGATCAATTTAATTTTCTGGGTTCATCTTTAACTCCTTCACCTTTGTCTAAAAGAATGGACAAACACAATAATGCATCTGGCTTAACACAGTGAGCTATAATATCTACAATGACAGTATTTTTCATCATCCCTTTCTAACAGAATACAGTCATGGACTAAAACTAGATACATCCTCTTTGGATCCTATGAATGTATATATTAGAGCATAAGAAAAAAATATATCTGATCCTAAAATTGACAATGTCATTGTTTAATTACCAAAAAGTGGTCTAAGAAGCAGTGTGTAAACATCAACTACACCGTTACTGTTTGCTCATACATTAGGAGGGTAAGCAGCAGCTAGGAGCTACTATTTAAAGTCCTTCAGCAAGTTCAACCACCTCTATAAAAGCAGAAGTTTTGCTGGTCTAGAGCATTCTGGCAAATATTAACACAGGACCAAGGAGGAAAAAGATTAGCCATAATCTTAAAAAAACATTGTGGACACCCCATCAATTTGACAAGGGTTATAATGCCATTTAAAAAAACAATTTGGAGTCCATCATTCTAGAATGAGAAAGATACACAAACAGGAAAGTTGCATCTTCCCAGGAGTAGACATTCCAGCAAATCCACTCTAAAGTCAGATCATGCAAAAAATCAAGTTCTACAGCTCAGACTCTAAAGGCCTCAGTTAACATAATGAATGTTCAAGTTCATGACAGCACAATTAGAAAAAGACTGAAGAAGTATGGCTCATTTGGAAGGATTGCCAAAAGAATCTTTTTAAAAAAACAAGGCAGAACAACTAAAGTTTGAAAGTTGCATCCGAACAAACTACAAGCTGCAAAGAACAATGCCCTTGGGATGGATGAAACCAAAGTTGGCAAAAACCAACAGCATTTCAGCACAAGCACCTCATAGCAACAACAACTATCAAGGAAAGGTGAGGATTTGGCTGGTTTTGAAGTCACAGAAACAGCACCCTGCAGTCATTGAACGGATTATGAACTCTGTACAACAAAGTACTCCAGAGTCAAATGTGAGGGCATATATCAAAACCTAAAGCTTGTCTGAAACTGGGTCATACAATAAGCTTGGCTGAAACCGAGTAATGCAACAGGACAATAATTCCAAGCACACTAGCAAATCTACATCGGAAAGGCTGAAAAAATGTAATGAATTGAGGTGTTGCACTAGTCCAGACCTCACGCCAATTAAATTCTGGAAGAACCATAAATGCCCAAAGACCTCTATGAAGTTGAGCAATGTTGTAAAGAAGTTTGTGTCAAATTTTCGTTAGTACAACATTAGGGACTGATTGTCATAGTGAAAATTATTAGTTAAGTTATGGCTGCTAAGGGTGGTTCTAAGAGTCATTTAATCATCTAGTATACTTCATTTGTCACACACCACTGGTGCATTTTGGAAAAGATTTTGGTAAATAATTACACAGTGTAATTTTTCATATAATGATGTTCATTTGAAGTTGTATTTACTTAATTTTAAGACCTTCTAAGGATCAAATGTATTTTTTTCATTAAGTCATGCCTGGTACAAAAAAAAAAAAACAGATTTCAATGAGGGTGTACTTAGTTTTTTCAATGACTGCAAAAATGTACTCAGATATAAAATACATATAGTATATTATATCTATGAAATAAGTTGCATGTATTGTCATCAAAACATATGCCCATTTCCTTCTATATCTGTTCATTTGTGATGGAAAGTGTAAGGCTCACAGGGAGTGAGCTTGGGGAAGTGGACCCACTGGATAACAGAGTGAACTGTGGCAACAGACCCCCAGGGCTGGGACGGACTCAAGCCCAGTCTGTGGTATAGCAGGCATAGTCTCTAGTATGGTCGGCTGGTGACCCAGGTAAAAACACAGGCACAGATACAGGTATCAACAGGTGCGGCCCAGACAGCTGTAACAGACGGTGTAGCAGGATCAGACAGGAACCAAGAGCATTGCAGGACAGACGGGTATAGGAAGGGAGGACACATCGACAGTTAAAAGACACAGGAACAGGACCGGACAACTAGCTGGCAAAACAACACTAAACTAACTAAAGCTCCCGTCACACACAATGACGTAACATCGATCCCGACAACGATAACAATCCTGTCGCTGGGGAGCTGTCAAACAGGCAGATCTCCTCAGCGACCAGGGACCAGGGAGCCACCTCCACATCGCTGGAAGCGGGAGGACACTGGTAACTATGATAAACAGCAAGTATCTAGGCAGCACGCATTGCCTAGATACCCGGTGTTTATCATAGTTACCAGTGTCCTCCTCCTTACAGGCTGCGCTAAGCAGGGAGGACGCTGGTAACTATGATAAACAGCGGTATCTAGGCAGCGCGCGTTGCCTAGATACCCAGTGTTTATCATAGTTACCAGTGTCCTCCCTGCTTACAGGCTGTGCTAAGCAGGGAGGACGCTGGTAACTGTGATAAACACCGGGTATCTAGGCAGCGTGCGCTGCCTAGATACCGGTGTTTACCATGGTTACCAGCCTGTGAGGTCGCTGATCGTTGGTCTCTCGCTGCCCCATGCAGCGATGCATGCTGACCAGTGGGAGCGCATTGACCAAAAATGACCAGAACACTTTGTAACGATCATCTATCTCACAGCAGGGACCTGATTGCTGCTAAGTGTCACACATAACCTGATCGTTAGCGAGATCGCTGTTACGTCACAAAACCTGTGACGTTACAACGATCTCGCTAATGATCTCGTTATGTGTGACGGGGGCTTAATAGATCAGGCAATTTACCTAATGGGAGGATGCCTCTCAGCCATAGGCTGAGGGGCACTTCTGGATAATAAATAACATACTGGCTCTTTAAATGCAGAGCAGAGCACGATCACGCACCTCATGTGCTCTCTCGGTGAACCTGTGCAGCGATGAGTAAGTCAGCTTCCCTGCTGCATGGTAGAGGCAGAGCAGTATGTGAAACCCAATGCTGCAGAAAGACTAGCACAGACTTCATCTATATTATTGCTATTCAAAATATAAGAAGCTTGATAAACCCAATGAACAGAAAATTACAAGTATCAGAAAGAAGCACACAGATAAGGTTTCAAAAACAAACAACAAAGCAGATATGCTTGTTATATAGATCATGCCTGTTTTAGCTTCATGTAAATTCCAATTTGACAGCTCTCATGGAATAGGTGCTTATAGTGTGAATTGCTTCTCTTAGCAGAAAGACTGTGGAGTCAGTAAGCCAAACCACCGACTCCTCAATTTACCTGACTTTGACTTCAACTCCAACTCCCTCATACATGGCTCAAGTGATACATTTATTGTAGTACAATGTGAACATCAGGCTTCAATCATTATTATGATACAATAATCAACATATTTAGATAGAACATAATAATAATTCAAAATAATAATAATAGTCAGCATATAATGCATTGAACTTGAACTGCATTGAATTGTACCTAATGTATTATATACTCTAGTCTAGGAGTCTGAGTTGATCATTTTAAACTCAGTCTCCACCAAAATGGGCAAAGGCACCGATTCAACAGCCCTGGAAATTGGGACATGAAGGATGTATGCCTGAAAAAGGGGTGTTCCCCCGAAATGTAGCAAGGTAGGCAAACGTTTGAGCGCAGCACTCCATGCACTGTGATGGATGCCTGGTCATTACAAAAATCATGCAGATGCTTGGATGTGACAACGTCCAATGGCACTGTTCTCATTATGATGACTATTGAACCTTTTTATGTATGTGTGACTTTCTATAAAGCATATTATCTGCAAAGAAAAATTGTACCCCTTTATACATTGTGATTATCAGTGAAAGTAAAACGGTCATACACAAGTGGGTCATATTTCTGTATAGACTCCAATGAAGTACTAAGAACGGAGCAAGATGTGATGCCTAAAACCAGCCAGCAAGTATTTAAAGATATGCAAATGTGTACAACATACTACAACTGGGGGAACATAGTCTACATAAGTACAATTACTTTGGGAAGTAATACAAGTTTGTTATTTAAACGGAATCTGTCACCAGGTTTTGGCTACCTGATTTTAGACCCAGATTCCAGCAATGTGTCACTTTCTGGGCTGCTTATTTTAATAGTTATAAAGTCACTGTTTTACAAATAGGATAGATATTATTACTTGAGCACTACTAAACCTACTGCCAAGTAGTCAAGCATATTCATGAGCTTTATAATACCCAGCACCAACCGCTGATTGACAGCTTTCTGCCTATGCACAGTATACACAAGAAGCTGATAATCAGTGGTGAGAACTGGGTTTATAAAGAGTTCAGCATTCAGAGCACTGTTAGGTCTGCAGCAAATAAATCAAGTTGTACTCAGAACTGTAGCAAGCATCCCAGTAAGTTAATCATTGCTGGAATCAGGGTCTCTGCTCCTAAATCATGCTGCTCACAGATGGAATAGAAAAACCTGGTGAAGCTTTCCTTGAAACTATAAAATGCTTTATATTATATATATATATATATATATATATATATAATATATATATTATATATATACATACACACACACAAAAACAGCACCAAAAATAAATAAGATGTGGACCTTTGTTGCCAATGGTGTGGTGACGTTTTGGATGTCTCATCGTTTTTCAAGGCTTGAAAAAGGATAAGACATCCGAAATGTTGGCACGCCATTGGCAATAAAGGTCCACATCTTATTTACTTTTGGTGCAGTTTTTTTTTTTTTTTTTTTTTAAATATATATACTGTTTATATATACTTTTTATAGTTTCATGAATAAGGAAAAATTATTAGTAAAATAACTAGTTAAAGTCATGAACAAGAATTAGAGTAACTACTGGATTCCTAGAGCCCTACACATCACAGGAGAGGCTCGGAGCATACACCTCACTGGGGAGGCCAAGGCTGGGGATAGAGATCACTGGAGAGCTGGATTTAAAGGGTAGACAGTCGGCAAAACGCGTCTGCCAGCCTAAGCACTGCGGTCCCCAGGAATCTGCCTGGGGGCCGCAAAAAAGTCATTGAGGGCCGCATTCGGCCCTGGGGCCTGAGGTTCCCCACCCCTGATTTATGGACACTTTAACAGGTGTTGAAAAAATGCTGTACTCTTTTAGGTAAACCTCTAGTGCTGTTCCACTTTTTGATTGTAATATATATAATATATATATGAGTATTATAAGAAAAAATAGATGCAGAGTGTACACTTTTGTTAGGACCACTAGTAGATAATGAGCATTACATGATTTCCTTCATACTATAAAAAAAAATCATAGTGTGGAGTTTTTTGATGTGATGATGTGCTGTGAAACTGAGTATTTTTTTTTCACAAGCTTTCATTTTTTTGATGGGGCATGAGCACCATGCATCAGGTTTTGCACATGTGGGTAACACTGGAGGTTGGGCATTTTTTTGAAGGTCAGTGTACTAGAAAACTTTCAGGTTTGTTTATTATTTTTTATGCAATTACAAATTTAATCTGGACATTAATGTGGTGGTCATGTGGTGGTCTAAATCTAACATTTATTTTAATACTAATTGTCTAATGTAATAAATTAATTTATTTTCTTTACTTAAAGAGGACCTGTCACCCCCCTGGTGCTTTCAAAAGTGACAGCACCACTGAATGCAGCATGTCTGCTGCATTCAGGGAAGCTGTGTACTAAGGCTATAGCCATCCGGTACCTCCATAAAAAACATTTTGCAAATTTTATATTTAAGATGTCCCTGGGTTGGATCTGATTAAGAGGCCCTCGCTGCTGGCACAATCCTCCCTGCCTCCTACTTGTGTATTCCGCCCCCTCCTCCTCTCCTGGGTCTGCCCTCCTCTTCTACTCCTGACTTCACAAGCAGAAGAGGAGGGCAGACCCAGAACAAGAGGAGGCAGCAGACACATAGAGGGGGCGGAACACACAAGGAGGCAGGGAGGATAGTGCCAGCAGCCAGGACCTCTCAATCAGATCTGACCCAGGGGACCTCTTAACTGTAAAGTTTGCAAAGTATTTTTTTTGTGGGTACAGGGGGGCTAGAGCCTTAGTACACAGCTTCCCTGAATGCAGTATACATGATGCATTCAGTGGTGCTGTCACTTTTGAAAGCACCAGGGGGGTGACAGGTCCTCTTTAAGAAGTCCCTGTCTTTCTCTCATTACACTAACTGCTTTATGTTTACCTATTTCCTGTTAGATGATAATTCATTTGAGAATTTATTGGGGATGGGGCTGGTTTCTACTTTTCCTGCTTGTAAGTCCTCCCCTTATAGTGCATACTGACAGTGCGCTCTCTTGCGGCTCATCATTTCTCATCAGCCAGCCAGTGAGGGAGTGCACTGTCACTGTGCATGGAAAGTAATATCACACAGTTACGAGGGAGCTCTGAGAAGAACACGTCGGAATTGAAGTCGGAGGTATTAGCCAAACCCCTGGAATGGACATCACTGATGATGCTAAATCTCAGAATGGGGACAGATGCTGTGGCAGTGACTGCAGCCTCTGCCCCCTGATGAAGTCTCATTTGAGTATCCAAATATGCACTGGGAGCTCTCAAATGCTATCAAACCAGAAGCAGGTAAAACAGTTAGATAGCGTAGTGAGGGAATTATAGGGACATTTTAATTTAAAATATATTAGAGAGGAGATTAGATTATACCATTAAATAGACATTCAGGATTAAAATAAATGTTACTTCCAGACTAGTCTTTTATGGAACAGAAATATTTCTATGGCTGTTTTTCTATTCGAATATATGTTTTAGTATAGTTATAAGCCTTGAATACAAGGGACTGGAATAGCTGTATTAGGTATGCTAAACCTTCCTGAATATCATGCAATAACCAGCTACAAATGAGAGTTAAACCTCAGACATAGAAGCACATAATCTTAACAATGGTGCAGGTGAGCCTATCGGTGACTGACCTCCTGACAGTACTAGTATTCATCTACGAGGTGCTGCAGGTGCACCGTACATTGTTCTGCGAGGTCTGCACCTCCCCTGCTAAGCTGTCAATGCAATATTGTCTCAAGGGCATATTATGTGGATATGAAAAATTAGAGAAAGCGTTTACTTACCCGTGTAAAGTTACCTTCAAAACTGTGAATATCCAGTTGTGGCTTCTGAGCATAAACATAAGCATTGATTGAAAAGAGATCCTGCAATAGAGAATAGCTGCAATTAATAAACAATGCAGCTTTATCAATAAATAAGGGAATGTCATAGAAGGCCCGACTAAAAACAGCTTGTTCATTTCTAAATATGATACCATCGATTTTCCTTCTTTGTTCATGAAACTAAATCTTAGAATCTTTTTTTTCCAACACATAATGACAGAGATCGAGCAGACATATCACTAAACAACATGTTATGGATAACTTTTATATCTGATACTTCACAACACATTTATTCCTGAGGGAAGGTTTACAGAATCACAGTAATATGAGGTTCACAGCACGTTACACGCAAAAAAAAAGGAAAAATATTTGGAAAGGTCACAAAGTCTTATTACAATATTGATTTCAACTGCTTCAGCGCTGGCAATTAGACAAACAGGTGATACATTAGAAATATACTTCAACCAAAAATATTTAATTTTATAAGTAAAAGATATTAATCGTTCTCTTTTTCTAAAATAACTATAAGCGTGCGGACCGGCTATAGTCACTTTTCTTCAATTACCTTAGATAAAGAACTGATTTTGAGAATTCTCGAATCAGAACGTGTCTAAAGGCCACTTTACACGTCGCAATATCGTTCCGATATTGGGTAAGATCTCACGGGAGCGCGTATTTTTTTGACACTTGTCCAAAATTGCATAGGAGATGTTACACAGGGAGATATCGGCAGGCAACGCAACTGCGATGTCTACGCCCCCTTCTTCACGCTGTATATGAGTGACCCAGGGAACGACCATTTAGCATGGGAGTGAATAGGGGAAGTTCCGCTCCAAATCGTAGTTGCGCTGTCACACAGCACGATCCTGCCAGATCGTCAAGCCAATATTGCACAGTTGGAGAGGATGCACAATTCAAAAACGATATCGTTTTTGCATTGTTCTTGCGTCGCATTGCTCATTTACATGACACAACGCACGAACGATATCGGCGGCAACGCACGAACCACGTGACTTTTTATCGTAGTTGGGTTACGATATCGTGCCGTGTAAAGCGGCCTTAAGAGGATTGCAGAACAGTAGGCATGTCATTAATATATTACTAAAGATAAAAATTGAAGAGGACCTGTCACCTCCCCCAAAGATTTCAATCTAAAGGCAGCAAGGGGTCCCCTATGTGTTTCTGATGTCGAAATCATGAAATACAGCCTTTTAAAGTGTGTAAAACAAAGTCAGGAGGGCAATGCTAGATCCAGGAATCATCTCCTTCCTGGGGGCTATTCCTGCCCCCTGCGTCTATGTTCCTCCCTCCTCCCTCTCCTCGCGGCCTCCTTGATGCCTGTCAGCTTTCCTCGCTCTGCGCCTGCGTCTCCTTGTGCTACCTCACGCAGGTGCAGAGCGAGTTATATATTGCATCCATTGGTTCATGTGGCAGTTGTGGGGTGGTATCCCATCTTTCATCTTTCCAAGTGATATCTACTGCTGGGAAGCACGTTCCAGAGCATTCAAACTATGTTACAAGATCACCATACTGAAAAATTACTATACAACCGGTGAGTTGCCACTATTACCACTGCAGCACTGATCTCACGTCATAGCACTCCAGGAAGTCAGTTGACAGCATGATCTGCTCAGCTCACAGAAGGGACGCAAAGTTATAGATATGACGTCAGTGCTGTAAATAACACACCTGAGCAATGGCAGAGACTCCGCCCCAAACACATGAAGAGTTTTCAAATATTAAAAAAAAAAAAAAAAAAAAAACAACTTAGTGGTGGTGGGGACAGGGGTTATCTGGACATGAAAAATCTCATCAAGGTTATTTCCAAAAATAAGCTTGTGATCACTGTCAGCTTGCTCAAAATAAAAACATTATTCTGTGTTAGTCACCCACTGGTCTCATCCCAACTACACGGACATCGCTACCAGGCCATGTGATTGGAAGTAGCGGTCACATAGTCACTGTAGTTGTGACATCATCACTGACGCAAATCAATGAAGCATAACTGGAGCAGTGGAGAGTTGGTGAGGCTATAAGCCACGATCCGGAGACACTGTGCTCTGGACGCAGCGTATGCTTCTCTGCAGAAGAACGCACTGTCCGTGCCCATGATCAGACGTCAGGCCACAACATATTTCCACTTTGTTCTCTCGCCGAGAACACTCGTGTATCCAACAAGAATACATTGTCATGCTGTGGCTCAGGAAGTGGCTCCGCATGTTAGTTTGCACGGAGTTAGAAAGCAGCACAGTGGGCATGGGTATTCCTATAAATCCCACTTACGGTGTGTGTACTGCAGAACACAGTGTTTTAGATGTAGTGAAAACATGTTACAAAGAAAACCCTGCTAACACTGAACGAGGACACGCAGCTTAACAGTGAGGCGATAAACAAAGCCCTTAATTGAGGAAAGCCTCTTTAAAACCAAAGAAACAAAGAAAAGTGTATAAAACTGGTTAGACTCTCCATTAACCAGCAGATGAATCCTAGAAACACTAATTTTATAAAGATCTCTTAGTAGAAATATTTTTCCCATTATTAAATGAGCCTTTTTGGTATCACTGGCATTTATTTTTACTTACGGTATATCACATAAAAATGAAGGTGAATAAAGAGTTGCAGCAAGACACATAACAAACCTACATAGCTGTAAATTATAAATGGCGCGCTCCTTGGACTGCTATAGGGCAGAGCAGGCCAGCTTCTCTATCTGCTTACATCTTAAACTGTTTGCCATTTGTTGTAATCTTTCACACGCTGACCATTCATCACATTCTTGTCCTTCCTATTTGGTTTTCATCAAGACCACGAGAAATAATTCATATGAAACTAATACACATGTGGGTGTCCTATATCTTCATCATTCACCTCTTTCCCATCTGTTATCACCTACAATTTAGATAATCCAGTCTATTATGTCCTTTATTGTGAACAGAAAAATAAGAGTCTCTTGGAATCCAATACCACACACATACAATAAAAACAGTTGTCCAGGCTCTAGCCTTTCTTTATTAGGCATTTTACCTAAACTGCCCATACAAATATTCAATACCAACTTCACACACTAATAGCAATTTACGGGGAACAGAAAAAAAATGTTGATCCAACTGGATACAACAAAATGTAATATTACAATTCAATTAAACACAGAAATGTTAAAGTAGCAGTCCACCATTTTTTTTCTTATTAATCCTGCCGCTAGTCTCCAAATATATATAATTCAGCTAGTTTACCTTATTTACTTGCTCCTTTCTGTCTGATAATTCAAGAATTTTTGTCATTCTTAAATGTTTCAGATGACTAAAACGGTTTAAATATTAGATACAAATAAACACAAAATGCAGTTTATAATTGACGGTCTTAAGGAAAAAGGAATCCAAACCTACAGAACCCTGTGTGAAAAAGTGAAATTCCATGCTCCATTAAAACATAAACTAACTGTGTTATATCATATCTTTTGGAAGCGGAGTTCAATTTCCTCAACCATACCCAAACCTGATTACTGCCACCCATGTTCTCAATCAAGAAATGACAAATAGTACCTGACTGACAAAGTGAAGTTGACCAAAAGATCCTCAAAAGCTATAAATGCCAAAATCCAAAAAATTCAGGAACAATTGAGAAACAAAGTAATTGAGATCTATCAGGTCTGGAAATAGGGTATAAAACCATATCCATAAGCTTTGGGACTCCAGCGAACCACAGTGATCACAAATAGCAAAAACATGGAACAGTGGTGAACCTTAACACTGAAGTTGTTCAAAAAAAGTAGTGGATACCACAAACAATGATGATGACTGCACAGCTCCTGTCTTCGAGAGAAGGATAATCAAAGTGTTGCCACAACAGACTGACTGATGCATCAGGAGAATGATAGAAGAGCACATAAGCAAACATATACAGGATGATTCAAAAAATCAAAATGAGGGCTTAAGAAATGCAAAAAGGTGGCTGAACTACAAGAAGGTAACTACACTATACAGCAGGGGTGGGCAACTCCAGTCCTCAAGGGCCACAAACACTTCATGTATTCAGGATTTCCTTGGCATTTGACAGTTGGAATTATCACCTGTGCAGAACATTACATTACCAATTGTCAAAAACTAAAGGCCCCAGTGCCTGATTTCCCGTTTTTTTTTTTCTCATGTGCTTATAACTAAGCCTGTAATTGATTGAGTGTCTTGTTGGTTGAAGTATTCAATTTGTTTAATAAAGCAAATTTTTGAAAAACTAAAGGCCCCGTCACACCATGCGACACCGCTGGAGATGTCGTCGTCGACGGGCGAGAACGCGCACGCATTTGGCGCCCCGCCAGCGTCGCTGCACCCCGTTTACACAGGGAGACACCTCCTGCGATGCCCTGGCGAGCTGACAGGCGGCATCGCCGCTGGGGTGTCTCAAAACCCCAGCGGCGATGCAGTACAATGGAAGCCTATGGCTCCCATCGCCTGTCAGCTCGCAAGCGGCCGTTTACATACAGACCGGCCGCTTGGTTTCAGAGCACTGCTCTGAAACCATGCGACCAGTAAACGGCGTCGCCATCGCCCAATTACATTAGGCGATGCAGAGGCGATGTCGGTGCCGATAGGCCACGCCCCTGCATCGCCTAATAAATCGGCGGTACCGTCGCCACGTGTGATGGTACCCTAAGGAAATCTTGAAAACCTGCAGTGGGTGGAGCCCTGGAGGCCTGGAGTTGCCTACCTCTGCTATACAGTATATAAGTGAAGATAAGATTGTGATCAGGTAGGGGACAACAACTGAAAAATACTTTAACTGGCCAGTCAATGCCGATAGTGTCTGATCTCTTTGATAAAGAGAATAAATTGTCAATTTATTTATGAATTGCTAGGAGGAATTTTAGAGGGATTGTACAACACAGACCTTAACAATAGAATCCAGAAGTGTCAATGATTGGGAAAGCTAAGCAATCAATTAAAACAAATATGTTAAGCGAGCCAACAGATCCATTTTGTGGCTGAAAATTCAAAGTGCACTTTTAATGGAACTTTTAAAGAGCTAAAGCCAAAAGATCCAAATATGGATAACAGTACGGTAATTGTCTCTTTTTTTTTGGATTGACACTTAGGTTTGGCTCAAAAAAGTCTAATCAAAAACTGCCACTAAGAATACAAGGGTAATCCCAGCCTAAGACCTTATTCAGATTTTCAAATATGTGTATGTTATATCTATAATTTTCAGATACAGAACAAATATTTATTAAAGTCTAATGTGTTTTTCACATGTCTGTGTTTTTTCACTTACCATCTATCCTCAAAAAAATTACAGAAACTTGTTCGATTTTGATCTAAGTGATGGATCATAAATCCACCCCCCCTCCACACACAGTTTGTAAAGATCATGGACAGCACACAAATGATGGGATAACATCACTGTGGGGAGTAGACATTTTCCAACTTTTTGACTTTTCTGCATTCAAGAAACTCACTGATGAAACATGATTGCTAAAAACTGACACTGATGAAAATCAGATACAAAACATTATTGGAAATCTGACCAGTTCTTGCACATTAGAATATTCCCTGACGAGTAAATTAGGTGTTAAAGAAATCTTGGGGTCATGTTTTTTTCTTTCTGCCCCCCACTTCAAGCTAAGCTGCATTTGGTAGGTCAGCAATAAGCAAGAGACAGATGTATGACTGCAGGATCAGAATACACAAGGTTCATTACTAGTCTGTAACCATGGAAAGACAGAACTTCTTCACATGGAGTTATTCACAAAAACAATATTTGCAAAGTTGCTTAAAGGGGTTGTCCAGGAGTTTTATATTGATGGCCTATCCTTAGGGCAGAGTCGAACGACCATTTTCCTTCTCACCCAAGAAGAACAGATACATTATGCCAATCACACTTTAAAGGTACCGTCACACGCGGCAATGTTGCTAGGCAATTTCACTGGCAATTTGCCGGTTGCAGTGAAGTCATGGACACATTGTTCTATTTTGCTGTTGTGTACAAATGGAACAATGTGTCATTGATTTCACTGCAACCAGCAAATTGCCAGTGAAATTGCCTAGCAACATTGCCGCATGTGACGGTACCCAGTACCTTAAGAGTAATCATAGTATAATCCAATTTTTTTGATGGACCCATTGACTTGCATGAATGATTGCAATTCCATATTCACTTGCAATTCAGACATGCTGGCTGGTTTCACACTGCAGTTTTTTCCCTGATCAGGTTCCATCAGGTTTGTGTGCCAAAACCAGGAGAGGAACTTGCAGAGAAAAACTATAATTGAAAGATTGACACCTGTTCTGAATTATGGAGACAATCTTGGTTTTGACACACAAACCAGATAGAACCTGATCAGGGAAAAAACTGCAGTGTGAAACCAGCCGCTGTGATTCATCTTCGGACTGACTCAGTCTGAGGAAATGAATCAAACTCGTGCATGGTCCCTTGGAATAACATTGGTCAAAGTGTGATCCAATGATTTGACGGATGGTACTTGGACAGTGTGAGTAAGCTATTGGGATAGGTCATGAATATTATAGGCGGTGGTGTGACATTTGGCACTCTCGTTGATCACTTTTTGCTGTTGTCAGCCGTGGAGCTTCACAGCAAAGTCCAATCCACTGTATAGTAGCTGGTAAAAAGTAATAAACATTTTGCCTTATTCAAACCAATTACGGGCGGAGGTGCAGTAACCGGCAACAGTCAGTATACAGTTAGCGGAGCTGTGCATCTCTGCAACTGAGGACATCTGGCACCACTTGGAGCAGCTGACTAGCAGGGATGTCAATATTAGTGACTTAGCTTAAGAGTAGGTTATCGATACGAAAGTCTCAGACAACCCCTTTAATTATTCAGAATGGCTGCATTGGAACAACAAAGATACTGATTGTGCAAGTGTGCTTCCACTTTATACTTAAAAATGGGAAAGTCTTACCATACGATGGATATCTACCATATAATCGCCTTATCGCATCTTTCTTTCTGTAACAGAAATCCAGCGACACTGATTGGTTCAATTAGCAACTGGCGAAGTCCGGCTGTGAATTGGTGCGGCATTTGAACCCGACGGTAGCCACAGGTCATCTACTGCTGCACGAGGTCCGCGGCGAGGTAGCCGGGAGATGACCGATGCCAGCCGTTCATCTCCCGGATGGTTGCAGCGGTAGTACCCCGACCGCCATATTGGAACACCCACATTATGGGTATTCCAATATGGCGGCCGTGATTCAAATTCTCAGCCGAGCCGTGCAACTCTTCTTTGATTCGTCATCGTGGCAGGTGGCGACCAATCAACAAAGTGGTACAGCTTAGCAGTGAATATGAATCCGGCGACCAATCATCGGCACGGGATTCAAAATCCCCACCAAGCCGCGCCGCCCAATCAGTGAAGCATGTTTTAAAACACGAGCCTAGAGTGCTGATTGGTTGCCACCAGCCACGGCAACCAATCAGCGAAGCGAAGCAGCTTGGCATAGTGTATGAATCCCACTTCGCTAAGTGCAGCACAGAGTTCCGCAGCGAGGCAGCCAGGAGATGACCGCAGCAGTAGTACCCCGACCGCCATATTGGAATACCCATGTCATGGGTATTCCAATATGGTGGTCAGGATTCAAATTCTCCGCCAAGCCACGCGCCTCTTCTCTAATTGGTCGCCAAGGCTCTTGCCACCTGTTTTAAAACACGCTTCGCTGATCAGTTGCCCTGGCTAGCGGTGACCAATCAGCGACGCGGGATTCAAAACCCCCGCCAAGCCATGCGCCGCTTTGCTGATTGGTCGCCGCCAGCCGCGGCAACCAATCAGCGAAGCGTGTTTTAAAACAGGCGCCAAGCGCGCTTATTATTATCGGCGATGTTGGGGCGGAATTTAACCGCAACTCACGGTGTGACGCAGTTCACTGATTTTTACAAGTTATGTCAGCCATAATGTGACGTCGTTCAGTCTTATTATTCTTAAATTTTCATAAATAAAATACATACATATTCTAGAAAACCCGATGCGTTAGAATCGGGCTACCATCTAGTATGATATAAATGTACAGAACAGGCCCTGCTTCCCTGTTACATTTTCCCTGCTTGATTTGTGGATATGTTTAGGAGATTGACCTGTAAATGTTGCAGACACACTGAATAGAGCACTAAGAAAGGTACAACATTACAGGTAGGTTTCTGTCAGGAAATTACTTTCTGATTTAGTCAAGTTGACTTGAAACAATTTTATCTTTTCCACAGCTGTCAGGTCTATTGATCGATCAGGAGTGTGTGGATCTCCAGGTATGTAGACTATTTTAACTAAGAAAATGTAACTGCAAATTGTCCTTTTAATGTCAACTGTTTCCAAGCAAGATGCAGAAGAAAACTATCTGACATAAAACAAATAGACAGTACAATGCTGTTACTGCAAAGATTAACCCTTAAAACTGCAGAACTATTTACTTGGAAAGTCTATCATCTATATTCAAGATATTTTAACTTAAAAGCAAGAAGTTTTTTTCTT
>JARQOC010000005.1:199188149-199201849 GCA_033576535.1 Allobates femoralis | reverse complement strand
ATGGCCTCTGGTTCAATAAAACTAATTAAATGTAAATGGTATTGTTTACTGCTGTATGGATCTTTTGATATAAATCAGCGAGTCACCATTTATTGAAAATTACACTGACCTCACTGCTGCTAATAAATTTACGTGATCACATAAGATGGAAATGAATGTTTCACAACATGAAGGCTGACAGGGAAGAAAATACTGCGCCACTTATGAGTATGAAACCACAGGAAACCTAACCTTCAGGTTACAGGTATTGCAAGACAGCTATTATTAAAGGATGTGTTGAAAATTTAATTGTCTGATCATTCTAAGTGGCTCGGGAAGACAACAAAATCTGCACTGATCATCTTTGTTGGTGTCATCTGTTCTTTACGAAAAGCTCAGAAGCAGGTTTATTTATTCCGGGTGTCACTGAGGATAAAGTTACAGACGGTGCAGATGATGCTTCATGACAATACAGGATGCCCACAATCCATTACATTAGGTGCGCCTCGGAACCAAAATGATTGACAAATACAGTATGTATTAGAATCCTCACTTTATACTGAAATGAGATGGCTGCACATCCGTACTAGCCAAAGGAAAGATAATCTCAATCATTTTTCATTATTATTTTTCATTTTAGTATCAGATGTTTTTATTTACACCCCATTTTTGCACTCAATGTTCTTACATTTTGTAAATTTTAATCAGCAAAAGCAGATCACAATCTTTTGTTCTCTAGATATAATTTATTATTTTATTTTATTGCCACAATTTATGTATCTGTGATTGATAAGATCTTCTTTTTGTATTAAATTATTAAAATGCAGAAAAGAAAGGGAGCTCAAATAAAAGATAAAGAAAACTTAATACTAATCCTCGGTGACATTGCCCTAAAATAAAATGTGACAAAAGAAACAAAATTAGGATCTTAGCAGTTATGGTAAGCTAAGACCAGTAGGTGGCATTCAAGAATTATGGACACTGAAGTCTCTTGCTGAGCTCAAAGAGTCTAAGTCAGCATTTTAACCCACCCAAGGCTGTCATATAATGCATGCTCAAAATCTACAAAATATCTATCTAATGCAGGAAAGTTATTAATATTGACAGACAAACAGAGATACCGTAGATCGATATCATAGATACCGTAGATAAATAGATACTGTAATAATAGATAGATAGATAGATATATACTAGAAAAAAACCTTGCAGCACTCAGCTACTACCAATGATGTACATATGCTGACAAGCTATATAATATATGAGAAAAAATTTAAAAACTTATGTTTTTTTTAAAAACTCAAAATTCTTATTATTTTTTTTAAATCTGAAGTTCTTAGTACACACATTGGCCCATGTCTGCTCGTCGACTGCGACAAAGTGACTTCAGGTCCGACGAGTCCTATCGCTGACACCCAAGTCCTCCTTGTCCACCCTACCCCAGTACTAAGTGGGCGGACACCATCTAGACCCTAGATCACCTGTAGGCAACGAGGGTGCACATTGCAGTAATGGAGCCAGCCACTCCACACGATACAAAAGAGAAAAAAAACTGCACAGCACTCACATCCCTGCTGCACCAGTTCACATTGTCTGTGAGTGCTGTGCAGTTTTTTTCTCTTTTGTATCGTGTGGAGTGGCTGGCTCCATTACTGCACCCTCGTTGCCTACAGGTGATCTAGGGTCTAGATGGTGTCCGCCCACTTAGTAGTGGGGTAGGGTGGACAAGGAGGACTTGGGTGTCAGCATAGGACTCGTCGACCTGAAGTCACTTTGTCGCAGTCGACGAGCAGACATTGGCCAATGTGTGTACTAAGAACTTCAGATTTAAAAAAAAAATAAGAAGAATTTTTAGTTTTTTTAAAAAACATAAGTTTTAAATTTTTTCTCATATATTACCGTATATACTCGTTTTATAAGCCGAGTTTTTCAGCCCAAAAATTGGGCTGAAAAGTGCCCCCCTCGGATTATACACGGGTCATACGGTATGCTGTGGGGGGGGGGCTGCACCGGTGGCTGGAGGAGGCAGGAGGGGGCCGCGTGACCGCAGGCGGTCACGTGGGGCCGCCTTATTAGTGCAATGAATATGCACGGCATCCCCCCGTCCATCAGCGAGCGGGGGATGCCTGCATATTGCACTACACAGCCCCCCCCCCTCCTTATTATGGGTCCCCCAGCAGTAATAAACAGCCCCCCCCTCCTTATCATGTGTCCCCCAGGCTGCGGCAGCTGTCGAAATAACAAACACTTTATACATCACCTTCCGGCGCAGCTCCTCCGGTCCCAGCTTCTTCTTCCTGCTTGTGCCGGTGTCATGTGACCAGGCGCAGGAGATGACGTCATTTCCTGCGCGCGGTCACAGAAGCCGGCACAAGCAGGAAGAAGAAGCCGGCACCGGAGGAGCTGCGCCGGAAGGTGATGTATAAAGTGTTTGTTATTTTGACAGCTGCCGCAGCCTGGGGGGGACATACTAGGAGGGGGGGACATACTAAGGAGGGGGGCTGTGTGTTACTGGTGGGGGCCAGTATACCACCACTGGGGGGCCTGTTTACTACCACTGGGGCTGTATATACCTCTGGGGCTGCTGGATACTACCACTGGGGCTGTATATACCTCTGGGGCTGCTGGATACTACCACTGGGCTGTATATACCTCTGGGGCTGCTGTATACTACCAGTGGGGCTGTATATACCTCTGGGGCTGCTGGATACTACCACTGGGGCTGTATATACCTCTGGGGCTGCTGTATACTACCACTGGGGCTGTATATACCTCTGGGGCTGCTGTATACTACCACTGGGGCTGTATATACCTCTGGGGCTGCTGGATACTCCACTGGGGCTGTATATACTCTGGGGCTGCTGGATACTACCACTGGGGCTGTATATACCTTTGGGGCTGCTGATACTACCACTGGGGCTGTATATACCTCTGGGGCTGCTGTATACTACCACTGGGGCTGTACACTACCTCTGGGGCTGCTGTATACTACCACTGGGGCTGTATATACCTCTGGGGCTGCTGGATACTCCACTGGGGCTGTATATACTCTGGGCTGCTGGATACTACCACTGGGGCTGTATATACCTTTGGGGCTGCTGGATACTACCACTGGGGCTGTATATACCTCTGGGCTGCTGGATACTACCACTGGGCTGTATATACCTCTGGGCTGCTGGATACTACCACTGGGGCTGTATATACCTCTGGGGCTGCTGTATACTACCAGTGGGGCTGTATATACCTCTGGGGCTGCTGGATACTACCACTGGGGCTGTATATACCTCTGGGGCTGCTGTATACTACCACTGGGGCTGTATATACCTCTGGGGCTGCTGTATACTACACTGGGCTGTATATACCTCTGGGGCTGCTGGATACTCCCACTGGGGCTGTATATACTCTGGGGCTGCTGATACTACCACTGGGGCTGTATATACCTTTGGGGCTGCTGGATACTAGCACTGGGGCTGTACACTACCTCTGGGGCTGCTGTATACTACCTCTGGGGCTGCTGTATACTACCTCTGGGATGCTGTATACTACCTCTGGGGATGCTGTATATACCTCTGGGGATGCTGTATATACCTCTGGGGCTGCTGTATACTAACTACTGGAGCTGCTGCTGTATATACCACTGGGGCTGCTGCTGTATACTACCACTGGGGCTGCTGTATATACCTCTGGGCTGCTGTATACCACACTGCTGGGGGCTGTATACTGTGCTGGGTCCACCTCGGCTTATACACGAGTCAATAGGTTTTCCCAGGTTTGGGGGCAAACGTAGGGGGGGTCGGCTTATACACGGGTCGGCTTATACACGAGTATATACGGTATATAGCTTGTCTGCATATGTACATCATTGGTAGTAGCTGAGTGCTGCAAGGTTTTTTTCTAGTATATTGACCCAGCATCCCTGCTGGCACCAGTTCACATTGTCTGTGAGTGCTGTGCAGTTTTTTTCTCTGATAGATAGATAGATAGATAGATAGATAGATAAAAAAAACTGCAGCACTCCATTCATGAGGTTTCTGATTTCTTTATTTGGCCTTCAAGATGAGATGGCAATGTTTCGGCTACAATGAGCCTTTTTCCAGCACCAAATGCATTGGGTGGCTGGGCTACTTATAAAACCTCATTTACATAAGTAATATAAAGCCATTAACCATATTTCCATAATAGTGACATAAGTGCATACACCATTTCCTGTTAAAGCAAAATATAAAAGGGAGGGGGACAAGAGGCGCAATAGTGCCGTATCACTAGTGACACTAGTGTAATGTGGTGGTGCTGTGGAGTCGCTCACCTGGTCCAGTTGTGATCCCCACAACTGGTTTGAAGGCGTTTAGGAATCAATGTTCCAAGCTGCTGCAGGACCTCCACCTACCACTGGATAGTGGTATGATCCAAGAGAAATAATGGGGGTGATGGTGTGTCACGGTCCGCGCTGCTCTGGGTTCAAAATAACTCACCAAGGAGCCAATCAACTTTTCATCCTCTTTATTCCTCCTTCTCCTACGTGTTTCTGCGCCACACCCGGCGCCTTCCTCAGGGATCCCTGAGGAAGGCGCCGGGTGTGGCGCAGAAACGCGTAGGAGAAGGAGGAATAAAGAGGATGAAAAGTTGATTGACTCCTTAGTGAGTTATTTTGAACCCAGAGCAGCACGGACCGTGACACACCATCACCCCCATCATTTCTCTATTTCCTGTTAAAGGGAACCTGACCCCTAAAAATCAGCCCCCAGACCATTTATACCTGTCCCTGCACCTCCAGTAATGCATTGTAGGCATCCCTTTGTGTAAAAAAAGGATATTTGTAAAGCATCTAAAAGTGCTTTTATTACCTTGATTTCTGCGGCTTCTCAGTGCTTGGTAAGTCACACAGGGTGTTCCCTGTGGCTTCTCGGCACAGCCTGCAGATTAATTAATCACACCCAGATGGGCGTGCTAATGTATTGTGAGCTCCCCCCCTCCCCACCATGGGCGGTATAGCCTGTATGACGCAAGTCGCATCATATCCATATCATAGGTGTTCGCGCTGCGCATTCTGCATATGAGAGTTTGCTCTACAGCAGCTAGTCTGGGATTAGCTGCCGTAGAGCAAACTCGCGCATGCGCAATGCGCAGTGTGAAGTCCTGTGATATAGATATGACGCGATTTGCGTCATACAGCCTATACCGCCCATGGAGGTGGGTGAGGGAGGTCACACTGCCTTAGCACGCCCATCTGGGCGTGCATAATTGATCTGCAGGCTGTGCTGAGAAGCCACAGGGAATGCCCTGTGTGACTTATCAAGCACTGAGAAACCGCAGAAATCAGGGTAATAAAAGCACTTTTAGATACTACACAAAGGGATGCCTACAATGCATTACTGGAGGTGCAGGGACAGGTATAAATGTTCTGGGGGCTGATTTGTAGGGGTCAGGTTCCCTTTAAGTGCACTTGTTAAGCGCGAGAGTCCCAAGATGGTGGTCAGAGGATTTCCGGTGTCTTTTGAGTAGCTAGAAGACGCAGGGGCTGCACACAATGAACTTCCAAGACGCCGTGAACACAGAATACAATGGGATAATGGAGAATGCACACACTTATGTATGTCTTATTCATACTGTACACAGGTGAAGAAGGACTTCTAATTAGGGGTGATTATGTACTGGAAAGAGAAATTGAAGCCTATAGTAAAAGGTATGGAGAATTAAGTAAAGGACATGGAAAAGTAAAGTATAAAACAGTATATCAAGTGCACTTAACAGGAAATAGTGTATATATTTATGTCACTATTATGGAAATATGGTTAATGGATTTAAATTACTTATGTAAATGAGGTTTTATAAATAGCCCAGCCACCCAATGCATTGGTGCTGGAAGGAGGCTCATTATAGCCGAAATGTTGCCATCTCATCCTGAAGGCCAAATAAAGGCATCAGAAACCTCATGAATGGAGTGCTGCAGTTTTTTTCTGGTCTGTATGACTTGGCAAATTCAAGCATTGCCCTTAACTGATTTTTGCACCCGGTGTGAGTGTTGTGCTGCTCAAAAATGTTTTCTACATAGACAGATAGATACCCGGGTAGAGGATGACTAAACAATATGGGTTATCAGATAGCAGCATTCAAGTGGATACATATATACCATTTTCACAGCATGTGCTCTAAATAAAGGGAACACCTTTGTACTCGAGAATTTCCAGAAAATTGCAGCTTTGGTGACTATTAGGAAGGCATGTAATTGACTGCAATAAGACACAGCAATTCCATCAACGTGCACATTTTAGGTCAAGGAGACTCCCTACAGTTAGGAAACAGTGTATCACTACCACCATCCCAGGGGATTGGATTTATCTAAAAACAAAAACTGGAAAGACTTTAAAACCTGTCATGTCAGGAAGGTATGGTTGTTATTTGCTTCAGTCTAAATATGTTATAAGGGTAAATTAGAAGTTGCAAAACTTTACCTTTATCTCTACTAATATTAGCTGGTATATCTGAGAACCACCAAACCTTTAAAGGGGTGTTCCATGATGTATAAACATTGTTTAAATGCTTGGAAAGGTAACAAAGAGATGAAACAAAGATTTTCAGAATTAGGAAACCTGCCCTCCATCAAGAGATCAGCACTGTTCCCGGGATTTGTCTTGAGACTGTAGAAAGCTGGGGTTGGCTTCATGACTCGTTTAAATTGTTAAGGAAGCCACCTTTATACACATCATCTGTACGGTGAGGAGAAAGCAGCTCTCCACTGTCGAAGAAAGCCAGTAGAGGAGGTTCAGGGATTAAGGACTGGTGCTGATGAGTAGAACATGACACACATTTGTCATTTCAAATATATTAGAAGTTTCTTTTATTTATATATTTTAATATTTATATTATTTATATATTTTATTTATATATTAGTAGTTTCTTTTTATTTTGTTTCTTTGTTTTCCAATGGACACATATTAAAACATTTTCTTTGTACCTAAACAATCCCTTTAAGAGGAAAATACTTCACTATATTACAAAGAAAACCAGTAAACCATTTATGTGCTTGGCCAATTCCAAATGAAGATCGTGGAGAAGTTAAATAACAGATACAATACAACAGGAATCTCACATTCTAGGCCATTAAGGCTGCAAAAAATGCACGTTTTCCCCATTTTGTTAACATTGCACAGGGGTTGGAATCATCTTTGCAGGTGATTCAATTGTCACCTGGGTAATGCTAAGGAAATCCTGAAAACCTGCACTATTTGAGGCCTTCGAGGCATGCAATTTCAGATCCCTGTTATACAAGATATAAGACTATGCTAATCAGAACTATATACAATGCTTTCAGACTCCACTGCAAATGGAACACATTAATGCTCCCTATACATATTAGATAGCTGCCTGGCTGACAGCCATCTCTTCCAAGTGCTAGATATAAAGGAACTCTTTCTCAGATGACTGCTTCTGTGTTTTCTATGAGAGAGCTGTTAGAAATCCGATACGCAGGACCCTTCTCTCCCTAGACATCATCTGTCAAGGGAGAGTCTGGAGGGCCCCAATACGGAAAAGATCGTCAGCTGATCCCAACGATATTGGCGTTTCATACGTTTTATGCACGGTGGCTGCTCAGTAGCAGGGGATGTATGAGAAAATGTCTTGGCTACTAATGGCCATATACCTGGGTGGCACCTACAGCATTGATTCATGGCTCATTTGAAAAATGTTCTTCAGCTTTAACATGGACCCTTAATCATGGCTGTAATCGTGAACCAGCTATCTTAATATTTTATTGGGCTGAGCACATGTCCAATTTTTTACTTAATCAAGTAGACCGAGGAAAAATTCTGTGACATGATGATTTTGATACGAGTGTCGAAGCAAAATCGACAATGCGTCTATGGGTCCCTGAAAAACATCAAACCGCACTCATACGTTACCTGACTGCAGTCTTAATTTCACAGACTGACATAATGGAGAAAGTGAAGAAACCTCTTCTTCTCTTCACCTGAGAAAAAACTGATCAAACTCTATCAGAGTCTGATCAGAAAAAGCAGACCGATTTTCTTGGATAAAGGGAGAATGATATTGTGCATATATACCCTGACCATTGATATCTCTACCACGATTCCAGTGTCTTCTAAGAAATACAGGCAGATATTTATCCATAATGCAATACCATAAGGGATGAGTCTCACTGGATCTAAGTTCATTCTGCAGCAGGACAAGGCTCTCAAACAGCCAACGTCATTATAAACTATCTTCTACATGAAGGAGAACAAGAATCCTGGAAGTAATGATCTAGCTCCACAGAGCCTTTATCTCAATATCATCGAGTCTGTCTGGGATTAAATTAAAACAAGACAGAAGAATTTGCACAAGGCTACATCCACAGAAGATCTGCAGTTAGTTGTCCAAGGTGTATGGAAAAAACTACTTGCCAAGTTCCTTGAAATACTGTGTGAAAGTGAACCTTGAAGAATTGATGCTATGATCCTGTATTGAAAGCAAAGTGTGATCACACTGAACATTGATTGGATTTACATTTCTCTTTTGCTCCTTCACTTTGGATTGTGTTAATTGATAAAAATAAACTATTAACACTTCTATTTGTTAAAGCATTTCTTAAGGCCCTGTTCACATGACAATATCGTTAGATATCGTTGTAACTGTGACGTTACAACGATCTCTCCAGCGATGTTATTCTGTGTGACACTCTGCAGCGATCAGGCCCCTGCTGTGACGTCGCTGATTGCTGCGGGTCATTTTTTGATCGTTGGTTTCCCGCTGGTCAGCACGCATCGCTGCGTGTGACAGCGAGAAACCAGAGATCAGTGACCTCACTGGCTGGTAACCATGGTAAACACCGGGTATCTAGGCAGCGTTTACCATGGTTACCAGCGTCCTCCCTGCTTAGCACTGCCTATAAGCAGGGAGGACTCTGGTAACTATGATAAAAAGCGGGTATCCAGGCTGTGTGCACTGCCTGGATACCCGGTGTTTATCATAGTTACCAGCGTTCTCCCTGCTTACAGGCAGTGCTAAGCTGGGAGGACGCTGACATCGCCTTCAGCGATGTAGGAGGTGGCTCCCATGGCCCTGATCGCTGGAGAATCTCCCTGTTTGACAGCTCCCCAGCGATCAGGTAACGACGCTCCAGCGATCCCGGCAGGTCGTTATCGCTGTTGGGATCGCTGGAGCGGTCGTTATATGTGACTAGGCCTTTAGGCTAGTTTCAATATCGTTTTTTTGGAACACGGGGAAATGCAGATGTCCCCACAGTTGCAAAACTAGATGCAATGGGATGCACTCGCAGCGGTATTATCACTGATCCATCTCACGAATCAGTGATAATACCAGTGTGTGTGCATCTCGTTGCATCCTGATGTGTACTTTTTTTTAGCTGGATCTGGTTGTAAATGACACACTCACTAGTGGGTGTGTCATTTACAACTGGGTTCTGGGCATGCTCAGCCCAAAAATCTGGATGCGGATCCGGGTTCCATAGTGTACCAATCAAACGGAATCCGCAGTGCTCAGGATCTGGGTGTTCACGGTTTTGAAACAGACAACAAAATTGCTATAAAATGCTTTTTTGGCTTCAGTGAAAAAAACATGAACATCTGGATTAGGGGGAACCATAAAGAACTGGATGCACCCACAAGTTACTGCGGCCCCACTGAAAGTCAAACGGATGATGGTGAATTCAGTTGCAGCTGGATTCACACTGATACCAAAAAATGTAAGTGTGAAACCAGCCTTACTTTGCAGCATTTTTCCACAAGGTTCTAAAAGTTTTGCACAGTACTGTTTGTGGTATTGCCAAAACTCTACAATGAGTTTTAAATTTTTCCCACCAGTAAATACCATTAAGCATAGCTCTCAAAAACATATTTTGAACAACAAAATGGCACCAATAAATTATACAGCTTATCACATGAAAATAAAGTGCCCTCAAACAGCTGACTAGTAGAAAGTGTAACAAAGTTATGGCTCCTACAATATGACAATAAATAGCTTTTTTTACTGGATTTTATTGTAAAAAAAAAAAAAAAAAGTGTTAAAATATAAATATAAAATGCATATTTGGAATCCTGTCAGTCAGGACCCAAATAAGAATGCTAATTTTACTATCTAAAATTGATATTTTATGTCACTTGGTCTCACAAAAGAAGTAATAAAGATTTTATTTTCAAATTACATGCCAATTTTGATGCATTTTTTTGCAAAAAAAAATCATTTTGAAGCAAAATTGCCTTAAAGTGCCTGTGTGTATAAAGTGTGGAGTAGAATTCTGACATGGTGCCAGGTGTCTATTTTGAGATATATATAGGTATGACGGTTTAATACAACATTTGTATTTTGCAATTTAGGTGCAAAAGTGAGTAAAAAATGCAAAAATTGTCCTGGATGCCAGGGATGCAGTATTTCATAGATAGTCATGAGCAAGTAGCAAAATATTTGTAATCGTTATACTGGTTATACAAATGATGAGCGTGCATGCTCGGCGCTACTCGTTACACGCACGAGTATCCCGGTACTCAGGATGCTCGGCGAGCGGCGAGTACCGCTGAGATGCTCGGACTCTTCGCTAATAATTACCGATCTGACACAAATACACTGCTCCCTTCAGTGCACACAGTGAGCTGGCACCTCACAGAGAGCAGATTGATTGTTAGGGTCCCTCTGGGGGACACAGCAAGGTGTTGTATGCTGCGACGATTTGAAAAAGCCCACCCTCCCGCCCTTTCCCACAAACACTCGTTTTATAGCCGGAAGTCTGTGGGCTGAGCCTGTCACTAATTGACTTACATTGGGTTCGGTGCTCGGGCTGAGTATACGAGTATCTTGGGATGCTCGGCCCGAGCATCGAGCACCCGAGCATTTTAGTACTCGCTCATCTCTACTGGTAACGACTATCGTATTTTTCGCTTTATAAGACGCACCTGATTATAAGACACCCCCCAAATTTGGTGAAGGAAAAGAGAAAATAAATTATTTTTAATGTTAAATGGGGTCCGTCTTATAATGCCAGTGTCTGTCTTATGAATCAGCATATATGTCCCTCATCCTGGTTAATAAACCCCCCATCCTGGTATCCCGGTATACATGTCCCCTCCATTCTGGTATACATGTCCCTCATTCTGGTATATATGTCCCCATACTGTATATATGTCCCCATCCTGGTATATATATCGCTCATCATGGCATACATGTCCCCATGCTGTAAATACGGCCCCCCATCCTGTAAATATATATCCCATTCTGGCATATACATTCCCCTATCTTATCTATATGTCCCCCATCCTGTATATATGTCCCCATCCTGTATATATGCCCCCCATCCTGTATATATGTCCCCATCCTGTTATATGTCCCCCATCCTGTATATATGCCCCCCATCCTGTATATATGTCCCCCATCCTGTATATATGTCCCCCATCCTGTATATATGCCCCCCATCCTGTATATATGCCCCCATCCTGTATATATGTCCCCCATCCTGTATATATGGCCCCCATCCTGTATATATGCCCCCCATTCTGTATATATCTCCCCCATCCTGTATATATGGCCCCCATCCTGTATATATGCCCCAATCCTGTGTATGCGTCACCCATCCTGTATATATGTCCCCCAACCTGTGTATATGCCCAACCTGAAACTATGCCCCCCATCCTGAAACTATGACCCCCCATCATGTATATATGTCCCCATCCTGTGTATTGCCCCTTTTGTGTATATGCCTCTTCCCCATCCCCCCCAACCCGGACCCCAATGGCTTACTGACATGTGGCTGCTGAGCGGGGGTGCTGGAGGCAGGTTCAGGAGGGTGAGAGGCACAGGTGCAGGACCGACGCTGCAGCGGGGGCACGGGTGCAGGAGCGGAGTATCGGGGGATGAGAGGCGGCAGCAAGCGTGGGCGCCACCATGCTTCTTTTGGATGGCTGCATTCACTATTAACAACTGTGCAGCCAGTCGGAAAGACTTCAACAAAATGGCCGCGGCCATAACGTAGACCCGCGGGCATTCTGGAGTCTCTACCTCTACTGGCTGGCTGCACACTGCTTAGTGAATGCAGCCGGGCAGAGAGAATATGGCGGCGCCCACCGCTCGCTACTGCCGGTCATCCCCTGCAGCCTCGGTAGTGCAGCTGTGCCCCTCACCCTACAGAACCTGCCTCCGGCACCCCCACTCGGCAGGCGCACACACAACCCCCCTCTGTTAATATTAATTTTTTTTTTAATTTCTTATTTTTTCACATCCGCTTTTTAAGACGCACCCCATTTTACCCCCCCAGTTTGGGGGAGGCAAAAGTGCGTCTTAAAAAGCGAAAAATACGGTACTTTGTAATACTCGTGTACTCGTCTGAATAACGAGTATAATGTTAGTCAATTAGTGATAGGATCCCCCACGCACATCTGGTCATAAAACGAGCATTTCCGGGACAGGGCTGGAGAGTGGGTTTTTTTGAGTTAACACTATATAAAACAACTTGGTTTTCCCCCCAGAGAGATCCTAACATTCAATCTGCCCTCACTGGGATGCCAACTTCCTTTTCTTACTGAAAGGAGCTGGCAATTTGTGTTAGGCTGCCCTCACACTTGCGTTTGGAGCGCAGCACACCAAACGCAGCCCAACGCTTGCGCACATGCGTTCCTATGTTTAACATGGGAACGCATGTGCATGCGTATGGCTGCGTTTGGCCGCATTGCGTACGGATGCGCATAATTTATGCGCCCTCTGACCGCACTCCAAACGCAGCATGCAGCATTTTTTGTACGTTCGCGGGTGCTTGTTTTATCTGCAAGCACACAAAAAATGCATGGATCTCAATGGATCCGCAGTGTCTCATTGAAATCTCTCCCGGTGGCCGCCAGTGATCACCGGCGGCCACCGGAGATCATGCAGAGCCACAGCTGATCTCCCGCCGGTGTCAGCGGGGAGAAACAGCTGATCTGACAGCTGTTTAAATCTCCCGCGCTGACACCGATTAGATGAGGTCAGCGCGGGAGATTTGAAGCAGCGATCAGCTGTTTCTTATCTCCTGCACTGATATCACCCTATTCGGTGTCAGCGCGGGAGATTTAAACAGCTGTTAGATCAGCTGTTTCTCCCCGCTGACACCGGCGGGAGATCAGCTGTGCCGGGAGGAGGAGATCTCTGCCGCTGATCTCCTCCTCCCTGCCACCCCCAGAGACAGCTGATTGGCTGCCCGGGCACCATACTAATGTGAACGCATGCGGAGATTCTCCGCTGCATTCACATTAGTATGGGCTGCGTTTGCCTGCGTTTGCGTCTGCATGTCCTCCGCATGCAGACACAAATGCAAGTGTGAACGCAGCCTTACATTGATCAAGATCGACACACCACTCATGAGGACCACTGATACTCGCTGAGTAACAAGTATCGAGAATACTGTACTATCTGTGCGAGTAGCGAATTGTAACGATTACACTCGCTCAACACTAGTCATAGTCATGGACAAGGAAAGGGTTAAGGCCGTATTTACTAACAGATTATTGCAAACCTTTTCAAACAATTTCATTGCCCCTTTTATACAATTTTTGTTGCCGCTTTTTCTTAAAAAATACAACAAAAAAAAAAAAACAGCATTTTTTATTTTGCCATTTTTTTCTTTTTCAATATGTTAAGTTGTGAAGGGAGCAACTTAACCCCTTCAAGACTGATGTTGTATAGTTATGTTATTGCTTTCCTGCCTTTGATATGGGCTCACACGCCGATACTAAGTTTCCCGACAC